>JAJHZJ010000335.1:6767676-7252676 GCA_023548195.1 Bettongia penicillata ogilbyi
GTCTGAACAGCAACAGTTAGCAAAGACTGAGCCCAAAATAATATATACTCAGCAGTCCCATGAGATTTTACCTTCCAGAAGGGTAAAATAGAAATCATGGGCTTCTATGAGTCCTTTAAATACCTCATGTGTTTTTTGCATGTGTTTGTGGGCTTTTGTGAGACCTTGGCTATGCACCACTATGTTGTGTTTTAAGTATTTGTCAATAGACACTTAGGAATCTTTTGCTTTAAACATTTCTTATGTGATGGAGGAAATTACCAGCTATGCTATACTTTATCTTCTTTGTACATTGAGAAATCTTTCTATAATGGTTTCTATTAATACCATTTTGTGGAGACTCTAGATATGATCAAATCTAAGCTCTGTTTTAGATACTTTTTCTAGAGTTCTACTTAAGGATGGGGGTACAATGAACCAGAGAGTGTGAGAAAACCCTGATCTCCATCCAGACCATCCCAACTTTTGAATGACTGGCTTCCGTAGGATTGTACCTAGTCTATGAGAGCCCAGAGTTGAGGATTCCTTGGTTTGAAAAAGCATTTCTCCACTGGGCTGCAGGTCTTACAAAACTGAAGATAACATTACTTTACTATTATTTGACATAGTTTTAGAATTGCTAGCAGTAGAAATAAGACAAAAGATAGAAATTAAAGGCATACACATTGGCAACAGGAGATAATTTTTTTCCTATTTCCTGATGGCAGGAAGACTTGGAAAATCCCAGAGTCAGCAAAGAAAATTACCTAGTCAATTAATAGCTTGAGTGAAGTAGAGGAATACAAAATAAACCAAGAAAAAATATCAACAACATTTCAATATACCAATTATAGAATCCAGAAGAAAATAATAGGAAGTCTCATTCAAAATAACAAAATTCACAGACTTTGTAGGAGTATACTCAGCATACTGAGCACACTGGAGATTTATATGCATACAATTACAAAGCAAAATCTTGGATTATCAAAGACTACTCCAATAGAACATAAGTCCTAGCAGATGCTACCAGCTGGAAAGGCTATCAAATATAGAAGCAGGTTTATATGTCTGTTAGTTGAGGACAAACCAAGTTCCTCTTACTGACTGGTCACTAAGAGGCTGTCAGGGCCTTCAGGTTGGGGGAATGGAAACACATTAATAAGGTGTGAAGTGGTTTCTGCCTATCTTGGCAGAGAATCCCTCTGTATCTTTTGGAGTATTTGAATAATAAGTGACTCTTAATTATATTCTCCCTTGTATTATAGTTACCTATGTAAGAATCTGAGGGCAGAGACCAGGTTTCATTCATGTCCCTTAAAACCAGACATAGGAATGTGTTCAAACTAGGCATTTAATAATTTTAAAAATATATAATTATTATTCAAACAACAATAACTCACCTATCTATTGTGCTTTAAGTTTTGCAGAACACTTTACAAATATTACTACATCTGATCTTCACAGCAACCCTGGTGAAGCAGGTGCTATTATGATAATAGCAAATGAGGTACAGAGAGTTTAAGTGATGACCTAGTTACACAACTGGGGATTGTCTGAGGCTGGACTTGAACTTAGAGTCTTTCTGATTTTAGGCCTATTCTCTATCCACTGTGCTACCTAGTTGACTATTATCTCTTTTCACTCAGGATGAGCCCATCAATCTCATCTTTAGGACTCTTGATCACTGCTCTCTGCCTCCATCCTGGTTGCTTCCATGAAGACTTTGTTCCCTGTGTAAGGCAGCTTGGTGAGCCAGAATCTGGTGCTAGACTCAGTAGTTTGCTATTTCCTTATCCAGCTCATTTTACAGGTGAGGAAAATGAGGCAAATAAGACTAAGTAACTTGCCACAGTAACACAGCTAGTAAGTGTCTGAGGTCAGATCTGAACTAAGGAAGATGAGTCTTCCTGATTCCAAGCCTGTGTGTGTTTTATCGACTGTGCCACCTAACTCTCCCTTCTCCCTGGTCAGAATACTATTTTCCAAAAGACAAAAAACCAAGAACCCCAAATCCCATATGTAACCTTATGATGAGTACCAATATAACAGACTAATTATCCAGCAAAACTAAGTTTAATCTTATAGGGAGAAAAGGAATCTTTAACAACATAGATGCCTTCTAGGCATTCTTGGTAAAAAGAACTGTGTTGAGTAAAAACTTTCAAATATATGCAACTTAACAGAAAAGAGCAAAAATGAGTAATCAACCCAAATTGAACTATATAAGGAATTATGGCTTTAATGTTTTAGAGTTTTAGATTATTTGTTTTTGAAAATGCAGAAACAACATAAGTCTCTCCTCTGAACCCTAATGTCATCAAGATTTTTTAAAAAAAGACAGTGCTTGGGAGTAGTTTTGGTATGTTTTTAATAATTTTAAAAGAAGGGAAATAGAAAGAAAAAGTGAATCAGAGCTCCCATGGGCAACTGATACACAAAAGATTGTGGGTGCATGGACTCGGAGGAAATTTCATGACAAATGAGAAAAATGATGATAAGGAAAGCAAAGATAGATGAACCACATAATCAGTGACATAGCAAAATTTCTACTGTGAACAATATCAATCTATCACCTTCAAGAATTAATGTTTCTGAGACCAGTGCCACAGCGTGAAGCAGCAGGGACATGACCCAGAACAGGATTCAGGACACCACCGGCAGCAGTTCCCAGATTCTCCAACCCACAAACACCACAGACAGCTTCAAAAGTCAGTGGGAGGGCTCCAACAGCTGCCATTTTTGGAGCTCTCCACTTAGAGCTTCTGGGAGAATTGAAGGGCTGATCTAATCTCAGCCCTGCATGGCAGACCTGGGAGACCTCTGCCTAAAGCCCCTGAGGAAATTGAGCCACTGATCTGATTCTCAACCCTGAGCTCCACCCAGGGGTGAGGAGGAGTGCTGGCAGTGGAGGTGGTGAAGGCTCTGGAGAGGGAATTCAATTGTAGATTCTGGGTCAATTTCTGGGCAGAAAAGTTTTTGGTTGCTCCCACACTAGTGTGCAGGTCAGGAGAGGAGTAAACACCTCTCCCTTGATTGCACCATCTGGAAGGAAATGAGAACTTACAGGTGCCCAGAATATACCCTCCTCTCAACAAAGGGCTCAAAAGTCAAGTAACTGGCTGGGAAAATGCCCAAAAAAGGGAAAAAAAATAAGACTATAGAAGTTGTGATATAAACAGTTTTCAAAAGAATTGCAAACTATTGACAAACATATGAAAGAATGCTCCAAATCACTAAGACAAATGGTTTCATCTTACAACTTTGCAAATTGACAAAGATGACAAAAGATGGAAATAATCAATGTTAAAAAGGCTGCGCAGGAAGATAGAGCACTAGTACATTGTTGGTGGAGCTGTGAATCATTATAACAGTTTTTGAAAGCATTTTGGAATTATGCAAATAGAGTGATAAAAATGTTCTTATCCTATGACCTAGTGACTCCATTACTAGGCTTGTATCTCAAGTAAATCACTGATAAGAAGGAAGTCCTCTTATAAACCAAAATATTTATAAGAGCACTTTTAGTGATAGCAAGAATTGGAAACAAAGCACATGTCCATTGATGGAGGAATTGTGATACATGAATGTAATGTAATATGACTATCATATAAGAAATTATGAATATGATGAATACAGGGACGCATAGAAAGATCTACATGAACTGTTGTAGATTGAAGTAAGCAGAACCAGGAAAACAATAGACATGACTAAAACAATGAAAATGGAAATAGCAAAGAACTACACAATGAAAAAAAGAACTAAAGTGAATGCTGCACATTTATAAAGAATGCACATGACTCAAAAGAAGAGAGATGAGAAGACAGTTTTGAAAACCTTCAGTTGCAGACCATTTCCAACTCCTCACCAACAAACCTTCCATAAGAGAGAAGCTACATTAGAATGTGACTGAGTCTTTCCCTGCATTCCCCCATTTCACACTGGCTAATAATGGCTAATTAGCCATTGGCTAATTGCTAAGGGATTAGCAGTAAGCAGTATGTCTGGAAGCCATGATGTTTCTCTATACCCTACTCCAGCCAACCCTGGGACCAAAAGAGACTCATTCTGGTGAGAAGCTGTGGCAGGCCAGCATCTCACAAAGAAGGAATTTTTCTAGATACTTAGTGAATGAGTTGGAGATGGTGAAAGGAATCTTCACAGTTCTGTCAGTCTAGGGCCAAATGAATGAAATGTTTTTCAGTAGCTGCTGTGCTAAACTATGATTGTGCTATATAAAATAAATCAATCAAAAATAAACATTTTTAATATATTCATTGATTTTGTTGATTTTATCTTTATCTTTTTTAAACAAATTATTAAAATAATTTGGAATGGAAAAGAGATATAGGAAATTTAGACTATTTCAACATAAAATATCGCAATAAAATTTCTTTGAAAAAATTTAATCTCCTTGAGGGAAGGGGCTACCCTTTAGCCTTTTTTTGAATCTGCAAGGCTTAGCATAGTGCCTGGCAAACAGTAAAATGGATTTACTATGTGCTGGGCGCTATGCAAATATCAAGGGAAGAATTTGGTTTCCATTGTGTGAAAGGTTATTTGGGGGATGGGGGAAAGATGGGCATGGAAAGGTGGAATAGGGTTGTAGATTCACTTTAAAACAGAGTTTCTAAACTTGGAGTCCACAGGCAATGAATAGGTTGCAGAAGCTCCGTGAACTTGATGAGAAACATATCTTTCTTTTCATTAACATCTAATTGAAACTTCCTTCAATTATTTAAAAAAAATTATGCTAAGAAACTTTTGTCAAACTGCTCTTCTATTTATGTGCCTCATTCATTTACCCACCCACCTATCTACTTATCCATCTATCCACCCATCTACCTATCCATCCATCTATCCATCTATCCTTCCATCCATGCATCTACCTACTACCCTTCCATCTATTCTATAAGCATTCTATAAGACATTTGTCTCAAAACTGGACATCAATTACTTTGGAAAATACAGTGAGGCTGAGGATTTTGTGTAGCTCTGCCTCACTTACATCCAGTTCACATGCAAGTTAGGTCATCAGCCTTATGATGCTGCTGGTCCTCTTGGAGAATGAAGGATGGCAGCAACAACAATATGGTTGCAAGCCCTGGGGATGGATATAAAGATAAAAATGACATAGTCCTAGACATCAAGTTACTTACATTCTATGGAGAAGAAACAACACATACACAAAAAGTAAATACAAATATGTAATTAGTCTAGATATATGATTTAATTGGCATAAGGAGCTCCTATACCAGTGAGGAAACTCTCTATCAATGCATATTGGCAGCTTTCTTAGAATCTTATAGTTTTCTAGAGGGCTCAACTAAGAGGCCAAGTGGTTTGCCTGGGTTACACAATCATTATGTGTCAGAGATAGGACCTGAACTCAGGTCTTTAAGACAAGGTTAACTTTCTGTGAACTACAATGTGTGTGTGTGTGTGTGTGTGTGTGTGTGTGTGTGTGTGTTGGACACTTTGAGCTAGCGAAAGTAGAGGTTCATAGGATCATCGTTTTAGTGCTAGAAGGGACCTTAGGGGTCATCTAGGTCAACGCCCTTCATTTTATAGATAAGGAAACTGAGACTCAGTTTCAGGGATTCTAAGAGTCCAAGGTTATCAGGGGATGCATTCCAGACGCAGGGAGCAGCCTGTGTGAAAACAAAGAATGGTGATGTAGTGTTATGTACAAGGAGCAAAGCTAAAGAGTAGAGCCTCTAAAGGGGAAGGGGATGCAATAACCCTGGAAAGGCAGATTGGAGCCAGACTGAGGGATTGAAAATGCCAAAACCTGGAGGTTTTATTTGGAATTCAAGAGGTGATTGGAACTTCTTGATTAGTGGTGTGGTCAGGCTTGGGTTTTAGTTATGTCAATCTGGCAATAGTGTAAAAGAATTATATGAGAAGAAGCCCGAGGGTGGCTCTGTCCATCTATGTATCTATATTTTTATCTATGTATCTACATCTTCTGTGTCTATATTTATGTATTCTCTCTCTCTCTCTCTCTCTCTCTCTCTCTCTCTCTCTCTCTCTCTCTCTCTCGTTGGACTGAAACATAACAATTTTCTACCTAAAAAGAAAATGATGGGAAACATTCAAATCTAAAGGGAGGAGACCACTCTTGCTTCTGCTTCCACCAATATCATTAGCTGGTAGAACTGTCAATCAGCACCAACATAGTCAGCCAGAATCTAAGTTGTTATACCACTGAGTCAGTTTATCCAGCCAATGACCAAGAACATGGGGGACACTTTCCGTCTCCTGCAGTTTCACTGCAAGAAGAAGGTCCCTCACAGCCATCCAAGTTTGCAAAGTGATAGTGTTTAATAAATGATTAATGCATTCACTGATTCATGCATTAATCATTTATTAAACAGCTGCGTTCTGGTAACCACAGGCATTCCTAAATCTGCAGCTCTACTTATTTACTAGCCCTAGAATCATGGGCACTCTTTAGGTCTCCATTTTCTTATCAGAAAAGGGAGAGGCTTAAATTGTGCCACCTTTAAGGTGCCTTCCAGGCTCTAGGTCACACAAAGGAGCCAACGTTCTGCAGCTGCCTGTGGGGATCAGAGCTTTGCCCAGAATACTTTTGGTAGAATTGCACTTTATAATATGTCTAAAAGTATAAACAAATATCTATTTTGGCAGAGAGTAAAGGACCTTGGGTGTCTTCTCTAAAATCATTAACTTGAATGATCGCTCCCTCCCAAATCAACTGGTCTGGATTAGCACTTATTAAGTTCCTGTCCTGGTTCTAAACTTTGGAAATACAAATGGAGTCAAAAGAGAAAGACAATCGCTGCCCTTTAGGACCTTATATTCCAAAAGAGAAGAAAACTCATAAAAGGCTCTCTGGAAATACTGGAGGAGGAAGTCCAGTGTGGTTGGGAGAGGGACGAAGAGGGAGAAGAATGAAGAAGAGAATGTGACTGGCTCGGGAACCCTTCCTGAAGATGGAGGTTCCTAGGAGGAAATGAACAATTAGAGGAAAAGGGATCTTTCATGTTGAGCAGAGCGCCACTTTAGTACCTGCTTGATGTGGTTAGGAAAGTTGCTTCATCTCTCTGGGTCTCAATCTCTTTTCCTGTAAAATGACTTCATGGTTTCTAAGGAACATGGTTTCCAACTCTAATTAGCAATAGTAATGATTTACATATAAAATATATATTCTAGGTCTTTATAGAATATAAACTTCTCCAGGACAGACTTTCATTTTTGTCTTTCTTTGTCAAGTGCTGACAGGGCTCACTTTACACAAACTTGACTTCACATAGAGAATTCTGAAAGAAATCCATCATTCCAAAAAGCCACCTATATTAACTTTATTGTTACTGTGCTCTCCCTCTCCTTCCCTCTCCCTCTCCCTCTCCCTCTCCCTCTCTCTCCCTCCTTCTCTCTCTCTCTCTCTCTCTCTCTCTCTCTCTCTCTCTCTCTCTCTCTCTACCACTCTAGCCTACCCTCTCCAAAAAAAACCCCCAAAATTCCTTCAAAGCAGAATGGATGGTTTACAGAAGGTCATTGCCCTCCATGTCTCTGTCTGTCCTGCTCTGGCACTACATGTCAGGCCCCCACATATATTCCCCTTTTTCTTCCTTTTGGTTCTGTCCAGGCCCCAACATGACTGGCCCTTGACTTTGTGTGTTCCTTCTCCTGTTCTTGCTTCTCTGTCCCCAGCCTCAACATATCCTTGAGCTGTGTGCTGGCCCCCTCCCTCCATAGACACATGACCCTCTTTTTTCAGCTTTCCCTGATTCCCCACATCGGCAGGCAAAATCATATTAGTTGTAAAAATTTTATATAGAGGTCTGCAGAATGATCCAGTGGATAAAGCAAGAACTATCTGTACCATGTACAGTACCTGGCACATAGTAGGTACTTAATCTATCATATAGACTAGAGGTACTCCTCAGCTGAGGTTTGCCTAGATTCAGCTCAGAGGAACCTGACTTCTCAGGAAAGGAAGCAGAACCCTCCATTCCTGTGCTCATTCATTCATCAAAGTCCCACAGACACTACCCTAAGGATAATTCTATTTTTGCTATAGTCTAGGATTTCCCTCAGAATGAGAGACAGTTACTCAACGTACAATAGCAATCAGATGGAGGAAGTTCACTTACTCTCATACAAGAAGCCATGATAAACATGAGAGTCTCAGTGTGTGTTTATAGCAATTTAAACAGGATTCAGTGTCTTAGCATATCACAACTAGCCGTGTTGGGACTTGAGTATCCAAGCATTTTGGAAAAAGAAACATTTTTTTGTAAGACTGCTGATTAGCCATGTCACATCTCAGCTCTGTTGGTTGGGTCTTTCTGATGGCCTCCCTCTCCGATGCTGGCTCTTTCCTTGGAGTCAGTTCACTCTTGTACAAGAGCAGCAGAGCTAGGCAGGGAGCCCAGGACAAGCTCAGTGTGAGCCCATGCCCTGAGTGGAGAGCAGCAATGCCTGCCAACATTATTTTAGAGTAGCAACATGGTTACCTGGGGGGGTGGGGAGGGCAGCATTTAAAAGGGTCACTAGGCAGAAGACACCTTTTGTTTATTAGGTGTGGTACTCCAGGCCATTAGCTTTTCTGGTTCAGTAACCAATCAGGGCACTCTTAGCAATGAGTTCCACATGGATGGAAGCTGGCCTCCCAGGGATGCCCCACAGTCCATTAGAAACAGGCAGAGCATATCTATACATGTTCTCCTGGTGGGGGAGGGAAGTAGGAAGAGTCCTATTACATTAAAAATGCTTGATAATTGACACAATGCTTTAGCGTTTACCAAGGGTTTTACACTCATTGTCTCAGGTCAGTCTCACAATAATCCCATGGAGTAATCACTGCAGATATATCCTCACTTTACAGATGAGGAAATTGAGGCACAGAAGAGAGGAAGTGACTTAGAGTCACACAGTGAATGTCCAAGGCACAACTACATCCCACATCTTCTTGACTTTCTGACCAGCATTCTCTGCACCATTTTCCCCTATGACCCTGCCATTCCCACTGAGGCACTGAAAGAGGAATTCAACAACAGGCTGGCTAACAACCAATTTAAACTATGAGTGATACTGATTGACAGTTCAGACAGTCAGTGACACTGGTAGGCAAGGTCTCCCCCACCCCCTGTAACTATTAATGGAGTCTCTTAAATAACAAATTCCAGCAGATGGCCTAGATTTTAGAGAGAAAAGACCCAAAAGACCAGAGGGATGGATTAATGGAAAGAGAGAGAGAGAGGGAGAGAGAGAGAGAGAGAGAGAGAGAGAGGCCTAGGTCTCACAGGTAGGAAGGTGACAAAGTCAGGCACTGAGTCCAAGGTCCTCAGACTCCCCATGAATGATTCCTTGCTTTCCAATTAACAGAAAAAGTCATCATTTCTAAGGAACAGAACCTTCCCTAAAAATAATCCCAGCTGGTGATTTTGAGGCTTCATGGGGTGGGGGAAGGTTTGAGGAAGAGAGAAAGGAAATGGGGACCTCTCCCCAGACCTACCAATATTTTCACTTGACAGTGACTTGGAGAAAATCTCCCCTGTTCCCCTCCCTGGGGGGGGCCACTTGTGTCACAGATATTTAATCAGGCATCAGAGCTCGTCACCATCCTGCAAAGGCCTGTTTCAACCTCCTGGGTAAAGATGGCATCCCACTGATTGACGCATTGGCCCAGAATAACTGAGGCTGAGATTGTCCTGCCTGCCTTTGTCTCTGGGAGCAGGCCTGGCCAGCCTGCCTTTGTGATCTCTCCCCTGAAGGCCTATCTTTTCATTTCTTTGAAGTTGCTGGGCACTGGGAATGAGAAATGTGACTGAGGAGACCAGATAGCGAACCATCCAGTATGGGGGTGGGCATGGGGGAAAGATATGGAAATATGGAACTCAATAGGCCTGGAAAAGCCAGCAGGGATCCAAGGCTATGCTCTCATTAAAGGCAGCTCACGTTTCTATGGTGCATCACAGCTGAGGAGCACTGCTATCGCATTTAATCACAGCCCACTTTTCTCCAGCCCTTGAAGACCTTTTTTCTCACAGCAACCTTGCAAATCAGACAGGGGCTGTAAGTTGAATTAGTTTCATTTACAGATAATAAAACAAGCCCAGAGAATTAGGACCCTAGAGTGGAGAGGAGTATGGGACCTTTAGCAACACCATAGGCCAAAAGATGATAGATTTAGACCTGGGAGGAACTTCAAGGACCATTTAGTCTAATATCATTTTACAGATGAGAAAACTGAGGTACTAAGAAAGGTGGCCCAGGGGATACAGAGCTAGATTTGGAGATAGTTCAAATCTCATCTCAGATACTTAGCAGCTGCATGACTCTGAGCAAGTCATTTTAGCCTCTGTCTGCCTGTTTTGTCATCTCTAAAATGGGGACAATAATAGTGTCTACCTCCAAGGGTTGTTATAAGAATAAAATGAGATAATATTTGTAAAGTCTTATCTAAATGCTACCTGCTCTCATCATCATCGTCATCACCACCACCTCCACCATCATCATCCAGACAACTACCAGGTGCCAGATAGCTGATCTGGGACTTGGATTCACATCCCTTTTGTCTCTGAAGCCAATATCCTCCTTCCCAACACTCTTAATTTAAAAAGAAATGAGCAAAATAACAAAAGTTTTCAGACACTGATATTTAGTTTCCATTTGTATTTTCTGCCTATGCAAGGAGGAATTGCTCTGCAGGGCACAGGTTGATGCTTAGTAAATATCAAATGAATCAACAAGTTCTAGTGCCTTTACCACACTGCGTTTCTTAGTACTTAAATTCCTTGAATGTCACTCATTAACGCTTTGAGTATGTAGGGTGTACACCTCTATACAACTTCTGTTCATGCAAATGGATTGTCTTTCCATAGTACATTAAAGTCTCTAAAATTCCAGCTCTACAATCCCCTGAAGTAAGTAACACAAATCTTACAACCATTTTGTAGAGGCAGAAATTGCGATCCCTGAGAGGTTAAACAATCTGCTTTGGATTACATAGTCACTAAGTGATGGAATTGAAATCTTCCCCCATCAAGAACAACTCTCTCTGAAGTTGGGTTCTTCCTTGATTGCTTATTTTCGTCTAACCTATCTTGACTGTTGGCAGTGTTAGCTACTAAAATATATATGGCTTGACAGATTTTCAGCCTGAACAATGAACGAAATCCTCTCCCTCATAACACACATATATACAACATGCAACTTATACATAGGTTAGTATACTGATATAATCATAAAATATTATATGTATATATGTGTTATCTCTAATATAATGAATATATATATATATATATATGTAATCCTCTTTATATGGGCATATCTATACATAAATGAAGAGACTTCAAGAAGCACTTTAAAATTCTTGATGTTGCAGAATACTAGTAGTATTTTACAAGAGATCAGTAGTCAGAGCAGAGGAGGGAGAGCATTCTAGGAATGAGATACAGCCTATGAGAATGCCCACAGTGAAGAGATGGAGTACGTGGATCATGGGATAGTCAGAAAGTCAGTGACACTGGATCAAAGAGTACCCGTTAGGGAGTAAAGTGTGGGGGGACTGGAAAGGTAGGAGGGGGCCAGGTTATGAAGTACTTTAAATGCCAAATGGAACATTTTTCATTTGATCCTGGGGTTTATTGAGTAGGGGGTAACATGATCAAACTTGTGCTTTAGTGGCTGAACAGAGGATGGATTGGACTGGGGAGAGACCTGAGGCAGGCAGACCCCTCTAATTTGTCTATGGTATCACCCTTTATGTCTAAATAACATGACGTGGTATAAGATGTTGATCTGTACCTAGTTTCTGCCATACTGCTTTCCATTTTTACCAGTCCCTGTCTCAAAGAGCTCCCAGTCTAATGGAAGAAACAACATGCAAGTCACTGTATATAAATAAGATAAATTAGATATAAAGGCACTAGCATTAAAGGGGATTGAAGAAGGCTTCCTTTAGGAGGTAGGATTTTAGTGAGGCCTTGAAGGAAACCAAAGAGACCAGAAGGCAGAGATGAGGGAGAGGATTCCAAGTATGTTGGGCAGTCAGTGAAAATGCCTGGAGGTGGGAGACAGAGGATCTTGTGCAAAGAATCACAAAAAAGTCCGTGTCTTGGACTGGAGAGAACATGGAGACAAATGACATGCATGAGGACTGGAAAGAAGGCTGTTTTCTTGATTCCCACAACAACCCTCTTAGATAAGGAGGCAAAGATATTATTCTTATTTCATAGATGACATCAACCTTTGAGAGGTGGTGTGGTATAGACCAGGGGTGGGGAACCTGCAGCCTCAAGGGTCCTTGTGACCTTCTAGGTCCTTGGGTGCGGCCTTTTGACTGAGTCTAAGTTTTACAGAACAAATCCTTTTTCTAAGGGGATTTGTTCTGTGAAGTTTAGATTCAATCAAAGGACTGCACTTGAAGACCTAGCGGGCCATAGGTGCCCTTGAGGCCACAGATTCCTCACTGCTACTTGACATGCTAAGGAAGCAGACTGGGCATAAATCTATAGCATGTCAAGTAGCATCGTCATAAAATTGTAGGTCTAGGATTGGAAGGTCACCTAGCTTAGCCTTTTCATTTTACAGATAAGCAAACTGAGGGTGAGAGGTTAAGTAACTGTGGGACCCGTGGTCTCACAGACAAGAAGTAGGAAAGCTGGAACTTAAGCCCAGGTTCTCTGACTCCAAATTCAGTCCTCTTTCCATTGGACCATATGCCTCAATGAAATCTGTTTCAAATTATGTCAAGGAGATTTTTTTAAGCAAGGGTAGCTTCAAATAGGCAGATTTTCAAAGGACTATTGCAGATTATCAAGTACAATACCCTACCTTTTTTTATTTTGTAAGGTAGAGTCTAGATCTGTGACTTCCTCTGTGTAAGGAACAGCAGCTGGGATGGAAACTTCCTCTAATTATGAGGATTGCAACTCCACCATCATTTACAGTTTTTTAAAAAAAAATTTTTTTTCAGGGTACCCAAAAGGTAAGGGATTTGTCCATGGTTTCACAAGTGATGTGTGTCAGAGTCAGGACTCTTTAATTCAGCTCTTCATGACTCCAAATCTGGCTCCCTACCCACCATATCGTGCTCTCTCTCGTTCCTACCAATATGCAGGAGAAACGAATGCATATTTGAGTCTGCTGGTCTAATTGTTCACCCGAGGCAGGCAGGCAATACAGTGGCTGATAGCAATGGACTTGGAGTCAGGAAGACCTAAGTTCAAAGCTGACCCCAGATACTTACTTGTGACCCTGGGCAAATTGTTTAACCTCCGTCTGTTTCAGTTTTCTCAATTGTAAAATGGGGATAATAACAGCACTTACCTCACAGGCTTGTTATGAGGATAAAATGAGATAATATTTGTAAAGCACTTTGCAAACATTGAAACACTGTAGATGTTAGTTTAATTGATAAATACAAAATTAATTAATATTAAGAAATAGTTTAATTGATAAATACTAAATTAATGAAATTTTAATAAATTTTAGCTGTCTTCCTCATTATTGTTGTCACTTAGATCTCACAGAGAGTCCTTAGCCCCCTCAGTGACCCGGGGCTGACAAATCAGGAGATCCACAAGGAAGTCATGCATTTCTCCACCCACAGTTCTCTAGCAGAAAGCTTAATCCAATCACTCCCACCACCACTCACCTCTATTTGCTTTCTAAATGGAGCAGAACGTGCTGTCCTCTCCATTAGGATCCATAGACATTTTAGCTCCTGAAGAGAAATGTGGAAGGTCAAAGCTGACCAGGACCTAGACATTTATAAACCAAGACAGTGCAGGACTCTCCCCTACTCCTTTCACTGAATCACAGAGAGACTTAGCAGGCTGAGAGTGTTCTGATGACCTAACAACTTCATCAGTTACACTGTCTCCCCAGTCTCCTCCTGTCTCTGTTGCCCATAGAGGGTATATATCTGGAAGATGCAGGGGCATCATTCTTGCTCCAGATCACAAACAACTGAATTGATTCTTCCAGGGTCTGGTATACATGGCACAGTCAGGACATGGCAGCAAGCTCTAATGAGTATACCACTGTATTATAAAGTTCTAGATTAAGAGTTGGAAATCATTTTAGAAGCCATTTATTCCAACTCCCTCATTTTACAGATGAGGAAAATGAGGCACAGAGATGTTGAATGACATCTGAAATCACACATGTAGTAAAAGACAAAGTCCAGAAAATCTTGGTTTAAATTTTGTATCTGTCATTTAATACGTGTATAATTTTGAGGAAACCTGGAATCTAGGCTTTTCTTCCCTACTTAACAAATAAAGACTTCCTGGAACCATGTGACCATAGTGTTGGTAAAAATTCTTACAGATTATCAGCTTCAATCTTCCCCTGACACTTCTTGTGAAGGGTCACTCACTACCTCACAAAGTAGCCTATTCTATTGTTGGACAGCTCCAGGTGTGGGGAAATTGTCATAATGGATAAGAGGCAATGTCTGCCTCTTTGAAACTCCTACTCTTTTCTCCTGCTTGTGTCCCCTGAAGTCAATCCATCAAGCATCTGTTAAGAGCTTCCCATGCTCAAGACACTAGGGAAGCTAGGAAGTGTGAGACTAATACAGCTCTGCCTATGTCTTTTCTTCACCAGGCTAAATATCCAAAGTTTCCATCTGCCTAGGGCTTGGCTAGTCAGTGACCAATAATTGATGAATCAGTCCACAAGCATGGGAAACAAGAACAACAAATAAAACAAACTCTTACTCTTAGGGAACATGTTTTCTGTTGAGAAAGACAACAAATACCTCTGTAAGAATATATAGAACAGATGTAAAGTTGCCTGGGAGGTAATGAACCACAAATTTGGAGATCCAGTACTGGCCAGTAGTCCCAGGACTCCTGTATCATGGCAAGGAGGGTGCCTTGGATGTAGGGAGAGGCTAAGGGCTTCCCTACCCCCTTCCTCTAGAATGCTTCTGAGAGGTTCTGAAGAGGTTCTGAAGGGCTTCCCTACCTCCATCCTGAAGAATGCTTCTGAAGAGGTTCAGAATCAGATCTGCAATGGAATCACCTCAAAGGAGTCCTTTTCTTCTTTTCTTTTTTTCCTGAAAAATGATGCCTACCACCTGAATCATCCTCAGTAGGAAATATCTCTTGGTTAATGGATTTTGCTCTAGGCCCTTACTTTGATCTTCAGAAACTAACTATATTTAATAAATAAACTCTTATTGAATAGAAGTGAGTAAGAGTCTCCATCTTCAGGAATCCCTTCTTCAAGTAAAATTTCTCATGGCAATCCAGGGCCCAAAGAATGGTCCAAAGTTACTGGGGTATTTTTCATTCACCAGGGCATGCCCTGGACTGGACAGATAAGGGACTGATAAAGGAACTAATAATTGAGGACCCCATTGGGTTTTTAGTCTTATTTCCTTATGAACACTTTCAATTTGAAACTATGAACAACAGTTGCCCATCAAAACTCTTCTTAGAACCATCTGCAAGACCCCAACAAAGAATGAAGACACACTTATAGGCAGCCAGGGATAAAAGACCTATAAACATGGAAAAAGGCTCTCAATGCTGATTCATGGAGTTATAGAATGACAGGGAACTTATGCCATAGAACACAGAATAAAAGAACTAGAAGAGACCTTAAAACAGAGAATGACAGAGCTGGAAGAGTCCTTAGAACATAAAATGTCAGAGCTGTGAGGGATCTTAGAACATAGAATGTCAAAACTGGGAGGGACCTTAGAATACAGAATGTCAGAGCTTGGAGGGATCTGAGAACACAGAAGAAAGGTCAGTATTGGAGGGAACCTTAGAACACAAGATCATAGGTTTTGAGCTAGAAGATCTTAAAGGCTATGTAATCCAAAGTCCTCATTCTGTAGTAGAAGCTTAATAAGTAATGAATGAATGTCTACAGGTGAGGAAACCAAGGACCAAATAACTTGCCTAAAGTCACACAGATAGTAAGTCAAAACACATTAATTAAGTCCTTACTATGTGCCCAGAGGGACCCTGCTCAATTCTGAGGTAGAAGGAAAGATAAATAAACATTCCCTGCCCTAAAAGAAAATAGATTCTATTGGGGAAGGTGATTATGAACCTTGTACATATGCGTGTCCATACAAGATACATGCAGAGTAGAAGAAGTCCAGCAGTGGGAGAAACTTGGAAAGGCATCCAGGAGAAAGGGGGATGTGAACTATTTACTGAAGGATGGTGGGAAAGCTGGGAGGTGGATGATGTGAGGCAAGAGAGCATTCCTGTCACAGGTAGCACAGTAAGAACAAAGGTAGAGTCTAGAGATGGAGTGTCCTTTGGGAGGAGCAGCACTGGTCCTCTAGCTACTAAGGCTCTTTCTGATGTACCACAGTGAAGGAAGGGGCCCTAGTTCCCTAAACACAGAAGGCTGTAGCTGGAAGGAACCTTAACACACAATAATAGCTGACATTTATAGAGCAAACGACTGAGGTTTATATAGCACTTTAAAGTTTATAAAGCACTTTTACAGATACCATCTCAATTGAACCTCATGACAATTCCAGAAAGTGGGGATTATTATTAAGGTGAAGCTGTGGCTAGAGCACTGGACTAGGAATTAGGATGACTTGGGTTCAAATCCAACTTCAGGCACTTATTAGCTGTATGACCTTGGAAAAGTCATTTAACCTCTGCCTTAGTTTCCTTAATGGTAATAACAGCAGCCACCTCACAGAGGTGTTGTGAGGATCAAATGAAGTAATGCTTGTACTTCGCATAGTATCTGGCACATAGTAAATGCTATATAAGTGCTAGCTATTATTATTTAGTAACAACAACCATGCTACTACTACTACTACCACTACTACTAATGATGAAGATGAGGAAACTGGTTCAATTACTTTCTTGGAGACTCACAACTAATAAACACCAGAGGTAGTTCTCTACCTACTACCCTAGATTTTCTCTGGAAAAGTAGGATGTTAGAAATGAAAGGTCATGTCATCCCTCTCTCCCCTTATTTTATGAATTAGAGCCTTCTGAAGGAATGGGGAGGGGGCTTTCTTGACTGACAGCCAGAAAAATTAGTCTGGCCAGTGACAGTGATGGAGAGGCACTGGGAGTCCCAGAGGAAGATTCACAGAGGAGGCCTCCTAGGTCCTGTCCTATTATGCAGTCTCTCCAGGCTCAGTTGGAGGCTAATGTAATTTGATGGTCTCCCGAAAGCTATAATTTACTACTAAGGGAGCAAGGAGAAAAAAATCACATCTTTATAGACTACTGACTAATGATAACAATGAAACCACTAGCAAGAGTATGGCCCCCAATGAGCTCCAGGCACCAAATGGACATGAACTAATTAAACTTCTCTATGGCCTGCTCCAGAGGAGCTGTCTCTTGCAGACAGATCCAGAGGGACCTTACTCCTTCCTGGAGAGGCAGGTTGGAGGGAGGGAAAGGAACCTCAAACCTGGAGTCCCAGCCTTCCTTGTTCTGTTCAACCTGATCTCCTTGTGGTTGCCCTGGTTAGCCTTTCCTGTGTACAGGCCACATGGCTGGAATACTCTCAATCCTCACCTATACCTCATGGAATTCTTCAAGATGCCACCTCCTATTGGTCCCTTATCTCCATCCTCTTTCTCCCTCTTTCTCATCCTCTTCTCTACCAGAAGTGACTTAGTATTGATACCTATTTTATATTCAGTTTTCTGAATGTTCCTTGCTATCCAGTGAGCTCTTTAAGGAGAAAGGGGAAAGGGGAAAGGGAGTGTTTCATGTTTACTGTTGTATTATTCTTTAGTAATGAATGGATTTAAGAAGGGATGGCCACGCTGCTCAACACCTTTGATTGAGCCTCGTTTGACCCACATGTAAAATAGAAATAATAATACATGTACTCAACACAAATATGGTGTTGATACCAAAACCAGGAAGAGCCGAAACAGAGAAAGAAATATATAGACCAATTTCCTCAATGAATATTGTTGCAAAAAATTAAATAAAATATTAACAAAAAGATCACACGGATAGTACACTATGACCAAGTGAGATTTATACTAGGAATGCAGGCCTGGTTTAATATTAGGAAAACTATTAGCATAATTGACCCTATCAATAATAAAACCAAGAGAAATCATATGATTATCTCAATAGATGCAGAAAGAACTTTTGACAAAAATATAGCACCCATTTCTATTAAAAACTCTAGAGAGCATAGGAGAAAATGGAGCTTTCCTTAAAATGATAAGTAGTATCTATCTAAAACCATCAACAAACATTGTCTCTAATGGGAATAAGCTAGAAGCCTTCCCAATAAGGACAGGAGTGAAACAAAAATGCCCATTACCACTGCTATTATTCAATATTATACTAGAAATATTAGATTTAACCATAAGGGAAGAAAAAGAAATCGAAGAAATTAGACTAGGCAATGAGAAAATAAAACTATAACATTTTGCATTTGGTATGATGTTACACTCAGAAAATCCTAGAGAATCCACTAAAAAACTACTTGAAATAATATGAACAACTTTAGCAAAGTTGCAGGATATAAAATAAATGCACATAAATCATCAGCACTTCTATATATTACCAACAAAGCTCAGTAAGAAGAGGTAGAAAGAGAAATTCCATTTAAAATAACTAGAGAATATAAAATATTTGGGTATATCCCTGCCAAGACAAACCAAGGAACTATATGAACACAATTACAAAACATTTTTCACACAAATAAAGTTAGATCTAGACAATTGGAAAAGTATCAGTTGCTCATTGGTATAACAAAAATGACAATTTTACTCGTTAGCTTACTTATTCAATGCTATACCAATCAAATTACCAAAAATTTATTTCATAGAGCTAGAGAAAAAATTAGAGTGGTGACCAAAAACTGGTGTGATGGCCAAAAACTGGAAATAAAGGGGATGCTCATCAATTGGGGAATGGCTGAATAAATTGTGGTGTATGAATGTAATGGAATACTATTGCACTCTAAGAAATGATGAACAGGAAGACTTCAGAGAGGCCTGGAAAGACTTATATGACCTGATGCTGAGAGAAAAGAGCAGAACCAGGAGAACTTTGTGCACAGCAAGGACCACAGTGTGTGAGTTTTTTTCTGGTATACTTGGAACATCATTGCAATGCAAGGACTTAAAAAAAGTCCCAATGATCTTTTAAGGCAAAATGCCTTCCACATCCAGAGAAAGAACTATGGAATTCAATCACAGAATGTAGCAAATCTTTGTGTGTGTGTGTGTGTGTGTGTGTGTGTGTGTGTATTACATTTTGGTTTTTCTCCCATTCATTTTAATTCTTCTGCAAAGCAGGATTGTAGTGAAAATGTATTTAATAGGAATGTATGTGTAGAACCTATATAAAATTGTATGCCATCTCGAGCAGGAGAGGAGAGCTGGGGAGAGGAGGAGAAAAAAAATCTAAGCTATATGGTAGTGATAGTAGAACACTGGAAATAAATAAAATTAATTTTGAAAAAATTAGAAAATTTATCTGGAAGAACAAAAGTTCAAGAATATCAAAGCAATCAACAAGAAACATTCAAAAGAAGGTGGCCCAGCCAGATCAGATCTAAAGCTGTATTGCAAAGCAACAATCAGCCAAACTGTTTGGTACTAACTAAGAAACAGAGTGGTGGATCAGTGGAATGGAACAGGTACACAAGACATAGTAGTTAAGGATTATAGTAATCTACTGCTTGATGAACTCAAAGACTCCAGCTTCTGAGATAAGAACTCATTCTCTGACAAAAATTGCTGGGAAAACTGGAAAATAATATGGCAGAAACTAGTCATAGACCAACATCTCACATCATACACCAAGATAAGGTCAAAGTGGGTACATGATTTAGACATAAAGAGTGATACCATAAGCAAATAAGGAAAGCAAGGAATAGTTTACCTGTCGGATCTATGGAGAAGGAAAGACTTTATGACCACCAAACAAGATATTGAGAGCATTGTGAAGTGCAAAATGAATAGATTACATTAAATTAAAAAGGTTTTGCACAAACAAAAGCAACACAACCAAGATTAGAAGGAAAGGAGAAAGATGGGAAACAAGTTTTTTGCAGCCAGTGTTTCTGATAAAGGCCTCATTTCTCAGATATATAGAGAACTGAGTCAAATTTTTTTTGATAAATAAGGAAGTGTGAATATATTATTTCTTTTTTCCATGTAATTCAGTGTATTTTAAATAGGTTATAGATACGTACTTTTCAGCATTCATGAGAAATATATTAAATGTCACTCTTATTTAGAGAAATGCCTTAGGTTTTAAATGAGTTCCAGATTTCAATTCCTTCTCTTCCTAAAAGTTCATCCTCCAGCAAAGACCTTCATTTACATTTAGGACCAGCCCTAAGCAAATTCTGAAAGAGGTGAAGCCTTTCAGCATCCCACCTTGCTTTTTACTTTACCTCTGCACTCAAGTTCCCAAGCTGAAATAATCCAAGGAAGTCTTCCCAGCCCAGGCTCAGTGTCTCTCCCTGTTTCTCTGCCTCTTTCTTCTTCTTTTCTCCCCTTCTTTCCCCCTCCCCACCCAAATTTTCTATATACTAAGCTATTTAACAATGAAGAAATTGATATGATAAATTAATTCACATTAAAGTGTAAATGAATGAAAACAGTTTAATATGTTAACCCTCTCAGGACTAGGCCTATGTTAGAAAAAGGGATAATTATTAACCCAAAGACATTAATCTCTCATGATAGAATTTGTTAGTAGATACATAAAGGAGAACATTGAGGCAAGGAAGGAGTTCTGTATTCCTTCAAATCATTTTTGTCTTATATATGCAAAAAGCCAGCCCTGATTGCTCAGTTCTGTTCCAAAACTATTCCTTTCTTTTTGATGTTACCTGATTTTAACTACCTCATCTGATTGGTTCATCACTATGTAACTGAGGTTCTTGTCCTGTTTTTCCATCATGGCACTGTTTTTGTACCTACAGACCCTCTTACTTGTATTTTTAAAATTTATTTTCAGTATCCTATAATCACTACCATATAGCTTAGATTTCTTTCCCTCCCTCTCCCTCCTTTCTACTTTCCTCCCCAAGAAGGCATACAATTTTATATAGGTTCTACAAATACATTCTTATTAAATACAATTTCACCACAGTCATGTTGCACAGAAGAATTAAAATGAATAGGAGAAATCATATAACAAACCAAATAATACAAAAGAAAAATGATCTGCTACATTCTGCGACTGAATTTCAGAGTTCTTTCTCTGGATGTGGAAGGCATTTTGCCTTAAAAGACTATTGGGAATTTTTTAAGTCCTTGCATTGCAATGAAGTTCTAAGTCTACCAGAAAAAATTCTCACACACTGTGGTTATTGCTGTGTACAAAGTTCTCCTGGTTCTGTTCCTTTTGCTCAGCATCAGATCATATAAGTCTTTCCAGGCCTCTCTGAAGTCTTCCTATTCATCATTTCTTAGAGTGCAATAGTATTCCATTACATTCATACACCACAATTTATTCAGTCATTCCCCAATTGATGAGTATCCCTTTGATTTCCAGTTTTTGGCCACCACAAAGAGTGCTGCTATAAATACTTTTGTACATGTGGGAACCTTTTATGATCTCTTGGGGATACAGTCCTAGAAATGGTATTGCAGGGTCAAAGAGTATGCATATTTTTGTAGCCCTTTGGACATAATTCCAAATTGCTCTCTAGAATGGATGGATCAGCTCATAGCTCCACCAACACTACATTAGTGTTCCAACTTTCCCATATCTTCTCCAACATTTATCATCTTCCTGTTTTGTCATGTTAGCCAATCTGATAGGTGTGATGTGGTATCTCAGAGTTGTTTTGATTTGCATCTTACTAATCAATAGTGATTTAGAGCATTTTTTCATATGACTTTAGATAGCTTTAATTTCTTCCTCTGAAAATTGCCTGTTCATATCCTTTGACCATTTATCAATTGGGGAATGACTTGAATTCTTGTACATTTGACTCAGTTCTCTATATATTTTAGAAATGAGACCTTTATCACAGATACTAGATGCAAAAAATTCTTTCCCAGTTTTCTGTTCCCCTCCTAACCTTGGTTGCATTGGGTTTGGTTGTGCAAAATCTTTTCATTTTAATGTAATCTTGCACTTCATAATTCGTTCTCTCTCTTGTTTAGCCAAAAATTCTTCCTTTCTCCATAAATCTGATAAATACACTATTCCTTGCTCCACTAATTTGTTTATAATATCAGTCTTTATGCCTAGATCATGAACTCATTTGGACTTTATTCTTGTGTATGATATCAGGTAATGGTCTATGCCTAGTTTCTGCCACACTCTTATCCAGTTTTTGTCAAACAATGAGTTCTTATCCCAGAAGCTGGGGTTCTTGGGTTTATCAAACAGTAGATTGCTATATTCATTGCCTACTGTATCTTGAGTACCTAGCCTATTTGTCTATCCTTCTGTTTCTTATCCAGAACCAAGTGGTTTTGATAATTGCTGCTTTATAATACAATTTGAGATCTGGTAGAGCTAGGCCTAGCATTTCTTTTTGTTAGTTCCCTTAATATTCTGGACATTTTGTTCTTCCAGATGAATTTTGATATTATTTTTCCAGCTGTAGAAAATAATTATCCAATAGTATGATTGATATGGCACTACATAAGTAAATTATTTTAGGTGCAATTGTCATTTTTATTATATTGACTTGGCCTACCCATAAGCAACTGATATTTTCCCACTTACTTAGATCCGATTTTATTTGTGCAAAAAGTGTCTTGTAATTGTGTTCATATAGTCACTGGATTTGTTTTGGCAGGTAGACTCCCAAATATTTTATAGTACCTACCTTAACTTTAAATGGGATTTCTCTTTCTATCTTTTGCTGTTGGACTTTGTTAACAATATATAGAAATGTAGAAGATTTGGGTGGGTTTATTTTGTAACCTGCAAATTTGCCAAAGTTGTTTATTATTTCAAGTAGTTTTTTACTTGAATCTCTGGGATTCTCTAATTGTATCATCATATCATCTGCAAAGAGTGATAACTTAGTTTCTTCTTTGCCTATTCTAATTCCTTCAATTTCTTTATTTTCTCTAATTGCTACAGCTAACATTTCTAGTAACATACTAAATAATAGTGGTGATAATAGGCATCCTTATTTCACCCCTGATCTTATTGGAAATGCATCTAGTTTGTCACCATTGCATATAATGCTTGTTGAAGGTTTTAGGTAGATACTGCTTATTATTTTATGGAAAGTTACATTTTTTCCTATACTCTCCAGTGTTTTTAATAGGATTTGTGTTGTATTTTGTCAAAAGCTTTTTCTGTATCTATTGAGATAATCATGTGGTTTCTGTTAAGTTTGTTGTTGACATGATCAATAATGGAAATAGTTTTCCTAATATTGAAGCAGCCTGCATTCCTGTTATGAATCCTACCTGATTATAATGTATTATTCTCGCGATAAGTTGCTGTATTCTTTTTGCTAAAATCTTATTGAAAATTTTCGCATCTATATTCATTAGAGAAATTGGTCTATAGATTTCTTTCTCTGTTTTGGCTCCTTCTGGTTTAGTTATCAAAACCACATTTGTATCATAAAAAGAATTTGGAAGGACTCTTTCTTCCTCAATTTTCCCAAATAGTTTATATAGTATTGGAATTAACTGTTCTTTAAATGTTTGATAGAATTCATTTGTAAATCCATTCAGCCCTGGAGACTTTTACCTAGGGAGTTCATTGATGGCTTGTTCAATTTCTCTTTCTGAGATGGGGTTGTTTAAGTATTCAACTTCCTCAGGGCAGAGCCAAGATGACAGGGTAGAAAGACACACATATACCAGCTCTTTCCCCACAGCCTATAAAACACCTGTAGAGAAAGACTCTCAACAAAGCCACAGAACAACAGAATGGAGGAGATTTCCAGCCCAGGGTGACCCGAAAGGCTGACGGGAAATGTTTGGAAATGTCTGTCACACTGGATGAGGAGTGGAGCCCAGCCCAGCCTTGGCCACAGAACGTGGCTCTGTAGGGGGACAGGAGCAGGCCTGGGGGGCAGAATCCCCAGTCGCAGTAGCAACAGTTTGAAGGTCCCTCAACCCACAGGCGCCCAAGGTCAGCTGGCCAAGAAAGGAGAAGGGCCTTTCCATAGCTCTGACCGCAGGCAGCGGCTGCAGAGGCCACACTGGGTGGAGAGCAGCAGCTTCCATAGCAGCCCCTACAGCAGCCCGAATCCATTGTTGGATCATAAAGCCCCTGGGGGAACTGAGCAGATGATTCTTACCTTAGCCCTGTGTACAAGCCCTGCCCACACCTAACACATCTGGGGGATTTGAGCAGCTGATCTTTATCTATACTGAATGATGGCCCTGCCCCTGCAGCTTATCTGAATCTCAGCCCCCAGGGCTTCCTCAACCCAGGTGCTTATGAAGAGGCAACTCTATTACTCAGATTCTAGACACAAACATTTCTTCTTGCTTCCAGACCAGTGTACACGCTTGATTGTGCCACCTTGGAGGAACTGAGATCTTACAGACCCCCAGAGTGCATCCTACTCTTGACAAAGGACCCAAAAGTTAAGTAACTGGTTGGGAAAATGCCCAAAAAAGGGGGAAAAATAAGACTATGGAAGGTTACTTTCTTGTTGAACAGATATCTTCTCCCATCCCTTTGGATGAGGAAGAACAATGCTTACCATTGGGGAAAGACATAAAAGTCAAGGCTTCTGTATCCCAAACATCCAAAATAAATATTCAATGGTCTCAGGCCATGGCAGAGCTCAAAAAGGATTTTGAAAATCAAGTAAGAGAGGTGAAGAAAAAATTGGGAAGAGAAATGAGAGAGATGCAAGAAAATCATGAAAAGCAAGTCAACCACTTGCTAAAGGAGACCTTCAAAAATACTGAAGAAAATAACCTTTAAAAATAGGCTAACTTAATTGGCAAAAGAGGTTCAAAAAGCTAATGAGGAGAAGAATGCTTTAAAAAGCAGAATTAGCCAAATGGAAAAGGAGGTTCAAAAGCTCACTGAAGAAAATAGTTCTTTCAAAATTAGAATGGAACAGATGGAGGCTAATGACTTTATGAGAAACCAAGGAATCACAAAACAAAACCGAAAAAATGGAAGATAATGTGAAATATCTCATTTGAAAAACAACTGACCTGGAAATTAGATCCAGGAGAGGCAATTTAAAAACTATGGGGCTACCTGAAAGCCATGTCAAAAAAAAAAGAGCCTAGACATCATCTTTCATGAAATTATCAAAGAAAACTATCCTGATATTCTAGAACCAGGGGGCAAAATAAATATTGAAAGAATCCACCAATCACCTCCTGAAAGAGATCCAAAAAGAGAAACTCCTAGGAACGTTGTGGCCAAATTCCAGAGTTCCCAGGTCAAGGAGAAAATATTGCAAGCAGCTAGAAATAAACAATTTGAGTATTATGGAAATACAATCAGGATAACACAAGATCTAGCAGCTTCTACATTAAGGGACCAAAGGGTGTGGAATATGATATTCCAGAAGAACTAGGACTAAAACCAAGAATCACCTACCCAGCAAAACTAAGTATAATACTTCAGGGGAAAAATCGTCTTTCAATGAAATAGAGGACTTTCAAGCATTCTTGATGAAAAGAAAATTTGACTTTCAAACACAAGAACCAAGAGAAAAGATAAACAGGAAAGAGAAATCATAAGGGACTTACTAAAGTTGAACTGTTTACATTCCTATATGGAAAGACAATATTTATAACTCTTGAAACTTTTTTCAGTATCTGGGTAGTTGGTCGGTTCACACACACACACAAACACACACAGCACAGGGTGAGTTGAATAGAATGAGATCCTATCTAAAAAAATGAAATTAAGGGCTGAGAGAGGAATATATTGAGAGGAGAAAGAGAGAAATAGAATGAGGCAAATTATCTCTCATAAAAGAGGCAAATAAAAGATTTTTCAGTGGAGGGAAAAAAGGGGGAGTTGAGAGAGAAAACATAAATCTTATTCTCATCACATTCAACTCAAGGAAGGAATAAAATGCACACTCATTTTGGTATGAAAACCTATCTTACAATACAGGAAAGTGGGGGAGAAAGGGATAATCAGGGTGAGGGGATGATGGAAGGGAGGGCAATGGGAGGAGGGAGCAATTAAAAGTCAACACTCTTGGGGAGGGACAAGGTCAAAAGAGAGAATAGAAGAACTGGGGGGCAGGATAGGATGGAGGCTAACATGACTATTATGGAAGTCATTTGCAAGACTACATAGATATGGCCTATATTGAATTGTTTGCCTTCCCAGTGAGGATGGGTGGGGAGGGAGGGAGAAAGAGAAGTTGGAACTCAAAGTTTTAGGAACAACTGTTGAGTATTGTTCTTGCATACAACTAGGAAATAAGAAATACAGTTAAAGGGGTATAGAAATTTATCCTGCCCTACAGGACAAAAGAGAAGATGGGGAAAAGGGAACGGAGGGATGTTAGAAGGGAGGGAAGATTGGTGACAAGGGTAATTAGAATGCTTGGATTTTTGGGGTAGGGGAGGGGAAAAATGGGGAGAAAATTTGGAACTCAAAATTTTGTGGAAATGAATGTTGAAAACTTAAATAAATAAATTTTTAAAAAAGTGTTCAGCTTCCTCTTCTGTTAATCTGGCCAATTTATATTTTTAAAAAATACTCATCCAGGGGGCGGAGCCAAGATGGCGGAGTAGAAGGATGCACGTTTACGAGCTCTGAAACCAAAAGCCCATAGAATTAATGTAAAAAGAGTCCCTCATAACTTCTGGGTCAATACAAGGTGTGCAGAAGCAGAGTGGAAGAGATTTCCGTTCCAGGGAGCCCTGGAGACCCATCCCCAGAGTCCGGCGCACCCCGGAAAGTGGACCCCACCCCCAACGCTGCCCTGGCCGCAGCTCCACAGAAGCTGATCCGAGCAGGCTTCAGAGACGGAAGCTCCGGCAGCCGGGAAAGTCCCTCCGCCCACAGAAGCTACAGGTCAGTGAGAGAGGCCGAGCTGGAGGAGAGGGGAAGCAGGGTGTCTCCGTGACTCGGGACCCCTTGGGAGGAAGCAGCGGCGGCAGAGACGGGGGCAGGAAGCGGCGGAGGCAGAGGTGTGGGCGGCGGCTGAGGCGGCAGCGGACCGGGACCCAGGAATCCCCCAGAGGCAGGCAGGATCTTCATTACAGAAGATTCCTGCATAGGACCTGATGGAGTTGAGCCTGGGAGACGGCACTGCCCCCACCCCGCTCTGTTACTGAAGGCTTCTGCTTAAAGCCCCCAAGGGAGTGGGGTTTGGGAGGCGGGCCCCCCACCCCACCCCCACCGGCTCCATTCCTGAAAGTCTCTGCATAAAGCCCCTGAGGGATCAGAGTCTCGGAGGCGGCCCTGGCCCCACCCCAGCACCTGAACTAAAGCTCACTGATTGACAGCCGGCAGGAGGAAAGCCCATTTAAATCTCAGAGGCCAAGAACTAGCTGGGCGGATCCAGGCGGGGGTGGAAAGGAATCTCAGAAGTCAAGTAACTAGCTGGGAAAATGCCTAGAAAAGGGAAGAAAAATAAGACTTTAGAGAGTTTTTTCCAACAAATGCAAATGATCCCGACATTCGGATCTGATGATGAGGACGTATCCTTGCCATCAGGGAAAGATGTGGAGGGCGGGGCCTCAGTACCCCAGACACCCCAGGGAGGTGGTGGGTGGGCTCAGGCCCTGGAAGAGCTCAAAAAGGATTTTGAAAAGCAAGTTAGACAGGTGGAGGAAAAACTGGGAAGAGAAATGTCAGAGATGCAACAAAAGTATGAAAAACGGATCAATAACTTGGTAAAGGAGACCCAAAAAAATGCTGAGGAAATTAACACCTTGAAAAATAGGCTCACCCAATTGGCAAAGGAGGTTCAAAAAGCCAATGAGGAGAAGAATGCTTTCAAAAGCAGAATGAGCCAAATGGAAAAAGAGGCTCAAAAGCTCACTGAATTTAATAGTTCTCTCAAAATTAGAATGGAACAGATGGAGTCTAATGACTTTACGAGAAACCAAGAAATCACCAAACAAAACCAAAAGAACGAAAAAATGGAAGAGAATGTGAAATATCTCATGGGAAAAACAACTGACCTGGAAAATAGATCCAGGAGAGACAATTTAAAAATTATGGGACTACCTGAAACTCATGATCAAAAAAAGAGCCTAGACATCATCTTGCATGAAATTATCAAGGAAAACTGCCCTGACATTCTAGAACCAGAGGGCAAAATAAGTATTGAAAGAATCCATCGATCACCACCTGAAAGAGATCCAAAAAGAGAAACTCCTAGGAACATTGTGGCCAAATTCCAGAACTCCCAGCTCAAGGAAAAAATCTTACAAGCAGCTAGAAAGAAACAATTCCAGTACTGTGGAAATACAATCAGGATAACCCAAGATCTAGCAGCTTCTACATTAAGGGATCGAAGGGCGTGGAATAGGATATTCCAGAAGGCAAAGGAACTAGGACTCAAACCAAGAATCACCTACCCAGCAAAACTGAGTATAATACTTCAAGGGAAAATATGGTCTTTCAATGAAACAGAGGACTTTCAATCATTCTTAATGAAAAAACCAGAGCTGAAAAGAAAATTTGACTTTCAAACACAAGAATGAGAAGAAGCATGAAAAAGTAAACAGCAAAGAGAAGTCTTAAGGGACTTACCAGAAGTGAACTGTTTACACTCATACAGGGAAAGACAATATTTCTAACTCTTAAAACTTTTCAGTATCTGGGTAGTTGGTGGGACCACACACACACATGTACACGCATGCACACACATACACACATGCACACACATACAGAGATAGAGAGCACAGATTGAACTGAATAGGATGGGACCATACCTTAAAAGAAACTAGGGTAAATGGTGAGAGAGAAATGTAGGGGGAGGAAAGAGAGGGAAAGGGAAGGGGGTAACTATATGTCATTTAAGAGGCAGGTAGGATTTTTTCTTAGTGGAGGGAAAAAGAGGAGAGCTGAGAAAAAAAAAAACAAGAAGCTTTACCCTCATCACATTTGACTAAACGAAGGAGTGAAATGCACACTCATTTTGGTATGAAAACCTATCTTACAGTATAAGAAAGTGGGCGAGAAGGAGATATTGCAAGGGGGGGGTGATGGAAGGGAGGGCAAAGGGAGGAGGGAGCAATTTGAAGTCAACACTTGGGGAGGGACAGGATCGAAAAACAGAAGAGAAACAAGGAGGGGCAGGTTAGGAGGGATGGTAATCCAGTTAGTCTTACACAACACAACTATCAGGGAGGTCATTGGCAAAACTACACAGATATGGCCTATATTGAATTGCCTGCTATCCCAAAGAGAATGGGTGGGGAGGGAGGGATGGGGAGAATTTGGAACTCAAAGTTTTAGGAACAACTGTTTAGTATTGTTGTTGCAACTAGGAAAGAAGACATACAGTTAAGGAGGAATAGAAAGTCATCTGGCCCTACAGGAGAAAAGAGAAGATGGAGACAAGAAAAGGGAGAGATGACAGAAGAGAGGGCAGACTGGAGATAGGGAAAATTAGATTGCTTGGGGTATTGGGGTGGGGGGAGGGGATAAAAGGGGAGAAAATTTGGAACCCAAAAATTTGTGAAAATGAATGTAAGAAAATTAAATAAATAAATAAATAAAAAATGAAAAAAAAATATTCATCCATCTCATTTAGATTGTTGAATTTGTGGGCATAAAGTCAGTCAAAGTAATTTCTAATTATTGTTTTAATTTCCTCCTCATTGGAGGTGAGTTCACTCCTTTTATTTTTGATTTTAGTAATTTGGTTTTATTTTTTTCTTTTTTTTTAATCAAATTGACCAAAGGTTTCTCAATTTTATTGTTTTTTTTTTATAAAACCAACTCTTAGTTTTATTTATTAGTTCAATAGTTTTTTTTGATTTAAAGTTTATTAATCTCTCCTTTGGTTTTCAGTGTTTCTAATTTGGTATTTACTTGAGGATTTTCAAGTTTTTTCAGCTGCATGCCCCATTTATTGATCTCCTCTTTCTCTATTTTATTCATGTAGGCATTCAAAGATATAAAGCTTCCCCTAAGAACTGCTTTTGCAGTATCCCATGAAATTTGGTATGTTGTCTTATTATTGTCATTCTCTTAAATGAAGTTGTTGATTGTTTCTATGATTTGTTGTTTAACCCATTCCTTCCTTAGGATTAGATTATTCTGTTTCCAATTAATTTTTGGTCTATCTTTCTATGGATTTTTATTACATATAATTTTTATGCATTATGATCTGAGGAGGATGCATTGACTATCTCTGCCTTTCTGCACTGGATTGTGAGGCTTTTATGCCCTAGTACATGGTCAATTTTTGTATACGTGCAATGTACCACTGAGAAAAAGGTATATTCCTTTCTATCTCCATTCAATTTTCTCCAGAGATCTATCATATCTACTTTATCCAGAGTTTTATTCACCTCCTTACCTTCTTTTTTATTTATTTTAAAGTTAGATTTATCAAGTTCAGAGAGGGGGAGGTTGATGTCCCCCACTAGTATAGTTTTGCTGTCTATTTCTTTCTGTAACTTCCTTAACTTCCCCTCTAAGAATCTGGATGCTATACTACTTGGAGCATATATGTTTAGTAATGATATTGCTTCATTGACTATGGTGCCTTTCAGCAGAATATAGTTTCCTTCCTTATCTCTTTTGATTAGATCAATTTCTGCTTTTGCTTTGTCTGAGATTAGGATTGCTACCCCTGATTTTCTTAAATCAGCTGAAGCACAATATATTCTGCTCCAACCCTTTACCTTTACCCTGTGTGTATTCTCCCATTTCAAATGTGTTTCTTGTAAACAACATATTGTTAGATTATGGCTTTTAATCCATTCTGCTATCCATCTCCATTTTATGGGAGAGTTCATCCCATTCACATTCAAAGTTATGATTATTATCTGTGTCTTTCCCTGCATCCTCTTTCCCACTATTCGTGCTTTTAGTTCTCCCATCTCCCTTCCCCTCTTCCATCTCACATCTATCAGACTGGCTAATATGACACAAAGAGAAAATGATTAATGTTGGAAAAGATGTGGGAACATTGGAATACTAAAGCATTGTTGGTGGAATTATGAACTGATTCAACCATTTTGGAGAGCAATTTGGAAGTATCCCCAAAGGTCAATCAAACTGTGTATACCCTTTGATCCAGCAATACCACTACTAGATCTGTATCACAAAGAGATCATAAAAAAAGGAGAAAAGGCATGTACAAAAATATTTGTAGCAGCTCTTTTTGTGATGGCAAAGAATTGGAAATTGAGAGAATTCCTGTCAATTGGGGAATAACTGAATACGTTGTGATATATGAATGTAATGGAATACTCTTATGCTATAGGAAATGATAAGCAGGTGGACTTCAGAAAAACCTGGAAAGACTTATATGAACTGATACTGAGTGAAGTAAGCAGAACCAGGAGAACATTGTGTATAGTAATAACAACATTGTGTGATGATCAGCTATGGACTGACGTAGCTCTTCTTAGCAGTACAATAATTTAAGACAATTCCAAAAGATTCATGATGGTAAATGCTATCCACATTCAGAGAAAGAATTATGGAGTCTGAACGCAGATTGAAGCATACTATTTCCACACCTTTTTTGTTGTTGTTCTAGAGGTCTTTAATCAAAGGCTGAATGACCTCTTGTCAAGTATGTTGAAGAAGGAACTCTTAGGTAGGACTAGATGACTTCTGAGGTCCCATCTGACTGTCAAAACTGGAAGATGTCAACCAGTCTAAACCTCTCATTTTGCAGATGAGCAACTAAAGGGTAGTGATTTTCCCAAGGTCACTTGATTGGGAAATGAAAAGGTCAGAACTCAAATCCAGGACTTTTGACTTTGAATCCAGTTCTCCTTCCACTACATCAAAATACCTCACTTTCCTTCTGGAAACTGTAGAAGACAACATATGAGAGAACATCAAGTTGTATTTAGAGATGGAAGAGACTTAGAGATTATCTGGACTCCTGTAATTTCAGAGTTGGAGAAGACTTCAAGGGATTGTCTAGAGCAACCCAATCCTGGAGAAGAGATCTTTCTACAACATGCTGGACAAATGATTATCTAGCCACTACTTCAAGACCACCAATGAGAAGTTCACTGTCTCTTGAGGTACCCCCATACACTTTGGGAGAGCTCTAACTGGTATGATATTTTTGTTTAGGTATGGAATCAGAGTCCCATGGAGATATTATTATCTCCATTTTATAGATGAAGAAACAGAGGCAGAGAGAGGTTAAGTGACTTTCCCAGGGTCACACAGCTAGTAAGTGACTGAGAGGCTGGATTTGAACTCAAGTCTTCCTGACTTCAGGGCCTGAACCCTATTCACTGTACCACCTAGCTGTTTCTAAACTAGGTGAGTTGCACACAAAATATTGTGTTGTTGTGGAAAGAGTCTTGTATTTAAAGTCAGAGAGTCATAGCTCTGCTACTTCATGGTTGACCTTGGGAAAGGCACTATGGGCCTCAGTTTACTCCTCTGTAAAATGAGGGCTTGGACTATAGGACCTAGGAGGTCTCTTAGAGCTTTAAGTATCTGATCTTGTGAAAAGAGCTTGGAAGAAGACCTCCCTCTGAGTTTCTTGACAAGGGAGATGCTTTCCATCCCCTCTAGGTGGCAGATTCCTCTCATTGAGGTGTATGGACACGTCTGAACAAATAGTTTTGTAAAAGGCTTGACTTTTTCCAAGGCAGGTAACCTAGGAAAGAGTCATATCCCGGAACCCCCTATGCTGCTGGAAGCCCTGCCAGCCAGACCCCGGTCTTTGTTTGGGGAAAAGGCAGGGGGAAAAACCTCAGGAAGTCTTTGGTTTCATCTCTCCAGTATCCTTGGATCTCAAACCATTGTTTCAGGATTCTGAAAGCATTTAATAATGACCCTGCTTGGGGGCTTTCTCTATTGCTGAGAGAGGCTGTTATTATAAGATGGAAAGAGTCCTAGAATTGAGTTGGAACATTTAGCTACTACTTCTGGCACAAGGTGACCATGGGCTAGTCACACATCTCCCTGAGTCTCATTTTCCTCATTTATAAAATGGTGATGTTAACACTTGTGTGATCTACTATCATTGGATTGTTCTATGGAAGGCACTTTGCCAACTAATGAGGTAAGGCTTTGCTCTTTACAATGATACTAGTTCCCTACTGGATTGTAAACTCTTTAAAGGTAGGAACACAGTTTTATATCTATTTATAATACTCACAATGTCATTAGGAGTCAAGAGACATGTTTGACCTTGAGCAAACCATTTTCTCTCTCTAGTCTTCAGCGTACTCATCTGTAAAATGAGAAAGTTGGGGTAAAGTAGACACTCAAAAGAATCCATCCATCCAATAAACAAATGCTTGTTCAATGAATGAATGAGAAGGTGGACGAAGGAATGCATGAAGCCATCTTCTGGATTCACAGCCTTTGTCCTGGAGATAGGAGGCATTTCTAACCACTTAGAGCTGTATCATCTGAAAGGAAACAGCAAGATTCAGAAAATCTGGCTTCTTGTCCTGTTTCTGCCACTAATTCTGTGTGTGAGCTCAAAAAAGTCTCCCTCCATCGGTCTCAAGTTTCTCACCAGGAAAAACTAAAGAGGATAACTAGTTGATCCCTGAGATTTCTTCCAGGTCTAATATTTAAGGTTCTAAGTTTTCTTCCAAGACTGGCATTCCATGTTTTTTTTTTTATATTTGAAGTTATCTTCCAGCTCAAATATTCTGTATTCAAAAGTTTCTCTGTTCTTTTCCTCTAAATTTTGCCTTTTAACGTCCCTTTGGGCTCCACTATGCTATGTTTTCCATGTTAATGTTTCTGTTAGCCTTGACATTCCATGTTGTAAGTTTCCTTCTAGCTCTAAAATTCTCTGTTCTAGGTTCCAAGGCCCTGTCTAGCTCTCATATCCTCTGTTTTAAGGTTTCTTCCAGGTTTGACATTTACATATTCTATTCTAAGCCCCTTCCCAGTTATTATGTTTTGAGTTTTCAGTTTTCTAACTCTGACATTTCACCAGTCAGAGGACTCCTCAGCCTCTGCCTCCTCTCCCCTTCCCCTTTCCTTTTTTAGCCTGGCAGATCTGGTGTCTCTAGGCTGTTTGCAGACAGAACACTCAGGTATTCCCAGATGCTCACCAGTCTTTGCCAACTGCCTTTCTATCAATAAGGTTTATCCAGTTTTCAAAGAAAACAGTCACCGGTTTTCTTGGGGAAGCATCTCACTAAAAGCCTGGGTAAAAATAACAGGGAAGGAAACAGTCACCCTGTTCTTAAGATAGTAGAAGATTAAGAGGAGAATGGGAGTGGCCCACAGACACAACTGACTTTGTCAAAGATTTGCTGTGTGACCTAGGGAAAGTCAACTAACTTCTCTGTGACACTACCTGTCCACATGTTACAAAGGAGGGGGAGTCCTTTTCTTCACAGTGCCACCTGTAACTATATGGTACAAGAAACTGTCCCTCTATTCACAGATGTTGCCTAACATCTTCCTGGATACATTTGAGAGTAGTTGTTCTCAGGGAGAATTTCAGGCAGCAGGAGGCTCAGAGATGACAGTTTTAATTAAACATTGTATTTCCCAAGGACATTTTGCAGTGCTGGGTACAGCAGCCAAGAAATACTCCAGATCATCACTTGGGAAAGCCTTTTTTGGAGGTCTGCTAAGTTTCACATGAACTGCTGGGGGGCTCTCTTCCCTAGTTTTGGAAGAGAGAGAAAGAGAGAAAGAGAGAGAGAGAGAGAGAGAGAGAGAGAGAGAGAGAGAGAGAGAGAGAGAGAGAGAGAGACAGAGACAGAGAGAGACAGAGACAGAGAGAGACAGAGAGAGACAGAGAGACAGAGACAGAGAGACAGAGAGAGAGAGAGAGAGAGAGAAAGTCAGGGGCAGTGGAAAAGAGCAGTAGGTATGGAATCAGAGTCCCAGGGTCCAAATCCATACCAGACCGAATAAAACCTATGTGTCTATTAGGCACACCTCTTTCCCTTCTCCCACCTCAAATTCCTCATCTATAAAATAAGGAGATTGGGGTAACGACCTCTAAGGCTCTCCCCAGATCAAAATAAACGATTCTGTTATTTTAGTTCAACTTTCTCATTTTCAGATGAGAAAACTGAAGACCAGAGAAGGAAAATGACTTGTCCGATATGTCCAAATATGTCTCAACTCCTAATTCAGGGGTCTGTCCACCACATCAGGCTGATAACCCTGCCTTTGGAAGCCGAAGATCGGAGGTCAGATAACTTTCTAACACCAAGGGTTTCAGAGATTTATTCTCCAGGACTGTGGAGGTGATTTTCTGATTTAGGGGCTCGTGGGGGCGGGGAAGCTGAGAAAACTTGATGTGATGTGGTGGGGGTATCATGAGGGGGAGGGACGGAGGGGGGAGAGGTGGAAGTGAGCCTGGAGGTAGAGGAGAGCTTGGCGGGAGGTGGGGGTTTGGGGGGAGGGCAGGAAGGCCGTTCCCCATCTCTGACGTCTTCCTGTCTTCACTGCATAGTGGCTGCTTCCCTCCCCAACCCCTAACCCACCCCCAGCCCCAGCCCCGCCCCTCCCTCCTCTTCCATCCTTTCCTCTCTGGATCTCTCTGCCTGATTCAATGAGAGCTGCTGGTTCCAGAGGAGGCCAGGGGCCGCTGGGCTCCCGCAGTGAGCACCGGAGAGCGGCGCCAGGGGGCAAGAACCGGACCCGGAGGAGCTGTCCCGCGGGGGCTAACGTTGCTCCTGCCCCTTCCCGGGCCGCACGGCTCCTGGGACAGCGGGAAGAGGAGCCTCTGCGGTGGCTGGGGGTCCAGGGACGCGGAACTGAGCCGTGAGAGGAGACGAAAGGAATAAAGGTCTAGGGGAAGGGGGAGGGGGGCACATCCCTGGTTGCAGCCTTGCCCTGAGCGGACTGGAATCGGAGAGTCCTGCCCTGCTCTGCCCGTCCGGACCATGGTGCTGTCGGTGCCCATCATCGCGCTCGGTGCCACGCTAGGCACAGCAACCAGTATCCTCGCCCTGTGTGGCTTCACCTGCCTGTGCCGTCGCCTGAACCCCAAGCACGGGCTCCAGGACCAGGACCAAGGCCAGGATGCTGAGAAGGCGACGTCCAGCGTGCTTCGGCCCGCCCAGCAGCAGCAGGTACCCGGGCGCCCCGCGCTAGTCCGGTGCCCCCAACCTTGCTCCCTTCACGGCACGCGGATGGCAGCCCAGAGTCAGGGGCAGCCCAGAGCCAGGAGCAACCCTCCGCGACCGCGCCCCCTCCCTAGTGTGGGGGCGGGGCAATCTGTCTGCCCCTGGAGTGGGGGGGGAGGCGGGGACTGGCCCCCTGGGGAGGGGGTGTGACCTCCTGGGCCGGGGGTGGGAGGAGACTGTACCTGGCGTGAGGAAAAAGGGAGAGAAAAATAGAGAGAAAAGAAGGGGTGGGGATGAGGGTGCAATAAGGGAGATTGTGGGGCTGGGACGTGAAGGAGGAGAGGGATTTGGGGGGAGGAATAAGTTGGGGGGGCTATAGGTCGAGGCAGAAGAGGGCATTGTGAGGGAGAATTAGGGCGAATGGGGACCAGTGAAGAGGGGAGTTGAGAATTGATGGATTCTGGAGGAGGAGTGGGGGATCTGTCATGAATTCTGAAGGAGAGAGTTGAAGGAGGACTAAAGAGAGGTGGACGCTAGGGGGTGAGGTTGGAGACTGAGGGGTTGAAAGAGGAGAGGGAAGACCCCTAGGGGAATAGTGTTGGGTATGTGGGAGGGGAGGCCAGGAGTGAAGCCTCTAATTGAGAAAGTCAGGGGGCTCTGGGGGTTGCTTTGACTTGGAGTAGTAGAGACATAACAGTAGCCAAGAGAATTGGGGGCCTGGAGGGTTGTGACCAGGGAGTAGGGGGCAGAGTGAAGAGGGGGGCTCTGGGAACATGAACAATGGAAGGGGAGAGTGGAGATCTGTAACAGGAGTGGGGAGGTTAATACCAGGAGGTGGGGAGGGAGGGCTTGGGCGCTGTGAGGAGGGGGAATTAGGGAAGGAAGGATGGATCTGGGACAGGAGGAGGAAGGAGTAGGGACTGATGGAGAGGAAGACTGGGGGATGGGAGAAGAGTAGGATTCCAAGGGAGGACTGAGGTCAGGAGGGGCTCTGAGGAGGGGTATGGGAGGGGGCTGTGAGGAGGATAGGGGAATCATGGATTTGGGGAGGGGCTTAGGAAGAGTAGGGAATGTTAAGAGGGAAATAAAGGACTCTCAAAGAATGGTGGAGGAGGGGCTTCAGGGAAATGGTGGAGCATCTGTGTGTGGGGTGGAAATGGAGATTAAAAAAAATGTATGTGGGTCAGGAACAAAACTGAGCCCCAAACAAGGGAAAATGCAGTGCTCCCTCCAGGAGGGAACATTCTCTGTGGTGGATAGAAAGGACAATTTGTGGGGAGGTAGGAACAGCTGTGGTCTAAAGAGGGCTCAGGAGGGGGAGTAGATAAGACACTGGTGGTTGGAAAGATATCCCCCTCTTTGACCAGTCTGCCCCCTCCCCCAGCTCCCACTACTTCCCTCCAATCATACATGCTGGGGTTGGCTCCACTCATTGAAAGAGATCTCTGGGAGTAACAGGGACACCAGCACCCATCTGTTCTCCCTGACCTCTGGAGAACAGGGACTGGAAACAGCTCTGTGTTGTTAAACTGTAAGGTTGGGGATGAGTAGACAGAGGATTAATGTGTACTCTATCCCTGCTGAGGCAGAGGCAAGTCCCCTTTCTGGGATGATTTGGGGAAAGAAGGTGGGTTAACTAGAAAGCCTTCCCTTGAGTTTCAGGACAGAATTGTAAGCAGCTTGGAGAACTGAGGAGACAGTAGGCCATGTGGGTACACCCAGGCCCCTGGCTTCAAGTTCCACCTTAGAGACTCTGGAGATTAGATCCCTTTTGTTTCATTCTCCTAGTGGGAGGGTCATATCAATGTGGGAAAGGGGTCAGAGACTCATATTATCAGAGCATATTCAAATAGCTTTCAGGAAACCCTAGAAAAGAGAATGTTGGCGCTAAGAGGAACCTTAGAAAACAGTCAGCAAACATTTGAACAGCCACAGGCACTGTGCTAAGTGCTGGGAATGCTAAGAAAGGCAAAAACACATCCCTGGTCCTTAAGGAGCTCACATTCTAAGGTCAGGGTGAGGAGGGGGACATGTACACAAGTAGGTACACACAAGGAAGATAACCCAACAGAATATTCACTATCAGACTAGGAGGTACCTTGCGGCGTAGAATGTTAGAAGTGGCAGGGATCATAATCAGAGAATGTTGTAGAAAGGAGAGACCTTAGGGCACAGAATGTCAGAGCTAGAAGGCATGTTAAGGACAGTGAATATTAGAGTGGAGAGGAATCTAAGGACATAGAATATTGGAGCTAGAAGGGACCTTAGAACCAGGAACACAGAATGTCAGAACTGAAAGAAACCTTAGAACGTACAATGCTGTAACTGAAAGGGACCTTAGAATTTAGCATGTTTAGAGCTAGAACAGACCTTAGAACATGGACCTGGGGTGTCAGAACTGGAAGGGACCCTAGCACAAAGAACATTAAATATCCCTCTCTGATTCAACCCCTGCCTGAAGCATGACTCTAACACTTTTTCTATGTTAAGTACTCAACCACTTTGTATTCCAGTCTATATAAGCTTGCTTCACAGATCCATCTAGAAGAGTTTCATTTAATAAAGAAGACCACAATGCTGATACTGTACTCAGGGGTCTATGAGTTTCCTTTTCCAAACTGATCTTAGAAATTTCTCCCAGTGCTGAAGGTCACTTTCCTCAATTCAACTGAATTGAAGAAACATCTGTCTTTGTAGAACCCATGGTGCCTAGCACTGGGCCTTCCACCTAATAGGTGCTCAATAGCCTATAAAAGGCCCTTTCTGCCATAGGACAAAAGACTTAGAGCTGGAAAGGACCTTAGAGGTCATCTGGTACAGTTTGTCATTTGACCAAGGATGAAACTGGGACCCAAAGACTTTAACTCACATAAGACAGTAAGTGGTGGAGGTGGAATGCAGTCCCTGATTGAGTCCATTAAATTCTATGGAGAAGTGGTCATTGGGGTTGGTCAGACCAGGCCCTTGCCATGGGTCCTTGCCAGAAATGAGGAAGGGGCTATGCTGGGCACAAGGCACAATGTGGGCAGAGCTGGAAGATGCAAGATGAGTTTCTTCTGGTCAGGGTGTGTTTGTCCAGAATGAAAGTCCTACCCATCCCCTTTCAGAACCTTGGTCTCAGTCCCAGCTCAGCCTTACTTAATGTTAGACTTGGTATGATAAACATGTTGTGGCTGGTTGCTTAGCAATGGGGAAGGCAGTCAGCTGTATGAATTTTTCATCAAGAAATTAGCATGGGTTATTTCAGGGAGATGTGCAGAACACGGCCTATTGGAGACAAAAAGCGTCCTTAGAAACCTTTGACATGCTGTCAGTTTCTTCCCTGAGGTTGTACTCCAAGGGCAAGCCTGGAGTCAGCTGAAGCCAGATGGCATTCTTCATTGTCTCTTCCTGGTAAGATATGGCAATCCTTATGATAATGGTTCCTGTTGACCATAGCATCAATAAACACCTTTCACTACTCCAACCCAAAACATTTTTATAATCTTGGTATTTTTCAGATTTTTAATCATAGACCACTGACTTTGATCAAAATACACTCAAGGGACATAAAGAGACAGAAAGCAGAGAGAGGAGAGAACAGTAGAGATAGAGGAGGAGAGGAGAAAAGAGGTGCTGACTGAAAGAGATAGGGAGGTAAATAAAGAGAAAATGAGTTGGAAGAGGAGATGGGGAAGGAAAACAAAGTGGGAGAATAGAGAGACAGGAAGGAGAAAGAGAAGAGAAAAATGATGGAACAGAGGGACAAAGATTGAGAGAAAAAAGACATGAAAAAAGAAGAGAGAGATAAAGGTTGAAAGGAAATAAAGAGCAGGGTGAAAAGTAAAAAGAGAAGGGAGAGAAAAACAGTAGAGTGGAGGGGAAAGAAGAAAGAAGCAGATGGAAAAGAGTACAAGAAGAGGAAGTGGAGAGGGGAAAAAGGGGAAACAAAGAAGAGGAATTAAGAGAGAATAGAAAAGAAAAAGAGGAGGAGAAATAGTGGGGTGAGGAGAGGAAGAAGAAAATGAAAAGAAAGGGAGAATGGAAAGAAAGAAGAGAGTAGATAGAGAGTAGAGAGAGAGAAAAGAAATAGACTGAGAAGGAAGAGAAGAAATGTGGAAAGATGGGAAAATAGAGAAGACAAGAAGAGAAAGAGACAATGACAGGAAAGAAAGACAGAAAGGAAAAGGAGAATGGGAAAGAGGAGGACACAAAAGAGACGGACAGAAATTGGAGAGGTAGTGAGAGTTTGACCAGTAAACAGAGCAAGAGAGAATGTCAGAATGGGACAACACTGTGACTTATGTGTGTCATGGCACAAAGGGAAAGAGAGAAGAGAAAATCAGATTGAAACGGGGAAAGAGAGACATATGGAGACTGAAAATTAGACCTAGTTAGAGAGAGGCAAAGAGGGCTGAAGATGTCATAGAAGAAAGAACAGGATGAATTAGACCAAGACAAAGAGAGAGACAAAGGAAGACAAAGACTACAAATCAGAAGATAGAAAGGGGCGATCAGGATCAGTGGCACTGGGATAATTTTCCCCTTTTCTCCACGTTCATCAGATAGGATCAAATTGGCTTTAGTGTTTTCCAGGAACTCAAGAGCAGCTTATGCATCATTCCTATCAGACTATCAATTCCCCTATGCCCCTTCCTCACTAATAATCTTTATAAAATGCTTGTGGGGTTGTGTGATGAATGACCTCAGAGAGAAGAACTATAATGAGTAGTGAACCCTAGCTGAATTCCTTCTAGCAGGATTCATTTCTAGGCAATGTGGTGCAGTGAGAAAAATCCTAGATTTAGAGCAGGAAGACTTAGGGTATCATCCAATCTCTGCCACTGGGGAATCTTGGTCAAGTCACATGGTATCATTGGGCCCTCCTCTGTAAAATGATGGAGTTGGACCAGATAACCAAAGGTCCTTCCTGGCTATAACTCTTTGATCCTTTGAACCTTGGTCAAATAGACAAAGTCAATAGTTTGTGTACATTTAAATGAGCATGCAATGGTGGGCACAAACACAACTATATTGAAAATGCTACAGAAATACATAGAGAACAAAATAAGCCATGCTCTCTCTTTCCCTTCTGTCTTGGTCTTAGTAGGGGAATTAGTAGGGGAATTACAATTAGCACTGCTTGACTTAAGCAAAATTATGCTTTACTTTGTAAATAAGGATTTTCTAGGTTCTCTGGACCCCACAGAACCATGTCCTTAGTGATGAATGGGTATGAGAAGGAAGGTTAATGAGGAGCTAGCTGCCTTGAAGAATGCCATTGTGGAGTTAAAAGATCTATCATCACATTTTGCCTTAAATTTTGCAAAGCCTTTTGCATACATCTGAGCTTCACAAAAATTTTTTGAAGTGTGCACTATTACCTACATTTTACATATAAAGAAAATGAAATTCAGAGAAGTTAATTTGTCAATGGTCACACAGCCAGAGTATCAGAGAGGATTTGAATGCAGGCCTCTCCTGATTCCACACCCAACAGTCTTTTCGTTATACCAACACCCACCCCCCCACTGCCTTGTGGGAAATTGGAGGGTTCTCAGTGTCCTGAGCACATTAAGTTGGATGGAGGATTATGGCACTTTTCCATCTTCAGAAAAAGCAGAGATACTTAGGGGAGAGGAATTCATGCTGGGGAGGGGAGGGTGAGGAGGAGCAGTGCTCACAGTGGGAGCTGATAGGTACAACTAGCTTGGCCATAACTGGTCAAGGAAAAGATCAGTGATGGACAGCCAGGTGGCATAGTGGATAGAGCCCCTGGTCTGGAGCTAGGAAGACCGATCTTCTCAAGTTCAAATCTGACTTCAGAAATTACCAGCTGTGTGACTTCAGGCAAGTCACTTAACCCTGTTTGCCTCAGTTTCCTTATCTGAGCTGGAGAAGGAAATGGAGAACCACTTCAGTACATTTGCCAAGAAAACCTCAGATGGGGTCACTAAGAATCAACCATGACTGAAACAACTTGGCAACAATTACAAGCTCATCTATGGGGAGAAGTGGAGATGAGGAGGGATTAGACCCCCTGTCATATTAAAACTAGATTTGGAGGGGAGGATAAGAAGGAACTTTACTATTAACTTGCCAAGGACTTTAGGCAAATCCTTTGATCCCTCTGGACCTCAGTGTGTTCATCTGCCAAATGGGGATAATGCCAATTGCATGAGCCTATTAATGTTAACTCATGTTTCGGTGGTCTTTCTTTGCAAAGCGTTTTGTTCTGTATTACTCCATTTTTAGAGGAGAAAACTAGGACGTGGAGAAATACAGTGATTCGCACAGAGCCAAAGCCAGTAAGCAAGTCAGTGAGCATTTATTAAGCCCCTACTGTGTACCAGCCACTGTGATAAACTTTGGGAATACAAAGAAAGTTGAGGACATGGTTCTTGCTCTCAGGACAGCTTAACTTGAACCCAGGACTCCTGACACCAGGTTCCTGCCAAAGCCTAGAGAAGTCAACTTCTTCCCTCCCTCTTTCTATACTAGTGACTCCTTTATCTTTCTCAGTTCCTTTGGGCCTTTGTACCCTTGGGAAAAGTCAGAAAAACCATGGGCTTCCCACCCTGTATGGCAACCTGTGCTTGGCGAGGCAGGAATAACATGGTCCTTTTCTCATCTTAGCTCTGCCAGGGAGGCCAGGAATTGTGGGGTGGGGTGGGCATGAGGCAGGGCTGGAAAGGCCAGTCTGTTCTGATTTAATGAGGAGCCAACGTCTGAAGAGAACAATGGACAAAGACAGGGGCTGTCCTTGGATTTAGAATGAAGCCAGGACCTCCATAATTCATGTGTGACAGACAGCATCTTGGAAGTCCTGGGTTTGCTTTAACCACTTACTAGCTAGATGGCCACAGGCCAACTGCTCTGAGACCTCAGTTTCCTTGTCTGTAAAATGGGAGTAAAGAATGCTCACACTCCCTAGCCCACAAGGCTGTAATTGTAAGTGTTTAGAGACCTGGCTATGAGGTGTGGCTACCAAGTAGGAGGTCAAACAGCTGTCATCCACCCTTGTCCCAAGTGCCCTCCCTCAGCACCCCCCCCCCAAAAAAAAACCCCCCAGTAATACATCACAGCTTTTCTTTGTGTTTCTATGTCATCGCATTGCCAGGCACATAATACTCACATAATAAAGACTTGCTGATTGACTGACTGCCTGTCTGCCTAATTCTCCCAGGTCTCTCTAAATTAGGAAATCATTTTGTAAATTCAAGACCATGACATAGATGAAGGATGAAGGGGAGAAATGGAGATGGAGAGGCAGGTGTCCAAGCACACTCAATTTCTAACTAATATACCTACATTCAAGTCTCCTGTGATCCTAAGGAAGCCGGATCTAGAGCTGGGAGAGACCTTAAAGGCTCCAATAGCTCCCCTCCCCAATTATACACTTGGAGGAACTGAGGCCCAAGAAGTAAAGGATCTCACTTCAGGTCCCACATAAGATCATGTATCTAGAACCAGAAGGGTCCATCTAGTTAAGCCTTCCCCACCCCGAATTTTATAGATGAGGAAACAGACCAAGACAAAGTGAACTAACTTGCCCAAGGTCACACAAGTAGCGGCAAGGCAGAAGTTTGAACCCAGGCTTTCTCTCTACCATGACCTTGACTCTGCTATTTGGTTCTACAACTCTGCACAGGTTGGTTAACCTTTCTGCTCCCCCATTTCACGACCTGTAAAATGAGCATGATACTGCTACTTCCCTAGATTGTTGGGAGCGATCTTTGTGGAAGGGTGGTCCATTCTTTGTAGGCATTGAGGCAGCCTCAGTTCTCCAAATAGGTATTTCCTGTTCAGTGAAGTGGGATAAATCAACAGCTCTGGGCTTCATTCATTCAACAAATATTTACCAAGTGCCTGAGAGGGTGCCAATTCTGCCTAAGCAAAACCCACATAGAACAGAAAATTAATGGTAAGGAATTTTTATTTGTTTTCTCTAATTTCTGTTACAATTAGATGGAGGTAGAAAGACTATTGGACTCAGACACAAGAGACTTGGGTTCAAGGCCCAGTTCAGTCACTTTAGTATCTAATAATTGTCTGCTTGGTGGTAAACATCTAGTCACTTCCCTTCCCTGGCTTTCAGTTTCCTCATCTATAGAATGGAGCAGAGCGGAAAGAACACAAGCTAAGTGTTAGTGTCAAGTGAAAAGACTTGGGCTCCGATGAGTCTTCTCCTACTATGTGTGCAACACTGGGGGATCCATTTCCCTGAGACTCAGTTTCCCCATGCAAAAAATGAGGGAGCTGGCCTGTGAGGTTCCTTCTTGACTTGAGACCTACAACCCTCTGACTAGATCACTTGCAAGGCCTTTTCCACCCCTAATGATCCTAAACCCTCTGATCTTTCCAAGAAAAGTGGGCTATGTTTAAATGTGATACTCAGCTGTGATGCACCATAGAAACATGAGCTGCCTTTAATGAGAGCATAGCCTTGGATCCCGGCTGGCTTTTCCAGGGGCCTGTTGAATGCCTGTTTCAAGATCTTTTCCCCTATTCCCTCTCCCCCCCCATACTGGATGGTTCCCTAGCTGGTCTCCTCAGTCACATTTCTCATTCCCAGTGCCCAGCAACTTCAAAGAAATGAAAGGATAGGCCTTCAGAGGAGGAATCACAAAGGCAGGCTGGCCAGGCCTGCTCCCAGAGACAAAGGCAGGCAGGACAATCTCAGGCTCAGGTGTTCTGGTGCATCAATCAGTGGGAGGCCATCTTTACCCAGGAGGTTGGAATAGGCCTTTGCAGGATGGTGATGAGCCCTGATGCCTGATTAAACATGTGTGACACAAGTAGTCCCCCAGGGAGGGGCTTTCAGGGAGGGAACAGGGGAGATTTTCTCCAAGTCACAGTTAAGTGAAAATATTGGTAGGTCTGGGGAGAGGTCCCCATTTCCTTTCTCTCTTCCTCAAATCTTCCCCCACCCCATGAAGCCTCAGAATCACCAGCTTGGATTATTTTTAGGGAAGGTTCTGTTTCTTAGAAATGATGACTTTGTCTGTTAGTTGGAAGGCAAGGAATCATCCATGTGGAGACTGAGGACCTTGGACTCGGTGTCTTGCTTTGACACTTTCCTCCCTATGGAACCTGCTCACCACCTCTATCCATCCCTCTGGGTTTTCATTTCTGAAATTTAGGTCATATGTGGGAATTTTTTATTAAAAAGACTCCATAAATAATTCTAGGGAGTGCCTACCAATATCACTGGGTGACTGAACTGTCAATCAGCATCACTCATAGTTTAATTTGGTTGTTAGCCAGCCTGTTGTTGAATTTCTCTTTCTGTGCCTCAGTGGGAATGGCAGGGCCATAGGAGAAAATGGTGCAGAGAATGCTGATCAGAAAGTCAAGAAGACATGGGATCTAGTTGTGCCTTAGACATTCACTGTGTGACACTAGGTCACTTCCTCTCTTCTGTGCCTCAGTTTCCTCATCTGTAAAATGGGGATTGTGAAATCTGGAGTGCTTGTCCCAAAGGACTGTTGTGAGGATCAGGATCACATGAGATGATAGATGTATTAAAGGTCTACGGTCAATTAACAAGCATTTATTAAGCATATACTAAATGCCAAGAGCTGTCCTAGATACTGGGGATGAAATGGCATAATGAGACAGTGCTGGTTCTCAAGGATCTTAACAGGGTCTTAATTATTTTTTCTATGTGCACGTCATGGACCCCTTGACAGTCTAGATTGCTTCTCAGAAAAATGTTTTTAAATAGCAAAAGGAAATGCTAAATTTCAGTTAGAGTTTAGTGAAAATAAAAATGTATTTTTTAATATAATTTTATGGGCCTTCCTAAAAATCTATCTACAGACCCTTGAGTATCTGCAGACCCCAGCTTAAGAATCTCTGTCTAGAGATAGATAGAATATGTATGTGTGTATGCCATGTGATATTCTTATTATTATCTTACAACTTAGTAACAATAATTCCCATTGTTCTTTAGAACTAAGAGGAACCTTAAAGAACATGAAATTCAAAGCTCTTTTTTCACAGAATAAGGCCCAGAGAGATAAAGTGATTTACCCAAGGTCACATAGATGATTCCAGACTGGATTCCATCAGCAGATTTCTCTGACTCTTGAAGTCTTGTTCATAATGATAAAGAGAATACAAGAGGCCCATTACTTATTTATACTTTGCCCAAGCTGGCAGTTGCTTGCATGCTTAAGATACTGTTAAAGGGGGACTACCCAAAGTATTCCATAATCACCCTGGGGAGGTTGTGGGGCTCTGGCCCCCCTGAGGGAAATCTAGGATTTTACCTGAATGTTCCTCCCCTTCTCTTCTTTATGATCAAAGGATTTGGTTGCAAAAAGGATTTATGAAAGATCCTAGTCGAACCCCCTCACTTTTAAAAAATTTAATTTATTTTGTTTTCAACAATCAATTCCATAAGTCTTAAATTTTCTCTCCCTCTCTCCCTTCTCTCCCCAAGACAGCATGCAATCTTATATGATGAACCCCCTTAGTTTTTATAGGAAAAAACTGAGGATCAGTGAGGGCAAGCAATTTACCATATAGATAGTAAATAAATTGGAAATCTACCATTTCATTAAAGTCTGTAATTTAAGGAGTAAGAACATATGCATATATTTGCTCATTCATTCATTAATTAATTCATTAAGCATTGATTAAGAACCTACTATGTTTGATACCCTTAGCAAATCTGGAATGCTGACAGGGATTTTCTTTTTGTGTTGAATCAGAACAGCAGAGAGAAGGTGTTCCAGTCTTCTCTGTCACTGGTTGACTGAACTGTCAGTCAGCATCAAGCTAACCTACAACCAATTTAAGCAATGAGAGGTGCTTATTGAAGCTCTGCCATTCAGTGATATTGATAACAAGAGGAGTAGGTATGGTTTACCCCTATCATATGACTATCTATGGAGGTTTTTTGATAACAAATTCTTGTATATAACCTAGATTTCAGAAATGAAAGACTAGAGGGATGGATAATGAGATGGAGACAGAGAGAGAGAGGCAGACAGAGACAGAGACAGAGACAGAGAGAGAGAGAGATTGAAAGGGAGAGAAGAAGAAAGAGAACTTCATAAATGTTTACCCTGCCTCCAGTGTCTTCCACCCATAACCAATTCATCCTCCATATAGCTGCCAAATTGATATTTCTAAAATATAGGTCTGACCATATCATTTTCCTCCTCAAGAAGTCATGTTGTATTAAATACAAACTATGCTGGGATTTATAACTGTATACAATCTGGCTTGAGATCACATTTCCAGGCTTATACATATTATGTCAAGTGGCACAGTGGACAGAGTGTTGAACCCAGAGTCAGGAAGACCTGAGTTCAAATTTCAGACATTTACTAGCTGTGTAACCTTGACAAGTCACTTAACCTCTATTTGACGTTTCTTTGTTTGTAAAATGGAGGAATAATAATAGCACCTAATTCTTATTGTTGTTTGAAATTCAAATGAGATAGTATCTGTAATATACTTAGCACAGTGCCTGGTACGTAGTGGTACACAGTATAAATACAGGAAAGTATCATGGTGTAATGGATAGGCCAACTAGGGGGGCCACAGTGCATAGAGTGTTGTGCCTGAAGTCAGGAAGACTCAACTTCCTAAGTTCAAATCTGGCCTCAGACACTTACTAGCTCTGTGACCCTGGGCAAATCACTTAAGCCTGTTTGCCTCAGTTTCCTGATCTGTAAAGTGATCTAGAGAAACAAATGGCAAATCACTCCAATGTCTTTGCAAGAAAACCTCAAAAGTGGTCATGAAGTGTCTAATAATAACAAAATGGTGGATAGAGAGCCAGCCTCTCAGAGTCAGGAAGACTTGGGTTCCAGTCTTTTATCTAATCTCATCTTTGGGACCCTAAGATTACCGTCTCAATTTTCTTGGTAGCCCTAGTGCCATCTCTAAGACTCTAAATGGCAGAAATACTGTTTTTTTCTTTGGTAGAGGTGATTTCCTCATCTGGAAGTTCCCTCTGCCAATGGAATCAATGGTCTGCTGACTCTAGTCTAGTTCTTTATCCCTTTAGATGCTCTGCCTTCCAGTCAAAGCCGCCTATCTGTTGCGTTCCCTGCGGATGAAACTCCTTCTCCCATCTCCATGCTTCTATCTGGGCTGTCCTGCAGGTCTGGAGTGCCCTCTGTACTCACCTCTCAATAACAAAGTTGTTGTTCTTGTTCAGTAATTTCAGTTATGTCAGACTCTCCATGACCTTATTGGGGTTTTCTTGGTAAAGATACTGGAAAGGTCTGCCATTTTCTTCTCCAGCTCATTTTACATATGAGGAAATTGAGGCAAATAGGGTGAAGTGACTTGCGCAGGGTCACAAAGCTAGGAAGTGTCTGAGGCTAGATTTGAACTTAGAGCCTCCTCATTCCAGGCCTGGTCCTCTATTCACTTGTGCCACCTAGCTGACCTTTAGGATCTGTAGTTTCCTTCAAAACTCCTCTCCAGTATCCCACCCTACATGAGGTTTATCCTGATCATGATTCATCTTGTCCTCATCCTTCTCCTCTATAAAATGAGAGGGTCAGAACTGATGAGGTCTGAGGTACCCTTTTAGCTCCAACCCTCTAATTCTATGTTCCTCCTTTCCTTTCAAAATTATTTTGCATTTCCTTAATGAGTTGTGTCCCCTCAGTGGAATTTAAGCTCCCCGAAGGTAAGCTCTACTTCATTTTTTCTTTTGTATCCCTATCTTTGAATTTAATGCTTTGCACATTCCTGAATGAATGAATGGAGGGAAGGAGCATGATGTAGTGAAAAGAGTACCTAGTTTAGGGTCAGAGGACTTGAATTCAAATCTCAGCTTTGTTTCTATTGCATTACCTTGGGTCATTCAACAACTCTCAGCCTCAGTTTCATCATCTGTAAAGTGAGATGATCCTAAGGTCCTTTCTAACTTAGCCTATGACCCAATGAGTGAATGAATGAGATCTAAAGATAAAACTAAATTTGTTTCTCTCTTTCATTTCATGGAGAGGTAGCATCAGTGTGACATCATAGAATTGAGATTGGGAATCACAAATCTTCTGCTTACCTGAGTGATCTTGAACAAGTCTCTTAACCTCTTTGGCATTCACTTTCATCCTCTGCAAAATGAGGGGGTTGAATTTAATGATATCTGATGTCTTTAAATTGCAAGATCTTTTTTCCCAACCAAAAGTCTGAGAATAGAATAAGTCAGGTTTGGAGAAGGTTGGAGGAGGGGATGGAGGGGTAATGGCAGCTGGGAGGAGGGGAGAGTAAGAAGAGAAAAGAGCTGTTTTTAGAGTGAGTAATTGATGTAATTAAAGTTATTAGTAAAGAAGAGCTTGGTTATTAAGGGGCAAATAAGTCAGCTGCAAGTGAAAGTCGGCAGCCCAGTGCCATGTGGTATGTCTAGAATTCTTGTATATTTCAGGAATGCCTGATTCCCTTGTAGGATGAACACCTTGGATCTGCCATCTGTATGGTAGATAAGAATAGCCTACCTCACTTCAGGGGACCTTGGACTTGACTCCAGTGGCTGCTAGGGGAGGAGGTCTCTGGGATAGGTATTGAGTGGTGGAGCCAACTGGTGCTAAAGGTGACCCAAGGCTCATAGACATAAAGTTGACCCTTGACCCTCCACTAATCTAAGCGAACATAAATTAAGACCATCCTTCTTATATTATAGTGGTGATCTGGGTTGTCAAAAGCCAAAGGGCCACCTGCCTTTTCCACTCCTGGAAAGGAGTCAAATGAAGAGTTTGTGTATCTATTTTTTGGAGATCATCCTGGCTAAGTTTGGAAATGCTCATCATTAACCTGGCCTCAGAATGATGAACTCATTGGCCCCCAAAACTCTTATAGTCTGTTGATTCAGTTTAGAGGAATTTTGACCCCATAGGATAACAGAAATACTACTTAGCCTGGCATTTAAAACCTTCTCACAATCTGATTCTCGCTGACCTTCACAATTTTTTATATTACTCTTATTCCTACCCTCTGAATTCTAGTGTCCTTGACACTCCATCTCCTATTGCCCATGTTTACCTAAATTATATCCCCCTGTTTAGAATGTCCTCTCTCCTCCTTGTAGGATCTGTACCTTCTAAGTACCACATCCTCCACAAGACTTTTCTTCCACTTATTAGTGCTCTATATCTCCTTGAAGTTACTTACTAGAGAGTCTATGCTTATCTGTGGGACTCTCTCCATTCCCCTATTCTCTGTAGCATCTAGCAAAGTACCCAGAAAAGAGTGGAATAAAATTGAATTGCATTCTGGTTTCTGACACCATCACTTGACTGAGGCTGCTCTCTCTGAGGTGAGCTCTTAATTGCTAAATCCAGTGCCCTCTTCCTGTCCTCATCTTTCTTGACCTTTGTGCTGCTTTTTATTCTGGTGGTCATGTCCTCCTCCTGTCTTTGTCCCTAGCTTTCTGCTTTTCTAATACTGTTTTCTCTTGATCTTCCTTCTACCTGTCTGATGTCTCAGTCTCTTCTGCTAGATCATCATCAGTGCCCCACCCTCTCACCTTGGGGCTCCCTCATGATGGACTCTCTCTCTCTCTGTCTCTCTCTCTCTATCTGTCTCCTCCTCTCCCTCTTTCCTGCCCCACCTCCTCCCTCTTTCTGGCAACTAGTTGATGTAGTGAATAGAGTGCTGGGCTTGGATTCAAGAAGACCTGAGTTCAAATCTTACCTCAGACATGTGGTAATATGTGATCCTGGGCAAGTCTCAACTTCTGTGTGCCTCAGTTTCCTCAACTATAAAATGGGGATAATAATAGCCCCTACCTAGAAGGTTGTTGTGAAGATCAGATCAAATCATACTTGTAAACAGCTTAGCACTTTATTGCCTGGCACATAATGGGCACTATATAAACATCATCATCATCATCGTCATCATCATCGTCATCATCATCGTCATCGTCATCGTCATCATCATCGTCATTATCATCGTCATCGTCATCGTCGTCATCATCGTCATCATCATCATCATCGTCATCATCATCATCATCATCGTCATCATCATTGCCATCATCATCATCATTATCGTCATCATCATCGTCATCATCGTCATCATCATCGTCATCATCATCGCCATCGTCATCATCATCATCATCGTCATCATCATCGTCATCATCATCGTCATCATCATCATCATCATTGCCTATCTTTCTTGTTATCTCTCTGTCTCCGTCTCTGTCTCTCTGGCTATTTCTGTCACTAGCTCTGTCTCATATCACATCAGTTCCCTTGGATCTTCTGTGCAGTTGACCTCCTCTTCTCTTTCTCTGTGTCTCTTGGTCATCTCATTTCTTCCCATGGATTCAGTAGTTATCTCGATGCAGGTAACTCCTGGATCTACACACACATCCCTTCTCTCTGCTGAGCTGCAGTCCTACTATCTTCAAATCCCTGCTAGATATTTCCAACTGGATGTCTTAGAACTAACAAATTTGACATGTTCCAAATAAAACTGATCACCTTGCCTTGTAAACCTAGCTCTTCTTCTGAATTCCTTGTCCTTTCAGTGGCGTGACCATCCTACCAGACATCTGCCTCTCTAACTTCAGAGTGATCTTGACTCTTCCCTCTTCCTCACCCCTATATGTGAAGCTACCAAGTCTTGGTAATTCTTTCTTTCCATATCTTTCACACCCATCCCCTTATTTACACTTACTTCACCACCACTTAAGCTCAGGCCATCATCACCTCTCGCCTAGACCATTGTTAATACCATCCTATTGGTCTCCTGGTGTCAGGAACAATAAGAAGGCAAGGTTGGCTGGGCCACCAAGCGTATGAAGGAGAATAATATGAAATTAAGTGGAAAAATCAGTCAAGATCAGGTAGTGAGGAGCCTTGAATGTTAACTAGAAGGCATTACCTACTTATATGTTATCATGGCAATAATCATGGCAAACTGCTCCAGTATCCGCCAAGAAAACCCTAAATGAGGTCATGAAAAGTTGGATGTGATTGAAAAATGATCATCACAGCTAAGACACATTCTTTGACCACTAGGGGGTGCAGTGGATGAGAGCTGGACTTGGCATCAGGAAGATCCAAGTTTGGATCCCACCTCAGACTTTCTAGCTTTTTGACCCTAGCCCAATTACTGAACCCTCTCTGAGCTTCTGTTTTCTTATCGCTGAAAAGTAAATAATAATAATGATAGCACCTACCTCATAGGGTTGTCATGGGGATCGAATGAGATATCAGCGCTTTGAAAACCTTAAAGCATGTTATAAATATTGGCTATTATTACTATTTTTAAAATTTCTCAGTGTGAGTGAAGGTCTGCACTAAGTCATGTACAATGCTTTGTGGCCATGTTCCCATGTCCGCCAATTGAACGTGTACCTAGAGCACTCTATCTCCTATCCCTGCACCTTTGAACTGACTCTCTCCCTCACTTAGAATGCATTCCCTCCTCTTGGAGTCCCTGGTTTCAAGATTTAGGATCCATGAGCTACCAGTGTATTCCCCTTGTGCCCACCCCATTATCTTGTGTCTATTTTATATATAATTTAAAATGTACATTTGTCTGCCGGGACAAATATGCCACTTGAAGGCTGGGGCCATTTCACTGTTGTCTGTATTCCCAGCATCTACAACAGTGCTTAGTAGGTGCTTCATGAATGCATGTTGGCTGATTTATTATGGAGAAGGGGTTGATTGGCCAAGGTGTCAGGAGATCCTTGGGACATCTAGACTATGAGCATGGGGTTCAGTTTCTTCATCTGTCAGACGAGAGGAATGCGGTAGATTTTGTCCCAGGTCCCCTCCAGCTCTTGCATTCTATGATTATAATCACTGCCAAAGGCAAAATCAATGCCTCATCAGCTACACCAAGCTAGGTCACAGAAGCAATGAGAGAATGGACAGTATTTATAGCACCAAGCAGCAAGTACTCTGGGGAAAGAAAAATCTGATCCAAACACTTGCAGATGTTCTCAGCTCAAACCCTGTTTTTATGAGGAAATGCTGCATAGGCTGCTCAGACATTGGTCTTTCAAATGGGAAAAAGAGTTTTTGAACTGCTTCCCTGCCACCTCCTCAATTACCTTGTATTTAGGTGGTATATACTTACATACATATATGTGGTCTCCCATCATAGACCGTAAGTTCCTTGAGGGTAGGGGCTATTTGGTTTTTCCTTTGTAGCCTCAGTGCCTAGGTATTGCTTGGCACTAATTAATTGAAAAAAGAATTACTAAACCAAACTAAATGGTGGTGTCATTCCCGTAGTTTGGATCAAATCAAGGTATAAGAAGGTGACGAGAAATTTATCACCCGCCTTTCTGCATACTTACAACAAAACCCACAAAGAACAGATATAAACAGAAATCCCATTCAATATAACTACAGAATATAAAGTATTTTGAAGTCTACATATCAAATCACCCACAAGAATGAGAGGAATACAATAAAAATGCTTTTTACAGAAGTAAATATTGGCCTAAATAATTGGAGCAGTGCAAATTGCTTATGTTTGGGTTTCACTAGTGTAATAAAAATGACAACACTGTCTGAATAATTTACTCATTCAGTATAAAACCCAGTAAACTACCAAAGGATCACTTTATAGAACTAAGGAAATAATAAAATTCATCTGGAGAAAAAAAGGTTAAGAAGTAGGGAGGAAAGGATCTTAGAAGTACAAGGTCTCAAAATATATTTTAAAGTAGTAATCGCCAGCACTATTTAGTACTAGTTTAGAAACAGAAAAAATCAATTAGTGAAATATAGTAGGAACACAATTTCTAGAAACATAGTACCAAGGTTTTTGATAAACTCAAAGACTCCAGCTTCTGGAGTAAGGACTAAATAAAAACTACTGAAAAAAACTAGAAAGCCATCTGGAAGAAATTAGGTTTAGACTAGCATCTTACACAATATACCATAATTTCTAAATAGATACATGATCTAGATATCACTTTGTAAACAAATGAGAAAAGAATGGAAATAATTTTTACAACAATAGATAGGGGAAGACTTTTTGGATAGAAAGGGACAGGTAGATAATCATGGAAGATAAAATGGGATATTTAGATTACATGAAATCTAAAGTTTTTGTACAAATAAAATCAAATCAGTTAAAATCAAAAGTGGAGTCTTTCCCTGGAAAAATAATTGGAGCAAGTTTCTCTGATAAAGGTCTTATAGTCAATACATAGATATATAGGAAATTGATCCACATGTATAAGAAAAAAGCTATTTTCCTATTGGAGACAGGCATAGATATTTCTCAAAAGAAGAAAGCTATCAATAGGTACATGTAAAAATGTTCCAAATCACCAATAATATGAGAAATAGGGCTTGATGTGAGGAAGACCTTCCTGGCAATGGGAAACATCCAAGAGTGTCTCTCTGCTGCTTGCCTCTGAACAACCCTAAAATACTATTTCCTAAGAAGTTCTGTGGATAGTCCCTTTCTTCTTAAAAAGGGAACCCCCATTTTAAGTAAATAGGAAGGTTCTGGCCTTCTCCTCCTTGACATCTCGATGATACCATGTGCTGTCTGGGACCCATATTTTAGGAAGAATGTTGACTAGCTGGAGAGTATCCACAAGGGGGTGAGCTGAGTGGTGAAGGGACCAGCACATGCCGATCAATCAATAAATATTTATTAACCTGTTACTGTGTGCCAGGCACTGTGCTAAGTGCTGGAGACACAAAAAGAGTCTCTCTTTCCTCACAGAGTTTACAACCTAATGCAAGAGGAGGATAGATCGAAGGGGCTAGAGATATTGAGCTTGGGAGAGAGGCATACTATCTTCAAGTCTTTGAATGTGGGTGAGAGATTAGACTTCCCAGGGAAAAAACCAACAACTAGGAATAAGGAGTGAAAGTTACAGGGAGGCAGATTTTAGTCCCATATATGGAAAACCTTTATTTTATCCAGAAGTAGAATGGACCACCAAAGAAGGTAGCTAGTTTGTCCTCAGTCCAGTCCATATTTATTAACACCATCTCTGAGCTAGCATTGTGGGTGTCAGGGTGCAAAGAGAAAGCATCATCAAGCAGAGGGGAGCTGACCACTTTGCAGGGGTGCTCTAGGGAGGATGCCCTTAGAATGAATTCTTAAGTTCTCATTAGCTCTGAGATTCCATCATGTCCATACAGAGTTCAGAGTTTATCTGTCTTCTTCACTGTCTTAGACCCCATGGAGCACTGGAGTGGGAAGATACTGGAGTTTGGCTTATTTACAGTGTGACCTTAGGCAAGTCTCCAGAGACCCGGTGGCACACTCCTGACTCTGCCCTGGATGCTAGAACGAGACATGCCTCCCCACTCAGCTTTTTGTCCATACTGGTTGTAGTTAGTGGTAGGATCATTTTGGTATGGGGGAAAGTAGAGTTGGAGTCAGAAGATCTGGATTCTAGTCCTGGTTTTGCCACTTAATCACTATATGACCTTGGGAGAATCACTTCATCTCTGGGGGCACTCTATGAACTCTATAAAACAGGGGTTCTAGAATGTGGTCTCTAAGATCTATGATCCCAAGATTCAGTACTATCCTTAGAAGTCAATTCTTCCTTAATGTTGGGATCAATCAATAAGCATTTTTTGAGCACCTACTATGTGCCAATCATGGTGTTAAGTACTAGGGATGAAAAAGAAATAAAATAGAGTCCCTGCCTTCAAGGATCCTACAATTGAATGAGAAGCAGCATGGGGGGTGGTGGTGGTTAACGATGTAGTAACCAGTCAAGACAACTTGTGTTTCAGTTCAATATTAAAAAATCTACGGAGCCTGTCCAGCCCAGAGCGCTCCTGAAGTTCCCAGACATCTATGGACCTAAGCCAGCAGTGACTGCCCCAGAGGTCATCAATTATGCTGGTTACACCTTGAGGACCACAGAGGAAGAGCCAGTCCCTGCCAGCACACAGGCCCTGAATGACAGTCGCCTCAAAAGACAGGTCACAGAGGAACTCTTCATCCTTCCTCAGAATGGTAAGCTTCCTCTCTCCTAATATCTCATCCTCCTCCACCAGGGCACTGACTCTGTTGGCACTGGCCTCATCCAATTGGCCTATGACAGACTGGGACATTCACAGGACCAAGAGTCAAAAACTTTCCTGGTTGGCTAGAACAGTGGGATTCTCAGATGGAAAAGCAGTGTGGTCCAAGTTTCAGGGTCCCAGATTAAGTGTGTGGGAATTGAGATAGTCCAGTTACGAACTGCAACCCTCTCTAGGCTTCCCACTGCCTTACCGGGAAGTGGGAAATCTCAGTCTCACTCAAGTCAGTTATATGGGGGTTGAACCTCATGCTAAGCACTTTGAGGGCCATAAAAAGAGTAGACATAGTGTTTAACCACACTGGGAAGCTCCTGGTCTCCAGTTCATCCTTCCCACAGCCACTAAGGCCATTTTCCCTAACTAGGTAACTTGTAAAATAGAAAGTCCTTGAGGGTACAAATAGGCTTTCCTCCACAGTGGGATAGAGATCTCTCCTATGAGCAGATTTGCTCAAAAATACACTTCCTCTAGCAAAGCAGATCAGCCCCAGCTTGGGCATTTCTAGTCCTAGGCCTGTGACATTGAGAGGTTAATTGACTTTCCCAGGGTCATACAACCAGAATGTGTCATAATTGGACTCAAATCCAGTCTTTTCAGACTGAAGTCAATTCCCTGTCTACCTCAAGGATTCTTAAACTGAGTCTCGTGAACCCCTGGGAGTTCTATGAACATTTATCAAAAATTTATATTTGATTTTACTATCTACAACTAAAATTTAGTATTTTCTTTCACTATAATTTGTTTTAATCCCATGATTCTGATCAGGAGTCCATAGACTGCACCAAAGTGTAAAAAGCATACAGGACACACAAAAAGTGAAAATCCCTGATCTACTCCCTTTCACCTTGCATGTAGTAGGCAATTATTACATGTACCCTAAACTGAGTTGAGTTGAATCATAGCACTTTCCTATACCTCAGTGACCTCTTCCATTATCTACAAGCTAATATAAAAATTCTTTAGTCGGGCATTCAAGGCTTGCCACAAACCTACCTTCTCAGCCTTATTTGAAAGCATTCCTATTGACACATTTCATGTTCAGGTCAAGTTGAGTCAACAAGCATTATCAGACTCCCACTGTGGGAGGCCCTGTGCCAAGCAGTGGGGACATGTTATTGCTGTTCAGTCATGCCTGACTCTTCCTGAATCCATGTGGGGTTTTCGTGGCAAAGATACTGGAGGGGTCTGCCATGTCCTTCTCGGGCTCATTTTACAGACAAAGAAACGGAGGCAAACAGTGTTAAGTGACTTGCTTAGGTCATGCAGCTAGTTAGTGTCTGAGGTCAGATATGAATCTAGATCCAGCTCTCTATTCACTCTGTCACCCAGCTGCCCCACTGGGGACACAAAGAAAGGCTAAAAGAGTCTACATGCTCAAGCAACTCCCAGTCTAAGGGTGACAACATGCAAGCAACTATTGAAGAACAAAGTATGAACAATAGGAAAGAATAAGGAGTCATGGGCTTGGGCATATGGCCAACCTGAATCAGTAACCATCCCCATTCTCCGCCTCCATCCATTTGTATCCTCCCTTCCCTGCCCCTTCCCCCAGAGAACTCCTCCCTTTTCTGTTTGTTGACATTATTTCTTTCTGTTAAGGTCCAGCTCAGCCGGCATCTCCCCCGTGAAGCTGCTCTAGACTCCTGCCTCCCCACTCCCCAGGTGTAAATGATCCTTTCCCTTTCTAATCTCTCCTGGCTTTATATTCAAGCTCTCCCACAAGCAATTCAATCCAATTTAACAGCTGAATTTGCTCATTATATACCCACTATATGCCAGGGGAGAGATGCAAAGACAAGAAAAGGAAATCTCTCAGGGTAGGTATAAGGTGCAGCTGATTCTAGGAGAGAGTGGGGCCTCTTTCCCACCTGGTCTCTATCTTCTGGCTTTCGCCAAGCCAAAGCTGAAATCCTGCCTCCTACGGGAAGCCTTCCCAGATCCCCCTTGAGGCTGGTGCCTTCCTTTTCTTGACCCTCTCCAATCTGCCCTGTACATAACTCTCCCATTAGATCAAGAGCCCCTCGAGAATGGAGAGTGCCTTTTGCCCCTTTCTGTGTCCCAAGAGCTTACTTGGGACAGGTACATCATAGAAGCAGGAGCAGGTACATCATAGAAGCTCTGACTAGAGTGAAGGAAGGTCTGCATCTTAGGCCTAGGAGGCCTAAGGAAGAGGTGAGATGAGGAAATAGCTCATGGACTGGGTTGTCTGGAATGTAGTGTGTGCAGGAGGGCCAGGGACAGGAAATCAGTCTGTAAAAACAGAATAGAGCTAAACAGGAGGGCTTTAAATACCAAAGAAAGGAGTTTGTGTATCCCAATACATATAACTGGTTTTCGTTTATTCACCTTATTTCCCTACTGAGTGGAAACCTCTCCAGGGCAGGCTCCTTATTCATCTTTTTTATCGCCAGCACCTGGTACAGGGACTTGACCTTAATAGGTGCTTAATAAGTGCTTGTTGAATTTAATTGAGGCAGTAAAGACTGGATTTGCTTTCTTTTGGGGCGGGGGTGGAGTTGGGGGAAGCCAAACCAACCGGCTGCTAGGCCACTTTCCTAATTCCATTAGAATGGTTAATCCCTCTCCCCAAACAGAACAAAATGAAAACCCTTGGCCACTTGAAGTTCTAGACAGTCTCCTGCCGGGGAAGCCTAATAAAAGCAGCCCCACTTAAAGCCCTAGCACTTTTATAGGAGTGCAGTTTTAGAACTGAATTGGACTTTACTGGCCATCTAGAGCCTCATTTTAGGAATGGACAGTGATTTACCCAAGGTCACACAGCTAGGCAATGGGCTTTAATTAGGAGCTGTTAAAAGTGAGGTCCCAGTAATAGCATTGTTGTTGCTGAGTTTTTTCAGACGTGTCCAATTCTTCATGACTCTATTTGGGCTTTTCTTGGCAAAGATCCTAGAGTTACCATTTCCTTCTTCAGCTCTTTTTACAGATGTGGCAGTGGAGGCAAGTTCTAACCCTAAATGCGATTCTAAATGCACTCACCCAGGGTCATGCAGCTAATAAGTGTCTGAGGTCAGATTTGAACTCAGAAAGATGAGTTTTCCTGACTCCAGGTCTGGAAGTTGGTGCACTATGGCACCCCTAGCTGCTCCAGTAATAGTATTAGGGTTCATCATTCTCAACAACTCATTTTCAATGTTTGAATAGCACCAAAGGTCGATGGTCTCTGAGATGGTCTTCAGTTCTAACGTGGGCAGTAACAAACCTCCTTAGATACCTTGTCCTCCTTTTGTAGCCCATCTGCTCTTATCCTCTGCAGAGATGCCAGAGCTACTCTGTGAGGGAGGCAGTGGTGTGGGTGGGGATGGAGTGGGGCAAGGGGCACTAGGGAGAGCCTGGGAGGGAAGTACCATGGACAGCTCACTGTTTCTGGAGGCAGAAGATGGGAGTTCTAGTCTCAGTGCTGCTGCATATTTGGTGCCTGTGCCAATCAGGCTTTGTGTTAAATGATGGAGATACAAAAAAAAAAGACAAGAAGCAATCCCCTCCCCCAAGGAGCTCACGCTCATTTAATGGGGTCCGCAACCTGCAAACAAACGTACAAGGCAGCTTTGACCGGGGATCCCCAAAAGTCTTAAGCGTTAATACCTTACTAAGTTTAAGATCTTTAATAATAAGCTTTCAGTTTTAATAGCTTAAAACCACATGAAGGCTTTGGGGAGCCCCTGAACATATGGCAAATTGGAGGCTACCAATAGAGGGAAGGTATTAGTGTTACAGTCAGTTTACCTTCTCGGGCCTCAGTGTGATCATCTGTAAGATGAATGAGTTGGGCTAGAGAACCCCTGAGGCTCCTGCCCACTCCAGGTCTGTGATCCTTTGGAGGCAGGAAGATCCCGCTTTGTGTCGCTGCTCTGGGATCCCAGCTGACTTAGCTTTGGTGGGACTTGATTTCTCCAACTATTTGATGAGGATGGTAATATGAAGGCTGCCTACTGGCACATATGTGTTATGATGAGGCTGAAATAAAATGGGTTGAGAATCTGCATAAGAGACCCCAAGACTCCTGAAATATCACCTATTATGTTTCCATGGTCTGCAGGGAAAATGCATTACCTATCCTTCAGGAAAACCTGCTTGGTTCATAGGGTTTCATTCTAGAATGGAATCTTAAACACCACCTGGTCCAACCATTTAATTATACATACAAGAAAACTGAGGCTCTCTCAGAGGAAAGTGATTTGCCTGTAGTTGCACAGAACTGAGAGTCAAACCCAAGTCCTCTGACTCCAAATCCAGAGCTATTTGAAGGGTTCCATTTTGGGGGCTCCTTGAGAAGCTTGGTGGGTTATATCCTCAGGAGCACAGTGGACAGCGAGCTGAGCCTAGAGTCAGGAAGACTCATCTTCCTGAGTTCAGATCTGGCTCAGACATTTACTAGCTGTGTAGCCCTGGGCAAGTCAGGGCAAACCCTGTTTGCCTCAGTTTTCTCATCTGGAAAATGATCAGGAGATGGAAATGGCCAATAACTCCAGGATCTCTGCCAAGAAAACTCCAAATGGGGTCACAGAGAGTCAGACAGGACTGAAAACAACCCAACAACGAGTTATACCCTCAGTGAGCACAAACTACTATGCCTCCAGTTTCTAATTCCACTGGAGAGGGCCTTTATATTCCTGAGTAAGATTCTCTTTAAGGTCTTCTGGTGTTTGGCATTTGTACAACCAGCAAGCTGGCTCTATGCCCAAGTTCCTCACCCACCCCCAGCTGGGAAAGACTAGACCACAATTGGCTCTGGAGTCTGGAGTCGTCTGGAATCGTCGAGCTAGCTGCTTGAGGGTATCATGATTTCCAAGGTGTTTCATTAGTCTCCAGGGCACTTTGCCACGCAAATGACTTTGGCTTCCTGCTGGTGACTGTCACACCTTCAGAGGTTTCAGTAACACTCAGGTCCTTACAACCTAGTCTTCTACAGTTTGAAAAAGGGCACAGAAAATAAAACGCTAAATGGATGCTTAGAACATACAACAAAGAACTCCAGAGATGGAAGGGACCTTTGATTGCTGTGACATAGGATGTCAGAGCTAGGAAGATGGTACGTAGAATGTCCTAGCAGGAAGGGTCCTTGGAACCTAGAATGACAGAGCTGGAAAGGAACTTAGAATGTAGAACTGAGGATGTCTGAGCTGGGACAACATAGGGCATTTAACTGGTGACAGTTTCCAGGGCTTCCCTCACTTTAGGTGAGAAAACAGTCCCAGAGAGGGCACAGCTGCTAAAGGTAATTAGGCTGATTGATCAGTTAATCAACAAATGTTTCCTAGATGCCTACTCTGTGCCAGCAGCTGGGGTAGGCACCTCTGCAAACGCTTTGGAGCTGGTTTTGCTGGCAAAGCAGTAAGTGGGAGCATAGGGAAAAGATGGAGCGGGGGAGATGGGGTCCTCAGGTGACTCCTGTGCTCCTCCCTCCCCCAGGTGTGGTGGAAGATGTCTGTGTGATTGAGACGTGGAACCCAGAGAAAGCTGCCAGCTGGAACCAGGCCCCGAAACTCCATTATTCCCTGGGATATGACCAGCAGAAGGCCCAGCTGTCTGTGACACTTCTGGAAGGTAAATACCCCATTCTTCCTTCTGCTTCCACCCTAATCCTTCACTCCTGAAGGATCTTCTTTACAGATCAAGGTAATGGGGGGAGGGGCGAAGCAATGATTGCGAAAACATTTCATGCAATTAAGGATCTTAAGGAACCAGTGGTGAAAGAGACTTTTGAGATTATCCAATTCCTTCCCCATCTTATTTTTTCTTTTCTTTTGAAAAACTTCCATTATCTTTTGTTTTTACCTCACCTCCATTTCCCAACATATCTCTTCCCTTCTACCTCTCAGTTAGCCATCCCTTATGAATAAAGAAGAGAAGGAAAAGAAATAATTCAGCAAACCTAACTAATCAATCCATCGAATATGTCATTGTATGCCTTGCTCTACACCCATCACCCCCTACCTCAGCAAGAAAGGTCCATTCTTACATCTGCTTTGAGGATAAATCTCTCATTTTACAGATGAAGAAACTGGCACTCAGAGAGTTTAAATAACTCACCCAAGGTTACAAAACTAGTAAAGCGTGCAGCTGGGCTTTAAACCTAGATCCATTGACTCCCATTTCAGCATTCTTTCCCTTACCCACTTAACTGCTTACCTGAACATGAATTCTCTCTACAACATCCCAGATAAATGGTTATCCAGCTTCTGTTTGAAAACATTTAGTGACAGGAACCTCACTACCTCCCAAGACAGCTCATTCTACCTTTTAACAGTTCTAAGTATTTGGAAAATTTTTCTTTACATTTAAATGAAATCTTCCTAGCTGTAGATTCTACCCCTAAAGATGCTGTGAGGTAGGCTTACAGTCAGGAAGTCTTGAATTCAAATCCTACCTCAGATACCTATAAGCTAGACTCTTTGTGCCTCAATTTCTATCTTTGTATTGCTTTTGATTGTCTCTAAGGTCTCTTCCAGTTCTAAAATTTCTGATTTATCCTTTGAATTTCTTTCTGGCCAGAAATGCCTATGGAATTTCCCCCATGGCTCTGATTTCATGATTACGGCTATTTTTGTAAATGATAGATTAGGCATTCCGGAGGGCACAATGAAAGGGAAAGTCAGAGCAGGATAAGGATGTGGGAGGCAAAGGCCTGAGGTGGATGGGAAAATGGGACCATAAAATGGTGGCAGGAAGAGAGAGTTTTTACCTAAGCAGCCTGCAATTCCAAATCGCAGTCAGAAAAAAGGAGAGCTCAGGGACAGTGGATTTTCTCATCCTAGCTGGGTGCATCCCTACTTACCTGAACTTATTCCAATTGCCCTACTCCCTAATGGTTGCTCAGTCTTTCACATTCTTTCTGTCTCTAAAATTATGATTCTGGGATTGCCCTATCTGGAGGGGTATTAAGGTTTAAAACACCAGGAGGATATGATGGTGTCCACAGCTCAGGAAAACAGAGCATTGATGATTAAACAGGTGTTGGCAGTTAACAGATAAACCTGTGCTTTCTTTGTGTTCCAAACTCTAAATTCAAGGGACCACCTCTCCAAAGTCCCCAGGTCTCCTTTCCTCCATCTTAGATAAACAAAGCTAACCAAGTACCAAGGAATACAGATCCATCATGATATGCTGCTTGGGTTCTAGAGCCCGAGGCTTGGTATTGGGAGGAAAGTGGGCCCTAAATCTTTGGTAGATCATTCTAGACCACATCATTTGAGAGCAGCCTGCTAGAATGGAAACTCCAGGAGATGGGGCATCTGGAGACCCAGGTTCAGATCCCATTTCTGGTACTTATTGGAATATGAAACTGGACAAATCATTTTATCTCTCTGAGCCTTGTTTTTAACTCCCACTACCTACATCACTGGGCTTTTATTAGGACTCTTTTATAAAGCTTAAAGTGATACAGAAATGTTTCACTTTGTCCACAGTGCCCCCTTCTAACTTTCCCTAGATTTTTCTCCCCTTTTAATTTAAAAAAAATGTTATTGATTTTTTAGGTTGTTATATCACATTCATTTCTTTTTTTTTTTTTTTTTTTTTAAATTTATTTATTTATTTATTTATTTTACATTCATTTTCACAAATTTTTGGGTTCCAAATTTTCTCCCTTTTTCTCCCCTCCCCCCACCCCAATACCCCAAGCAATCTAATTTTCCCTATCTCCAATCTGTCCTCTCTTCTGTCATCCCTCCCTTCCCTTGTCTCTATCTTCTCTTTTCTCCTGTAGGGCCAGATGACTTTCTATTCCTCATTAACTGTATGTCTTCTTTCCTAGTTGCAACAGCAATACTAAACAATTGTTCCTCAAACTTTGAGTTCCAAATTCTCCCCATCCCTCCCTCCCCACCCATTCCCTTTGGTACGGCAGGCAATTCATTATAGGCCATATCTGTGTAGCTTTGCAAATGACCTTCCTGATAGTCGTGTTGTGTAAGACTAACTGAATTGCCATCCCTCCTCACCTGCCCCTCATTGTTTCTCTTTGATCCTGTCCCTCCCCAAGTGTTGACTTTCAATTACTCCCTCCTCCCTTTGCCCTCCCTTCCATCATCCCCCCCCAATATCTCCTTCTCCCCCGCTTTCTTATACTGTAAGATAGGTTTTCATACCAAAATGAGTGTGCATTTCACTCCTTCGTTTATGTGATGAGGGTAAACTTTTGTTTGTTTGTTTGTTTGTTTTTGTTTTTGTTTTTTTTTCTTCAGCTCTCCTCTTTTTCCCTCCATTAAAAACATCTCCTACTTGCCTCTTAAATGACATATAGTTACCCCCCTTCCCATTTCTCCCTCTTTCCTCTCACTACATTTCTCTCTCATCATTTACCTTAATTCCTTTTAAGGTATGGTCCCATCCTATTCAGTTCAATCTGTGCTCTCTGTCTCTGCATGTGAATGCATGTGTGTATGTGTGTGCATGCGTGTACATGTGTAATGTGTAGTTCCCACCAACCACCCAGATACTGAAAAGTTTTAAGAGTTAGAAATATTGTCCTTCCATGTATGAATGCAAACAGTTCATTTCTGGTAAGTCCCTTTAATACTTCTCCTTGCTATTTACTTTTGCATGCTTCCTCTCAGTCTTGTGTTTGAAAGTCAAATTTTCTTTTCAGCTCTGGTTTTTTCATCAAGAATGATTGAAAGTCCTCTGTTTCATTGAAAGACCATATTTTCCCTTGAAATATTATACTCAGTTTAGCCGGGTAGGTGATTCTTGGTTTGAGTCCTAGTTCCTTTGCCTTCTGGAATATCCTATTCCACGCCCTTCGATCCCTTAATGTAGAAGCTGCTAGATCTTGGGTTATCCTGATTGTATTACCACAGTACTGGAATTGTTTGTTTCTGGCTGCTTGCAAGATTTTTTCCTTGAGCTGGGAGTTCTGGAATTTGGCCACAATGTTCCTAGGAGTTTCTCTTTTTGGATCTCTTTCAGGTGGTGATCGATGGATTCTTTCAATACTTATTTTGCCCTCTGGTTCTAGAATGTCAGGGCAGTTTTCCTTGATAATTTCATGCAAGACGATGTCTAGGCTCTTTTTTTGATCATGGCTTTCAGGTAGTCCCATAATTTTTAAGTTGTCTCTCCTTGATCTATTTTCCAGGTCAGTTGTTTTTCCCATGAGATATTTCACATTCTCTTCCATTTTATTGTTCTTTTGGTTTTGTTTGGTGATTTCTTGGTTTCTCATAAAATCATTAGACTCCATCTGTTCCATTCTAATTTTGAGAGAACTATTAAATTCAGTGAGCTTTTGAGCCTCTTTTTCCATTTGGCTCATTTTGCTTTTGAATGCATTCTTCTCCTCATTGGCTTTTTGAACCTCTTTTGCCAATTGAGTGAGCCTATTTTTCAAGGTGTTAATTTCCTCAGCATTTTTTTGGGTCTCCTTTACCAAGATATTGACCTTTTTTTCATACTCTTCTTGCATCTTTGTCATTTCTTTTCCCAGTCTTTCCTCCACCTGTCTAACTTGCTTTTCAAAATCCTTTTTAAGCTCTTCCAAGGCCTGAGCCCACCCAACACCCCCCTGGGGTGTCTGGGGTACTGAGGCCCCCGCCCTCCACATCTTTCCCTGATGGGAAAAATACGTTCTCGTCCTCCCCATCAGATCCGAAGGTTGGGATCATTTGCATTTGTTGGAAAAAACTCTCTAAAGTCTTATTTTTCTTCCCCTTTCTAGGCATTTTCCCAGCCAGTTACTTGACTTCTGAGATTCCTTTCCACCCCCCGCCTGGATCTAGTGCTTGGCCTCTGAGATTTAAATGGGCTTTCCTCCTGCTGGCTGTCAATCAGTGAGCTTTAGTTCAGGTGCTGGGGCGGGGGCCAGGGCTGTCTCCGGGACTCTGATCCCTCGGAGGGGGGGGGGGGGCTTTATGCAGAGACTCTCAAGAATGGAGCGGGTGGGGGCGGGGTGGGGGGCCCGCCTCCCAATCTCAGCTCCCTTGGGGGTCCCGAGCAGAAGTCTTCAGCAACAGAGCGGGCTGGGGGCAGGGCCGTTTCCCAGGCTCAGCTCCGTCAGGTTTTATGCGGGAATCTTCCGTAATGAAGATCCCGCCTGCAGCTGGGGGATTCCTGAGTCCCGGGCCGCTGCCGCCTCAGCCCCAGCCCACGCCTCTGCCCGCCACCCGCTTCCTGCCCCCGTCCCTGCCGCCCGCCGCTTCCTCCCGAGGGGGCCCGAGTCACAGACACCCCTGCTTCCCCTCTCCCTTCAGCCCGGCCTCTCTCACTGACCTGCTTCTGTGGGCGGAGGGACTTTCCCGGCTGCTTCAGCTTCCGTCTCTGAAGCCTGCTCCGATCCGCTTCTCTGAGGCCTCGGCCAGGGCAGCGCTGGGGGTCGGGTTTACTCTCCGGGGCGCGCCGGACCCTGGGGACGGGTCTTGAGGGCTCCCTGGGACGGAAATCTCCTCCACTCTGCCTCTGCACACCTTGCACTCACCCAGAATCTATGGGGGACTCTTTCTACACCAATTCCATGGGCTTTGGTTTCGGAGCTCGTAAACGTGCGTCCTTCTACTCCGCCATCTTGGCTCCGCCCCCCTATCACATTCATTTCTGAGTATAGTCATCTGCAACTCCTTTACACAGCAAGGCATCTTTGGTAGGAAAGATTTAAGAAAGAAGAAGAAAAATAAATCGATTCATCAAAAATGAACAGGCACTGGAAACCCAAATTTGACCATGCCACCCCTCAATTCAAAGATCTTCAGTGGCTGTCTGTTGCTTCTAGGATAAAATGCAACCTCCTCAGCTTGGCATTTGAAGTACTTCACCATCTGGCTCTAGTCTACCTTTCCAGGCTCATTGCATGTCACCCCCCTTCTCAGAAACTGACATACCATCTCCCATTTCTATGCCTTTGCCCAGCCTGTTGTCCCCACTTGGAATGCTCTCCCAACTCACCATCATCTTTTAGAGTCCTTAACTTCCTTAAAGGACCAGCTCATGTGTCACCTATAATGGGAAGCCTTTCTTCATTCCTTTAGTTATTGATGGTGCCTCCTTTCTCCTTCTTCCTCTTCCTCTTCTTCCTCCTTCTTCCTCCTCCTCCTCCACTTCATTCTTCATTTTCCTTCCTCCTCCTTTTCTTTCCTCTTCCTCCTCCTTCCTCTTCTTCCAATTATCATCCATATACTTGTTTGTATGTTATATCCCTCCATCATCCTCTCCAGGAGTATGTAAGCTCTTCGAAGGCAAAGATTAATTCATCTTTTTTCCTTTATCTCCAGCACCTGGCACATTATCAATCAATTAATATTAATAGTATTAGTAAGTCATTAGCAAATATTTATTGGTTTGCTTGGGGTGGATTGAATTGGAGCATAATGGATGGGCTGCATTGGATTGTAATAGGTATAATAAAAATAGAGTGGAATGGGTTAGAATTAAATTAATTTGGAATGGAATTGATTATATTGGATTGAATAGGATTGGACCGGATTAGCTCAGTGCCATTATATATAATGATTATAATTTACCTCCTTTATTTGCATTTTATAGGTAAGGAGGCTGAGGTTAGTCGATCTCTTGGGGTCCCACAGCTAGACCCTGGTTGCCCAGGTCACTTGACTCCCAGACCAGTGATCTTCTCCTTCATTCATGTTACTTAGTTTCCTTCTCCTCCTCTTGTGCCCTGCTATCTCTTCCGAACCAAAGCCTAGCTTGGGGAGGTTGAACTCCTAGGTAAGACAGGGATGTGCTACTGCCAACTTACCTGATGTTAAATGTTCAATGTGAGCATTGACACCTCAGAAACGGGCAAATGCTACAAGTCAGAGCCTGATTTATTGTCTAGAATTAAGAAAGTGATGGAAACAGTCTTTAAAATACAAATTAAACAAAAATGGGGGCACATTTTTTAAAAGTTGTTAAATATTTGCAAGCGCATCTCTGGGTGAGAGGCACATTTAGGGATGCAGTTGTGGTGATGGGGATACTTGGCCAGGACACCATGGTGTCTGGGGACTTGTCGCTGTGTTTCTCTCTTGGCTGATGTCTCCAGCACAGAGGCCTGGAAACTGTCGTTTTGCCAGGAAGGGGGGATCAGGAGGTGACATTTTCCTGCCAGCCTGGGACTGCTCAGTCCTGGGCAGTACCTTCTCTGAGGGCTATGAGCCAATGCACTCTAGAGCCCAGTGGTCCCATTTCAACCCCCAAGACTATCCTGGTTCCCTTCCTTCTGGTTATTGCTCTTCCTCTCCTTAAGCCTCAGTTCCCTCCCCGCAAAACAAGATGAGAAATGGAACCTTCCCATTCTCATCTAGATGGGGGATAGGAGAGAATGCACCGGTGTGCACTGTATTCTCTGAGAGCCTCCATCCCGTGCCAGGTTCTGGATAAACATAAATTAAAAACCATTAAGAATATCAGTGATCAGAATACAAAATCATGTTAATGAGCTAGCATCCAAGTGACTCCCATTACAAATAGTTTTGTGGTAAATATTTTAAACACAGAATAATCTAATTTTCATTTTTATGGCATAACAAAAACAACAAGCAATTTGGCCCCAGTGCGCTGGTAGCAATCAGATCTTCTGGCTGGAAAATCTCGAGAGAAACGGGTCACAGAGACACAGGCATGGCATCATAGGATTTAGAGGTGGAAGGAAATTAAAACCTAGAATGTCAGATCTGGGAAGGTCCTTAGAACATAGAACGCCAGAGTTGGGCTTTAGAACATAGAATTTCAGAGCTGGGAAAATTCTTAGAACATGGAATTTCAAGGTTGGGAGGGACCTTAGAACATAGACTATCAGAGCTAAAAGTAACCTTCAGACACAGAATAGAATGTTCCCTCTGAAAGGGACTTTAGGCATAGAATGCTAGAGCCAGAAGAGGTTGTAGAATATTATTTCACTTGGTCATCACAACCGTGAGAAGTAGGTGCCATTATGACTCCCATTCTACTGATGAGGAAAAAGAGGCAAATTGAGGTTATGTGACTTGCCCTAGGTCACACGGCTAGTAAGTGTCTTTGTACTAGTCAGGTTGAATTTGAATTCAGGTCTTCCTGACTCAAGCCTAGTGCTCTATCCATGGTGCCACCTACCTACTAAAGAGAAAACTTCTTGAATTGTGGGGAAGTATTCTTTCCAACATATAGGCATCATCTCCTATTTCAACAAGGTTTTAAGGCTTACCCAATCTTTAACTACCTTACCTTAAGGTGAGATAGCTTGTGCAAATATTATCACTCCCATTTAATTGAAAGAATTGAGGTTCACAGAGTTGAAAGAATTTGCCTTGGATCACCCAGCTAGTGAGGGATGGCGCCAAGACTCAGGTCTGTTGACTCCAAGTCCAAGGCTCTTGGCCTGATCTCCAAGACCAGACTGTCCTATTTCCAGTGGGTTTTTCTAACCCCTTTTAAAAACATTTCTATAGAAGACGTTTGCTCAGAGGGAGTGCTGTGTAGGAGTGACTGCACAATGCTGGGACTTAGAACAGCTAGAGTTTAGTCCTGGATTTGCTCTTGACTTTGCTGTGTGATTTTTGGCAACTCACTCCCCAACTCTGTGCCCCAGGCTACTTATCTATTAGAATGAAAATATTGGGTTAGATGATCTCTGAAGTCTCATTCTGCCCTAACAGTCTGAGTCCATTGTATTTCTGAGTTCTACCATGAAGTTCTTCCATCCAACTTGAATTTCCATGTGAGCCCATTATAGAATGTTAGAATGAGCTTTAGAGTCAGAAGGTGAGAGTTTCAATCTCAGTTCTGCTCATTACAAGTTCTTTCCCTTTTGGGACCTCAGTTTTCTCCTTTGTTGAATGGGGGGATTCAGTTAGACCTCTAAGTCTCTTCCACTTTTGACATTCTGTCAAACAGACACAGAGGGGTCTGGTGCATTCCCTTCCCAGTCATGGCTTGGATCCTCTGTTTTCATTGTTTATTCCCTTTGCCTGTCCTGCAGCTGTGACAGGGGACCATGATGCGGGCTGTGATTGCTACATCCAAGGAAGTGTGGCAAGTGTGTCGGGCACCATTGAGGCACAGACAGCCCTGAAGAAGAGGTCACCCCACACCACTTGGGAGGAGGCCCTGGTTTTCCCCCTGCCAGAGGAAGAGAGGCCAGCAGCCACCTTGACCTTGACTTTGAGAACCTGTGACAGGTTCTCCCGGCACAGTGTAGTGGGGGAGCTCCAGCTGCACCTGGATGGGATAGCCCTGGGCACAGCCCAGTGGGGGGAGCTGAAGACCTCAGCCAAGGTACGTCCATCCCACTCTGATTTTGGGTGCATTATTTCACTAGGAAAAAGAAATGACAGGCTTTCCTATGCCGTCTGATGGACAGCATGAAAGGGGAGGAAAAGTCTGTGACATGATTTATTTTCTAGCTTTGTGACTCTGAGCAAGTCACTTCATTTTTCCAAGACTCTGTGACCCCATATGACAAATGAGGATTATAATACCTGCCTACCTTTCCCACCAGGTAGTTGTGAGACATCAAATGACATACTTTGTCAATCTTTAAGCCCTCTTCAAATATAGATTGTTAGTATTGCTTGACTCAGGAGAGGATAGAATCATCATGTGGATGAAATAGGTTTAGGGATCCTAGAATCTCAGATCTGGAGGTAGAAGGGACCCGTCTCAGCTGTTCTAGGCTTTCTCTTCTGTCCTCAGGTATCCCACTCACCCCCTTCTACAATCTTGTACTTTATTTAGGAAATCAGGTCATTTGCCTCTAACTGCCACCTCCTCACTCCCTATTGCTCCTCATCTTACAACCCCACCTGCCTACCTGCACATCTTGTATCTCTTGGGATTTTCTCTTTTATGCCTATTTTTGATGAAGAGGTGGCCCTTCTCCATTCTTAGACCAATGTCTACATGGACCCTTTTGTTATCATTCAGTCATATCCAAGTCTTTGTGGCCCCATTTGGGGTTTTCTTGGCAAAGATGCTGGAGTGATTTGACATTTCCTTCTCCAGCCCATTTTACAGATGAGGAAACTGAGGCAAAGAGGGTAAAGTGACTTCCTCAGGGTCACACAGCCAGTGTCCAAGGCCTGATTTGAACTCAGGAAAATGAGTCTTCCTGACTCAGGCCTGATACTATCCACTGCACCACCTAGCTGTCCTTTGTCCCAGTCAATCTTCCATTCTCCAGTAGATTGCCCTGCTATCATCTCTTCTCTTTCCAACCTTACATCTCTCCCTATCGATTAGTCCCTTCATGATAATTCCATCCCTCACCAGACCCCACTTCCTCACTAACCCCAGACTCATTTATTTCTCAGCCAGATTCCTTGAAAAGGTTACATTCACTTAAAACTTCTGCTTCCTTTTCTCTTATTCTCTTAACTTCTTTCAGTTTGGTTTTCAAACTCATCACTCCATTGAAAACGATTCTCTCTTGAGTGCCCTGGGATTGCTTCATTTCCTGGCTTTTTCTCAGGCCTCATCTTTCTGAAGGATCTCTCTGCAGTATTTGACACTTGATGCTGCCTCCTCTTGGACACTGTCTATGATCTAGGTTCTTTCCTGGTTTTCCTTCTGCCTGTCTGACTGCTCCTTCTCAGTACCTTTTGCTGGCTTATCATCTACATTGTACCCTTGAACCATAAGAATGTCTTCTGGGCCTCCTGTTTCTTCAGTATTTACACTCTACCACTTTGGGATCTCATCAGCTCCCATGGATGTAATTATGGTCTCTTTACTGATGCCTCCCGGATCTGTCCAAGATTCAGAGCTGTTTGTGTGTCTTTGGCTCCAGTCCCATGTCCCTCTACACATGTAGGACACTGAACTGGTTGACCAGTGGGCATCTCAAACTCACTGTGTCCCAACAAGAACTCAGCGTTTCCCCTCTAATCCACCCTTCTTCCAAATGTCCTCACTCCTGCCAAGATCATCCTTCCAGGCACCCAGGCTCATAGATACAGTGTCCTCCTCATCGGTACTCCCTTCACATAGCCAACCACTTGCCGAATCTTGTTTTCTGCCATCTTCACATCTCTGTCGTACATCCCTTCTCCCTACTCGCCCACTCTGTCAGTCTCTCATCACCTCTTACCTGGGCTCTTGTAATTGTTTCCTCTTTAATCTTCCTGCCCCAAGCCTTTCCGCATCCCAACACCTAGATAGTCTATGTTCTGCATCCTGAAGTTCCTTCCAATTCTAACTTTCTACAATCAAACTAAAAAGTCTTTCCAACTAGCAGTCAATATTATCTACCACATTTACTTTTATGGCAGATGCCTTCCCCAAATAGATGGCTGAACCTCAGGAGAGAACCAGGGGCTTACACATCCCACCTTGTCCACTCTTTGTGCTTTTATAATTCCTTCGTTCCCTTTTAGCTGTGAAGAATTGATCTTAGAAAGTACTTCAGATTTAGAGGAAGCTGGGGCTCCATATCTGAAGCCTGGGATGTAATAAATCTTTGCACTTGGGTTTTCTGGGCAATCATCGACTGAAGGAATGGGATGGGATGGTGGACCCCCATTTTTGCTCATTAAGTTAATAAGCAAACTATCAAGATGGATGTGTTCCTTAACGGTGGCTTTTGAGACTTTCCTAGTCTTCTGCAGGGCTAATATCCTGTAAAGTTGGGTAGAGGAATTGGAAGAACTGCTGAGGATATCTAGTACAAATCTCACCAAATAGGACAAGTTTGGGATGGGGGAAAATGTGAAAATGTGATGAGAACGAGAGACATCAAAAGGTCAGAGTACAGGTCTCAGAGATAGAATAACTCCCTAAATACTCTTCATATGGTAGCTGATCCCATCTTTGCTTTGCCCATCTCATGTGGGGGAAGATAGCTCTCAATCTTTGATTAGACTGTCTCTAAAGACACTTCCCCTTCTGACCTTCTATGTTTAATATTCTAAAGTTCCCTCTAGTGTTTAAGGAAACCTTAATGACCCATGGCAGAGAAGTTATCCCCATTGGACTTCAGCGCATTGTTATTGTTGTCGTTTAGCCTTTTTTTCAGTTATTTTCAGCTGTGTCTGACTCTTTGTGACCCCATCTGGGGTTTTGCCATTTCCTTCTCCAGTTCATTTTACAAATGAGGAAATTGAGACAAACAGTGTTCAGCAACTTCTCCAGCGTCACACAGCTTGTAAGTGTCTGAGACCAGATTCAAACTCAGGAAGATAAGTATTCCTGACTCCTGGCCTGGCATTCTATCTGATGTGCCCCCTAGCTGCCACTGGGACCTGATTATCCTCACATATAAAGTAAAGCTTGAGGCAATATGATATAGTGGAAAGATTGCTGACTTTAGCATCAGAGGCTCTGGGTTCAGCATGTTTAACTTGCTTGAGAGAAGACTCCTACACATTCTAGCTTGTCTTCAGGTATCCAAAAGGCAGCCATGTGGACAAGGGACTACACTTGCTCTGCTTGGTCTCGGAAATCAGAACTAAGAGCCATGGGAGGAAGATGAAAAGAGGCATGTTCAGGCCTCCTAATGGCTAACAATTTTAAGTGTCTCAAGGTGGAACAGGCTGCTTCAAGGCATGGTGGGCCCCCTCTTTAGAAATTTTCAAGGTATGTCATGGGGATTCCTTTTGTACATGGGTTGACCTAGATGGCTGTTGAGGCCCCTTTCAAATTTCCAATCCTGGGAGTCAATGATTTTGTGATATATCCATAAGCCTTCTAGTCTGAGTATTTACCAGAAGGGCAAGTTGAAGGCTTGCCCGTGCATATTTTCAGCATCCACCAGGGAGGGCACCTACTACCTCTGGTTGAGTGATGCCTGGCAGGTGCCAAGAAAACAATGGCCAATCTATCAGCTGCTGCATCTCAGATAAATTACTTATCTGGGCAGAAAGGGGTTAACAGCAGTACTAGTGGTAGGTGAAAGCTGTGCCCTAGTTCTACCGGAAGATGCTCAGTAAAAAGTCAGGTTTGCGTCACCAGGGACCCTGGAGAGCAACGTGCTGCTGAAATACACAGCTTGAATCATTCATTGAGATGTGGAGGAGAGGGAGAAGTGAGCAGAGCGAAGAGGAAAAGGCCTGGGAAACAATGAGAAGGGGAAGTTATTTTCGTCAGCGAATCCTTTGAAGGTGGAGGCGGATGGGTCAGGCAGGTATGGAAAACATGACGTGGTAGGGGCTTAGGAAGCAGAACTCATCAATCTCTTGTGTTTTAGTTCTGCCATTAATTAGCTCTTTGACCCAGTACAAGTACCTCTCCCTCTCTGGGACTCAGTCTCCTCATCTGTAAAATGAATGACCTCTAAATTTCCTTTTGGTGTTGATATTATGGTTATAGGATTTAGAGTTGGAAGGCACCTCAGTGCTCATCTAGCCCACCCCTGTCTCATTTTACAGATGAGGAAACTGAGGTCTACGTGAAGGATTTGCCCAAGGTCACACAGGTATTTAGACATAAGAGTGAGGATTTGAACGTAGGCCCTCTGATTCCTAATCTAACAGCATTATTTATACTAAAATAGATTATTTCAAATTTTAGATATCTGTCCAATCAATCAATAAGCATTTATTAAGTGCTTACTATGTGCCTAGACACTACACAAAGGAAAAGCAAAACCAGTCTCCACCCTCAAGGGGATTGTATTCTAATGGGGGAAATCAACATGTACCTAAATAAATATATATGATACATGTAAGTAGCTACAAAGTGGCAATGATATCTTATTAATCAATTGTGTACTATGTCCCAAATAAGCTTTAAACTCTTAAATAATGGCCAAACTCCCTTGCCCCTCTCAAATTTAAGGTCTCTTCCTGGTCACCCGACCCTTATAACAAATATGTGTAGTCCAAAACAAACAGATTTCCACATCGGCCATGTCCAATAATGTATGTTTTATTATGCATTTTAAGCCCATCAGTTCTCTGGTGGAGGCTCTTCCTCTGCAGTCCTCGGGCATTTTGACTTATCCTTGCATTGGTCTGAGTTCCAAAATCTAAGCTTTGATACCGGGGGTTTCCTCACCAGGGAGGTCCATCTCTCAATGAAATGCAGCAGAGTGTAGCCCCTCTCCTGCTAGGTGATGCATTGGAGTGAATGAAGGATGTGCAGGGAAGATTTGAGTTTGGATCCTGTCTCAGACATTTACTCGTCACATGACCTTGGGCATGTCACTGAACCTCTCTCTCTCTTTTCATCTGAAAAATGGAGGTAATAATAATAGCACCTTCCTCTTAGGGTTGTTTTGAAGCTCATGAGAAAATATTTGTAAAACGCTTTGTAAGCCTTGAAGCACTCTATCAATGATAGTTGAGTGGTTACCCATTTGTAGGATTGACATTTCTATAGCCCTTTAAAGCCAGTAAAATAATTTTTCTAAGGATTGTCACCCAATCCTTATAGTTTCCTAGGGATGGAGGTTCTGCATCTCCACTTTAGAGATGGGAAATTGAAGATCAAAGAGGGAAAGTGGCTTTCAGAGGCAGAAATTGATCTGCAGTTTCCGCCACTCCAAGTGTAGTATTCCATCCTCCATATTATTATTAGACATCATTGCTTTTTGGAAAGGAAACAGCACAGTTCAGTAGAGAAAGAGGGCTTGGATCTGACCCAACCTCCCTCTGCCACTCACCAACCAGCTCTGACTTTGGACAAGTCACCTCTCTCTCTTTTTTTTTTATGAGGTATAATTATTTTTTTTTATTTATTTAACTTTTTACATTCATTTTCACAAATTTTTGGGTTCCAAATTTTCCCCCCTTTTATCCCCTCCCCTCACCCCAATACCCCAAGCAATCTAATTTTCCCTATCTCCAATCTGTCCTCTCTTCTGTCATCCCTCCCTTCTCTTGTCTCCATCTTCTCTTTTCTCCTGTAGGGCCAGATGACTTCCTATTCCTCATTAACTGTATGTCTTCTTTCCTTGTTGCAACAACAATACTAAACAGTTGTTCCTAAAACTTTGAGTTCCAAATTCTCCCCATCCCTCCCTCCCCACCTTTGGTATGGCAGGCAATTCATTATAGGCCATATCTGTGTAGCTTTGCAAATGACCTTCCTGATAGTCGTGTTGTGTAAGACTAACTGAATTACCATCCCTCCTAACCTGCCCCTCATTGTTTCTCTTCTGTCTTTTGATCCTGTCCCTCCCCAAGTGTTGACTTTCAATTACTCCCTCCTCCCTTTGCCCTCCCTTCCATCATCCCCCCCCCTCAATATCTCCTTCTCCCCCGCTTTCTTATACTGTGAGATAGGTTTACATACCAAAATGAGTGTGCATTTCACTCCTTCGTTTAGTCAAATGTGATGAGGGTAAACTTCTTGGTTTTTTTTTTTTTCCCTCAGCTCTCCTCTTTTTCCCTCCACTAAAAAAATCTCCTGCTTGCCTCTTAAATGACATATAGTTACCCCCTTCCATTTCCCCCTCTTTCCTCTCACTACATTTCTCTCTCACCATTTACCTTAATTTCTTTTAAGGTATGGTCCCATCCTATTCAGTTCAATCTGTGCTCTCTGTCTCTGTATGTGTATGCATGTGTGTATGTGTGTGTATGCGTGTACATGTGTATGTGTGGTCCCACCAACTACCCAGATACTGAAAAGTTTTAAGAGTTAGAAATATTGTCTTTCCCTGTAGGAATGTAAACAGTTCATTTCTGGTAAGTCCCTTAAGACTTCTCTTTGCTGTTTCCTTTTTCATGCTTCCTCTCATTCTTGTGTTTGAAAGTCAAATTTTCTTTTCAGCTCTGGTCTTTTCATTAAGAATGATTGAAAGTCCTCTGTTTCATTGAAAGACCATATTTTCCCTTGAAGTATTATACTCAGTTTAGCTGGGTAGGTGATTCTTGGTTTGAGTCCTAGTTCCTTTGCCTTCTGGAATATCCTATTCCACGCCCTTCGATCCCTTAATGTAGAAGCTGCTAGATCTTGAGTTATCCTGATTGTATTTCCACAGTACTGGAATTGTTTCTTTCTAGCTGCTTGCAAGATTTTTTCCTTGAGCTGGGAGTTCTGGAATTTGACCACAATGTTCCTAGGAGTTTCTCTTTTTGGATCTCTTTCAGGTGGTGATCGATGGATCACCAATACTTATCAATGCTTTCAATACTTATTTTGCTCTCTGGTTCTAGAATGTCAGGGCAGTTTTCCTTGATAATTTAAGATGATGTCTAGGCTCTTTTTTTGATCATGGCTTTCAGGTAGACCCATAATTTTTAAATTATCTCTCCTGGATCTATTTTCCAGGTCAGTTGTTTTTCCCATGAGATATTTCACATTCTCTTCCATTTTTTCGTTCTTTTGGTTTTGTTTGGTGATTTCTTGGTTTCTCGTAAAGTCATTAGACTCCATCTGTTCCATTCTAATTTTGAGAGAACTATTAAATTTAGTGAGCTTTTGAGCCTCTTTTTCCATTTGGCTCATTCTGCTTTTGAATTCATTCTTCTCCTCATTGGCTTTTTGAACCTCTTTTGCCAATTGAGTGAGCCTATTTTTCAAGGTGTTAATTTCCTCAGCATTTTTTTGGGTCTCCTTTACCAAGGTATTGACCTGTTTTTCATACTTTTCTTGCATCTTTGTCATTTCTCTTCCCAGTCTTTCCTCGACCTGTCTAACTTGCTTTTCAAAATCCTTTTTAAGCTCTTCCAAGGCCTGAGCCCACCCGACACCCCCCTGGGGTGTCTGGGGTACTGAAACCCCACCCTGCACATCTTTCCCTGATGGCAAGAATACGTTCTCGTCCTCGCCATCAGATCCGAATGTCGGGATCATTTGCACTTGTTGGAAAAAACTCTCTATAGTCTTATTTTTCTTCCCTTTTCTAGGCATTTTCCCAGCCAGTTACTTGGCTTCTGAGATTCCTTTCCACCTCCGCCTGGATCCGCCCAGCTAGTGCTTGGCCTCTGAGATTCAAATGCGCTTTCTGCGGCAAGCTTTAGTTCTGGCGCAGGGGTGGGGGCAGGGCCGCCTCCCAAGCTCGGTCCCTCAGGGGCTTTCTGCAGAGACTTTCAGGAACGGAGCGGGTGGGGGCGGGGTGGGGGGCCCGCGTCCTATGCTCAGCTCCCTCAGGGGTTTTATTCAGAGGCCTTCAGTAATAGAGCGGGGTGGGGGCAGGGCCGTCTCCCAGGCTCAGCTCCCTCAGGTTGGAAAGACCTTCAGTATTGAAGATCCTACCTGCTGCTGGGGGACTCCTGAGTCCTGGGCCGCTGCGCCTCAGCCGCCGCCCACGCCTCTGCCTCCGCCGCTTCCTGCCCCCGTCTCTGCCGCCGCCACTTCCTCCTGAGGGGGCCCGAGTCACGGAGACGCTCCGCTCCCCTCCCCTAGCCCAGCCTTCTTTCTCACTGACCTGTAGCTTCTGTGGGCGGAGGGACTTTCCCGGCTGCCGGAGCTTCCCTCTCTGAAGCCTGCTCGGGTCAGCTTCTCTGGGGCTGCGGCCAGGGCAGCGCTGGGGGTGGGGTCCGCTTTCCAGGGCGCGATGGACCCCAGGGACGGCTCTCCAGGGCTCAGTGGAACGGAAATCTCTTCCCTTATGTTTACGCACCCCCTGCAGTGATTCAGAATTTATGGGGATCTCTTTTTACCTCAATTCCATGGGTTGTGGGCTTGGAGCTCATAAATGTGCATCCTTCTACTCCGCCATCTTGGCTCCGCCCCCCCACCTCTCTCTTTGAGCTTGGGGTTCTTTATCCATAGAATGAGGATAACCTACCTGGAAGAGCTGTTTGGGAGAAAGCTGTTGGTGACCCAGAAAATATTCAAGACCTGAGAGGTTTTGCCGCTTCATTTTCTACATTCCCTCCTGAAGCCATACATCAGGAGGTTCTGTAGACCACCAGCCACTCAATTTGCTCTTTGTTGTTATGGTCTCTCACACATGGCTCATGAATGTCAATCAAAGATACTGTCTTTATTTTTCTTGCTTTTTTGTCCGTATTTTCTTTCACAGAATGACTTACATGGAAACGTGTTTTGCATGACTACACATGTATAACCTGTCATTTTGCTTAATTTCTCAATGGGAGGAGGGGAGGGAGGGAAAGAATTTGGAAGAGTTGAAAGAAATTTGAAAGAAAATAAATAGTAAAATTGTTTTTACATGAAAAAAGCTCTTTTTGCCAAAGGTACCATGATGATGGTAAGAGTTGGGTTGATCTTGGACTATTTAATAAATAAACATATGTTATCCCAAGAAAAAGAACAAAAAGGAAGCATAGAATCCTAAACTCAGGAGGACCTGAGTTTAAATTCATCCTCAGACACTTACTAGCTTTGTGACCTTGGGCAAGTCGCTTAACCCTGAGTGCCTCAAAAAAACAAAACAAAACAAAAAAACAACCTAAACAGCACAATATTATCCCTGTGCTTGATAAAAATGACTCAGTTGCATTACGTAAATTTCATTTTTCTATTTTCAATTTATGGAAAAAAGCCAGCATTATTATCATATAGTATGATAAAAAAAATGATTGGACATGAAATTGCACATCTGTTACGCACAACTTTCTGCTCTTTTCAAATATATAACAAAATTATCATGTGAATTTCTTTTTTTCTCTCCCCCAGATGATTACCACAGATATAGATAGATATAAATTATTAATTAAATTATTCCGTACATCTATTTGCCAGCTCTTTCTCTGGAGGAAGATAGCATCTTTCTTCATTTGTCCTTTACATTTAATGCGGATATTTATGCTAGATAAAATAACTTATTCACCCAAAGTCATTCTTAAAGCAATATAGCTGTTACTGTATATAATGTTCTTTTGTTTCTGCTTCCTTTGATGCAAGTCTTTCCACGTTTTTCTAAGCTCATTGGGCTCATCATTTCTTACAGCACAGCAGTATTCCTTCACAATCATAAGCCACAACTTCAACCATCCCCCTTATTTGTCCTGCCTTTCTCTTCTCTCCTTCGCCCACGGACTATGGTGCCATTGGGCTTTAGGATGAGAAGTCTCTCCTTTGACTTCATCCCACACCCCTAGTTGCCTACTGGACATTTTAAACTGGGGACCCCGGAGACGCTTCATGCTCAACAGGTGTAAAGAGCTCCGTTCTGTTCCTCCCCTCTTTCCAACTTCCCTTTTTCTGCTGAAGACGTCACCACTCTTCCAGGTTCTAGGTTCATGCCCTTGCTGTTGTGCTCAGCTCTTCCTGCTCCCTCTCCTCATGCAGCCAATCAGGTTCTTTCTCTCTGCCTGTCACACACAATTCCTTCCCCATGCTTATGCAGCCGCCATCTGCGTTTGGGTCCTCATCGCTGGTGGCCTGGATTATCACAACCGTCTCCTCCTTGGTCTTTCTGCCTCCAGTCTCCCCACTCCATTCCATGCTCAATACTGCTGAAAGTGATTTTCCTTAAGTGCAGATTTCACCATGTCACACCCCTATTTAATAGAGTTCCCCTTTCCTCTGGGAATATAAATTCTTATATTAAAAAAATATGTAATCTCCTCCGTTTAGCTTTTAAAGTCCTTTATAACCTGGTCCCAACCTATCTTTTCAGGCCCAGTGGAAATTACTTCCTTCTTACACTCTGTGATGGAACCAAACTAATCTCATCGCCTGTTTGTCACACAGGAAAGCCTTTGCATCAGCCTCTTCCTCCATTCCAGGAATGCACTCCTTTCTCACCTCTGTCTTTTAACGTTCCTCTCTTCTTTTAAAATATGTTCGAGCACAACCTTTTACTCAAAGTCTTTCCTGATCCCCTCAACTGCTAATGCTCTCCCTTCTTCATTACCTTGTATTTTAATGACTTTCTATTTATTCTCTTTCTTTTTCCCCATATGTACTCATATAGCGTATTCCCAAAGTCTCGATGTCCATAAAATTTCACTAGCTTAAAATGCTCTAAGACTTTTGGGATGCCCTGTGTATGCCCCTGTTGTCTCCTCCTTTAGGATGTGAGCTCCTTTTGAGTAGGGATTGCCCTCAATTATTGTCTTTGACTCTCCAGCGCAGAGGTGCTTACAGCATGTATATGGTATATAATAGATGCTCAATAATTGCTTGCTTGACCTTCGTTTGAATCTTGACTCTTCTGCTCCTGACTCTGACCAAGCCACTTCTCAATTTTTACATAATAGCTTTGAAACCTTGGAGGCAGAAGAGCCTTTGAGATGATTTAGCTTACATCTCCCCCCAACCCATTTTGCAGATGAGGAACTAGAACCAGATTGATAGGGGAAGTCATGTGTCCAAGGTCGCACAAAAAATACTTATCACAACTGGGTCTTAAAAGCAATTTGTTTTTGATCCAGTGCTTTTTCTGCTAATTTGCCTTGATTGTTCACCAGACTTTGTAATAGCTAACTGACCCCATCCCTACCTTCTTCAGATGGAAGCTGGCTCAGAGACAATCTTTTTGCTTGGGTCTCCTCTTCCCTTCCCAGGCCCTGGCCACTGGTTCTGGAGAAGTTCTCCTCTCCATCAGCTACCTACCAGCAGCCAACCGACTCCTTGTGGTCCTGATCAAGGCGAAGAATCTGCATTCCAACCAATCCAAAGATGTCCTAGGGAAGGGTGAGTGGGGCAACATTGGGAGCCATGGGTAGTGCTTCTCCTTTAGCCCCAGGGGACATGTGTGAAGAGATAGGTATGTGGCACAATAGGATTTGGACTCAGAAGACTTGGGTTTGAATACCAGTTCTACCAATAGCTATGCATGTGGTTTGGAGAAATTCATTTATCTCTCAGTTTCCTCATTTGTAAGATGAAGGGGTTGGTTTAGATCAGCAGTTTTCAAACTTTCTGTCATAGCCAGGTAATTTAGTAGATAGACAGCTGAGCCTAGGTCAGGAAGACCTGAATTTAAATCCAGTTTCAGACACTTACCAGCTGTGTGACCCAAGTTACTTACTCTGTCTCAGTTTCGTCAATTGTTAAATGGAGATAATATACTATCTACTTCTTAGGGATGATTTGAGGACCAAATGACATAATATTTGTAAACTTAGCACAGGGCCTGCCACATAGGAGGCCCTTATTAGATTCTTGTTTCCTTTCCCTGCCTTCTCAGGACCCCTTGGCACTCTGATAAATTATTGAAGACTGACCCCTCCCCTCTAAAGCTTTTGCTTATGTGTCTATCTATATTGACCATTTTAGAAATGAACATTTATTAATATTATTACAAAAAGAGTTTTAATCTCATGGACTCCCTGAAAAAGTCTTGGGGGCCCCACGGGTCCCTGACCATATTTTGAGAACTGCTGGTCCAGAGGATCTCTACATTTCCTTCCAGTTCTAAGTCCATGGGCCTAACTTGCTGCCTGTGAGACCATGGGCAATTCCCTTTCCCAGGTGGTACAGTGGATAGACTTGACATTAGGAAGTACCAAAATCAAATCCTGCCCCAGACACTTGCTAACTGTATGGCTGGGGCTAAGTCACTTCACCTTTCTCTGCCTCAGTTTCTTCCTCTATGAGATGGTATTAGACTTGATGGTTTCTAAGATCCTATTATCCTGGGACTCTTTTTTCCTTTTAATTGTGGGTAAGCTGAGTCATAGGGTGATGAAATGACTTATCTAGGGTCACACAGCTAGGAAGAGTTCCAGACATTATTTGAATTCAGGTCTTCTTGATTCCAAATTCAGCCATCTGGCCACTATACTGGAACACCACCACTGTCTTGCTTCAATCTTCCTTTTTTCAGAATCTGCCAGTTCTCCACCTTCACACCAGCTGAGTTTGTGTGATAGCAGAAGGTGTGTGGGGGCTAGTTGATGGAGGCTGTGGCTCAGAGAATCTGCTTGTTACAGGGTCCAGTGCACCAGAACGCCTACCCAAATGGCCTCCTTTCAGGGCCCAGGACTCTGACACTTTCCATACTCGATTAGAATATTAGAATCTCTGAGAAAAATCATCTCAACTTTGATACCAGTGTGGCCTCATGGGCTGATGATGTGGGCTCAGGGGGGCCAGGATCATAGAACTGAGAGCAGGAGAGGTCTCAGAGGCCACTGATTTCCACTCCCTCATTTTACAAGAGAAAACTGAGGCCCAAGGAAAAGTGACTCTTCTAAGGTCACATCTAATAAATAACAGAGCCCAGTTGAACCCAAGTTTCCTGTCTCTCACCTCATGGATTTTCTCACCAAACCACACATACCAAGAGGACAGAAATCTCTCAGTCATTGCCCCAACATCTCACTGTGCTCTCAGAATACAGAATGGTAGAACTCCAGACCTAGAAGGGATGTCAGCAGCTGCCTAGCCCAATACCTAAGCAAGAACAAACTCCCCAGCATCCATGCTTGGAAATCACCCTTGAAGGGCATGACCCCTCTTCCCAAGGCAGCCCCTTCTCCTTGGCAATAGCTCTAATTGTTAGGAAGATTAATTGCCTCTAAGTAGCAGAATTGAGATGAGAACCCTGCTCCCATGACCCCAAGACTTGAAATCTTTCCATGGCATCATACAACTTGCTCTGGATTCTTGGGGTCCCTTTATTGCTACAAGATGGAGATGCCAACACTTGGCTTTAGGATCCTTGAATGAATGATGCTGGATGCTTGGGAGTACCAGCATCAGCTACACTGGTGGAATCTCAAGCAAGGAGACCAAGTCAATCTCACCTTCCTCCTTTCCATCCCTTGCTTCTCCTTCTTTTCCTGTCTTTTTTTCTCCACTAGAACATAAGCTCCTTGAAGGCAGGGACTCTGTTTCTTTTTGTCAATTGTGTCCCAGCCCTTAGCATAGTGTTTGGCACACAGTAGGTACTTAACAAATGATTACTGGATTTTCTTTATAGCTCACTTCAGGTCAGTTCTCTTACAGCTCTTATCTGTCAAACATCATTGGCAAAATGAAGAACTAAGCACCCAGGGGTGATAATTATAGCAGTAAACACTGAGTTGTAATTATCCCACATTAGTTTCCATGACCCTGAGTTAATTGAAACAGGCTCTGGCTGTTAGGTTATATATGAAAATCTATTGTGGCATAATGAGAAATCCATTACATTTGGCATTAGGGGACCTGGGTTGGAAGCCTTGCTCTCTGTGACCTTGGTCAAGTCCCTTCCCCACTCTGGGGCTTAGATTCCTCACTTGGACTATAAGACAATTGTACCAGATGATCCCAAAGTCTCTTCCACTTTAAATACTAGAAATTCCTATATTGGCCTTGGTCTTAAAATTCCTGGGAGAAGTTTCTGACAGTATATCCAGAATCTTTTCACCCTCAGGGTCAGGGCATCTACTTTTGCCCCCTTGAGTGAGATTTGGGTTGGGTATGCAGCATGGAAAAGTGGAAAGTTTGACACCTGAAGAGGTTGGTTTGAAGGCTGAGAGGCAAATTGGGACAGAGAGATGAGAACTGGTTCTGGGGCTAGAGGACCCGGGTCTAAATCCCATCTCAGATTCTCACTAGCTGGGTGATCTTGGCACAGTCATTGAACTGCCCGGGAACTCAGTTTCCTCATCTGTAAAATGAGGGTGTTGGAATAGATGGCTGTCGGTCTGAGGTCTATGACAGGGTGACTGTGGGCAAGTAACTGCTTTTCTCAGTCTTTGTTTTCCTAGCTGTTAAGTGGAGGATAAGATGACCTCTTAGATCTCTTGTAGCTTTAAATCTATGAGTATAGAGCCAAGTTTCATGTTTGAAAAAGTCTTTTTCAAAGAAAAAGAGACAGAAGAGAGGAATTCAGGCAGACAGTCAGCCAAGAGATGAGTCACCTCAATGGACTGGAAGGACACTGAAAACAAATAAGAGGAGGCTGAGCGCTGGTTATTCCCAGCCCTCATTTGTACTTGGAGGATTGCCTTCTCCTCATGCCTATCCTTAGCTCTTTCTCTCCTTTTGGCACAGAGGAAAAAGGGCTGACTCAGGATTCTAATTCTACCTCAAATGCTTACTATTGTGTGACCTTGGGACAGTACCTGGCACATAGTAAGTGCTTCATAAATCATTATTGAACTGAATTATTGAATTGAAGTCACTTTGCTTCCTGGGCCTCAGTTTCCACCTCTGTAAAATCTGGGAGGTGGACTAGACTGCCTCTGAGGTCCCCTCCAACTCTCAACTGTGATCCTATCATCTCCAGTTCTCACAGTGCTCCCCTTCACTTAACAGAATCTGATTTGAACTATAGTTACTTGTGATCATGAGTAGCTTTTGGACCTGGGCTGGTTCTCTCTGCCTTAGGGAGGCTAGGAGTCTCCTGTTTCCAGGGTCTCACATATTCTTGCTGGATATCCAAAAGACTTACCTTACTACTGTACTTCAGACCGCCTGAGCTCAAGCCATCAAGCCTTTCTCAGTAGCAGGAATTACAAGCATGGTGCACCATGCCCAGCATTCATTCCAGCTTGAAATTGAGGATCCCTAAACACAAACTACTTAGAACCCTACTAGGAAAACCTGTGTGCAATATTCTTAGGAAGAGATAGATGAAGGGGCAGGGATGTATAGGGTGAAAGGTTGAGTTCCTTGGCACAAGCCCCACATTCTTCATTTCTATATGAAAGGAGGATGGATAAGGTTACCCCTCAGGCTTTTTCCAGCTCCCAAATTCTAGGATGTTATGCTTAGTTCACTCTGTCTACTAACTATTGGCTTAGCTGGGACCCTGAGGAGTTGCTGAGGGGTCCCCGTGGCTCTCCTCTAGACCAGCTGGAGGCGACCAGTGTGCAGAAACTCACTGTCTATCTCTCTTACCCTCCCCTCCACCCCTCATGCCCCCATACTTTACAGATGTCTCTGTCAAGGTGACCTTGAAGCATCAGGCCCTGAAACTCAAGAAGAAGCAGACGAAGAGGGCCAAGCACAAGCTGAATCCAGTGTGGAATGAGATGATCATGTTTGAGGTGCCTGATGACCTCCTGAGGGCCTCCAGTGTGGAGCTAGAGATGATGGGCCAGGATGAAGCTGGCCAAAGCCATGTGCTGGGCCGCTGCAGCCTGGGCCTGCACTCATCTGGCACCCAGCGCAGCCACTGGGAAGAGATGCTCAAGAATCCGCGCCGGCAGATCGCCATGTGGCACCAGCTCCAGATGTAGCCTCCGCCATGATGCCACGGCCCCTCCTCCTTGTCTCACCCAACCTTCATCCATCTGTCTCTTTGCCTTCTCCCCGTTCCACTCTCAGTCAGGGTATGGGCTCAGGATACCATGGAAGATGTTCGGAAAGGCCGAGTCCCTGTAGGATCCCTGTCACCTGTCAGAGGTCATCCCTCAAAGAGTATTTATGAAGCACCCACTTGTGTGCTAAGGAAAAGGCATTTGATCTCTGATCACAGAGCATAAATAGGGCCTGGGTGGCCTTGCTCCTGAGTGCATTCAGTAACTTACTTGCCAAGAAAATGGGTGAGTTATAGCCCAGGTGCCTGAGAGAGCCCACACACAGATGGGCAGACAGGCCTTGGGAAGAAGGCAAAGGAAAGCTTGATCTAACAAACATTTCATTATTTTTGAAATGCCTGCTCTTGAACACCATGTTCCTTTCAACTGAGTAAATAAAAGAATTGTCCTATTTTTTAAGACTTAAAAAGAACCTCCAAATGTCAACGGGGAAGGACTTTTAAGGTCCAATCTCCACACCCCCCCCAAAAAAAAACCCAGGAGAAACTCTGTAGCACACTTGAGGCAGTCATGTAAATTCATCAAGAAACATCTATGAAACGCAAGTCCACACTCTGCTTGAATACATCCAGTGAGGAGAGCTGGCTTTGGAGTCAGAGGGCCTGGCTTCAAATCTTGGCACTACTTCTTAGCACCTTTATGGCCTTGGGCAAGAGAGGTGAAGACCTGTCACCTCTTCTGTAAAATGAGAAGGGATAACTAGATAATCTCTAAGATCCCTTCCAGTTCCAAATCTATGATCCTAACAAGGTAATCAACTGATTTTTTTAAAATAAGTTTTATTGGCTCCTTTTTGTTTTTAGATCACAGTCCTGGAAATACTTCTCTCCTGTCTCCCATGAATCCTTTCCTTTTAAATTCTGTGCCCCTGTGAATGAAAAATTTCTACTTCTGGTGCCATTGCTTTCCATGTAACTCCAGGCAAGCCACATCATGCCTCTGGGTCTGATTTGTCATCTGTAAAATGGAGACACAAAGGCCTACTTTACAGGGTGAGGAAACACCTTTATAAGGAGTAAAGTGCCACTGAAATGTGGCACCATTATTAACTCAATTATGCAGTCCTTGAGTCAAGCTTTCCTTTGCACTTTGGCAACTCACAGAAGGATCCACCCATTAGTAAACGGGCAGGTGCATGAGACTTGGTGACATGCACACCCAATCCAATGTCTGAGCTGAACCAGTCTCTTGGTTCACATTTATAAGGACAGTGGCCTGTGGCAAATGTGACCCTCAACTTGTTGGCCAAAGTGTTGGGAAGCAGGAGTGGTACAGTAGGAAGATCCTGGCTTTGGAATCAGAGGACATAGGTTCCAAACCTGCCTCTGACATTTATTGCCTATGTGACTTGGGTGAGTCCCCTCTCAGGGTCTCAGTTTTCCCATTATAAAAATAAAGGGATTGTCTGATGTCTCTTTCAGCACTAGATCCAAGAATCTCCTGCTTTAGCATGAGAATCTCCAAAGATCTTGCCTGACAAATAGAATATACGTTGAAAGATGATACTGTTGAGTGAACAGAACACTGTGCCATGGGCCCAGGGGCTCCTGAGTGCTGTGTGTCCCCTGCCTTTGATTCACCGAGGAGCACCAGGCTACACTCTTGGTCTTCGTCTTGGTTTGGCCATATCTAAAATTGGCTGAAAGATACCTGACCAGGGTGGAAGTTGGGGGGGAAGAGATTCCCAGACAGTCTTGAAGGCCTCCTGGAGAATTGTTTTTTTGATGTGGAGTCCACAGTTTTATTATTGACTTGACTCACCATCATTCCCTTCCGGTTTTCTAGGAGGATGAATCAGAAAAGCTGTAGAGGAGCACACAGCTATGGTTTCTAGATCTGAGAGGTTGAGCTCAGGTGCTCAGAAGTGCCTGGATTTTGGAGTCCTGTTAGTCAAATGTTTATCTTTCAGCATGCTAACAGACTGAAAAGTAGATCCCTTGCTCCAACGGGAAGAAGAAAGTCTCGAACCTATAGAATATATGTGCTTTAAGGAATTTTAGAGAGTATAACATTAGAGTTTGAAGGGATTTTTTAATCTGGAACATAGATTGCTAGAGCCAGATGGAACCTTAGAATGTAGAACATAGAATGTCACAGCTGGAACACGAAACAGAATGTATAATGTTAAAATGAGAACCATTAGAACTTAGGATGTCAGAATTGGAAGGGACTTTAGAACACAGAATGTCAGAGTTGGGAGGGGTCATGGAAAATAGATCAGACCTGGGAAGGACCTTAGAACATAGAAGCTCAGACCCAGGAAGTACCTTAGAATATGTTGTCAAAGGTGAGAGGGCCCTTAGAACACGGAATGTTAGAGCTGGGAAGTACCTTTGAACATAGAAGGTAAAATCTGGGAAGGACTTTAGAACATAGAATGTCAGAGTTGGAGGGTTCTTAGAATATAGAATACTGGAGCTGATGGGATTTTGGAGATAATTAACTCTATCCTTTATTGAATATATAGGGAAACTGAGGCTCCAAGAAGGGAAGAGACTTGCCTGAGTTTACAAAGGGAATGAGTAGCAGAATCAGGACTTGAAACCACACCCCTGATTCCTAGTCCCTTGTTTTCTCCTGTGTGCCAGGTGGTAGACAGGTCAGGATAGTACACAGCATCCCATCTGTAGCTCACCCTTGGCATCTCCCAATAGAATTCTACTGGTGGAACTTGGAACCTTTGTTCTGTACTGCAGAAGTTTCTTGGGAGCTCTCCATTTGTCTTCTGGAATGGCAACTTGATGTGCCTGGTAAACTGGAAGTTTGGCACTGGAGAGAGAGAGAGCTAAGGAGCTGGAGACAGGGAGGAGGAAAGATGACCTCCAAGCAGTGATCTGGGAACATTCTCTTGGTCCATAAGGCAGTGGAGTGAGAGTGGCCAGACCCTGTGTCTGGATTCCTTTTTGCTCCTTTAATCCAGACTTGTTTATTATTCTAAAAGCTCAGAGTTTATGGCCTCTTGTCTCTGCCTCATAGGTATTCTTCCTTACCTTCCTGTTATTAAGAGAGTATGTGCCTGGCAGGGTGAAGCTTTGGGGGCAGCTCAGCCCACCCAGCAGGCTACGTTGTGGTCCCTGCCTTGACAGCGGCCTGACTAGACCTTGTTCCCTGTGGCCTGGTTGGATGAATACTACCCAACAGGCCAGCCTGCATCTTAGATGAGCTCTGTTCCTTTTTCCCTTGGATCTATGGTGGATAGAGTGTTCCAGAGGAGTGCCTAGGTGGCATGATTTCAAGGGTACAGAGAAGGCTTGATTGACCCTGAAAGGACTTCCTCTTCCTGGTTTGCTTCTGCCTGAGGTTGAAGTTAGGGCTTCATTCTTTTGACTTAAGGCTTTATCATCTTGTTGAAATATAAATATAAAGGGAGGAGGTTGGATAATATTCCCCCTGTGGTCCTTTCCAGTTCTGGAAGTATAACCCTTTTGTCTTTGATGTCTTTTTAAAGGCTAATTTTATGACCCTATGGTCCTACGATCTCCCTGAGAGAGCTGCCTCACCATTAGTTCTTTATAATTCCATGTAATTGAGTTTTTTAGATCCCTTAAAGGGACCAAGTTCAGAGGAGGAAGAAAGTAGAGAGATCAGGAGGTTGCTGGGTCCCTATAGGGCAGAGGAGTCGGGGAAGGAGTGGCAGAAAGAGGAGAAAAGTGACAAGGCCTAGAGGAGGAAACTGAGGATATCTAAGCTCACAGTTTGTCTGCAGGTGCTTGTAAGCTGGTTGCTCCTTTATCCATCAGAAAGGGATTTCTACTCAAATTGAGTCTTGAAAGGACCCAGCTAAAGATGAAGGGAAGAAAGGATATCACAGAAACCAGGAGACCCCAGAAGTGAGTAAAGACAGCCCCATCGCCAAGCTCAGGTGTAGATACGGCCAAGACTGAAACAAGCGGGAATGGAAGGTGAATAGTTCTGCTCATTACCTACCAGTCAGTCAGTCTACAAGCCTGAATTGGGCCCTTATGACCTGCTGAAGCTGAGCTGAATTCTGGGTATGCAAAGAAAGGCACCTGCCTTCAGTGAGCTCCCATTCTAAGATGGGGAGGGGGTGGTGATCGCATATAAATAACTAAGTACGTTCAAAGAATATGCAGAACACACAGAAGGTAATCTGGGAGCAGAAGGCACTGGCAGTTTGGGTTTGGTGCGGGGTTGGGGGGACAATTAGGAAAGTCCTACAGAAAATGAGATTTGAGCTGAGTCTTGAAGGAAGTGAGATGGTTAAGAAATGGAGGTGATGAGGGAGGGCCTCTGGCCATGGGATACATGATGGGATAGGAAGAATAGCCAGGTGACCAGTGTCACAGGGTTCCTTGGCCCAGTAGATGGAGGCAAATGAAGTACATGAAGATCGGAAAGGAAGGAAGAGCCAAGCTACAGAGTTTTCAATGCCAAAGCAAGGATTCCAGATTGAATCCTGGGTATCACAGGGAGACTGAGTAGAGGGGTGACATGGTCAAGTCTGGGCTTCAGAAGAGTCACCTTAGTAGCTGAATGGAGGATGGATTGAATTGGGGAGAGTCAAAGCAGAGAGGAAAATTAGAAGGATATTTCAGAAGTCCAGGTGAGAGGCAATGAAGGGTGACCTAGGGTGGTGGCTGGGTGATGAGAGAGAAAAATACATGCACATACATACATATATACACACATATGTGTATGTATATATGTATGTATAATCTTATGCAATATGTTATATATTGTAGATGTCTGTGTATGAGAGAGAAGAGAGAAAGAAAGGAAGAAAGAAGGAAAGAAAGTAAGAAAAAGAGAAAAAGAAAGAAATGTGCCAGTAGAAACAAGAAGATATACATGGATTGCATATTTGGGGGTGAGGGAGAGTAAGGAGCTGAGGAGAACCCCAAGGTTGAGATTCTGGGTGATTAGGAAGTTGATGGTATCCTCAACAGTAACAGAAAAGTTGGAAAGAGGGGAGAGTCAATGAGCTGCATTTGAGTTTGAGGTGCCTACAGGACATCCAGTTGGAGATGTCCAAAAGGCAATTGGTGACACAGGATGATTGCTCAGGGGAGAGATTGGGACTGGATATATTGATCTTAGGATCATCTATATGGAGATCATAATTGAACACATGGAAGTTGATGAGTTTACTAAGTAAGATAAAATAAGAGGACTCAGGATAGAACCTTTGGGCAGGCACACCCATGGTTAATGTGTGTGTGACATGAATGAAGATCTGGTAAAATGAAACAGAAAAAGAGCATTCAGATACGTAAGGGGAGAACCAAGAGACAAAAATGTCACAAAAACCTAGTGAAGAGACAGTATCCTAGAGAATGTGGTCAATTGTCTCAGATGCCACAGAGAGGTCATGAAAAAGTCCATTAGACTTGGTGCCTGTGGTTTTCTTGGCACCTCTCTAGCATACTTCCATGGCTCATAGTGTTTAGCACCTAAAGCGACCTTAGGATGACCTAAACCAGGCCCTTTATCTAGTTGATAGATATTTTTAAGGGTCAGTCTTGCTGTCCTTTGTCTTGCTCAGATTATACCTGTAGTGTGGTGTTCAGTTCTAGGTGCCAAATTGTAGGAAGGATGTTGTTAGCTTGGAGAGTGTCCAGAGGAGAGCATTTAGGATGGTGAAAAGAATGGAAAACATTATTCAAGGATCATTTGAAGGAACTGGGGATGCTTTGCCTAGAGATAAGAAGATTCAGAGCAGGGCTTTTTACAACAAAAAGAATGAATCTCAAATGGTGGAGGGGGAAGAGGTAGAGTTGATATTGTGGGGCAGTAAATTGCTGGTTAAACCCTATCAGGAATTTTGTATTCAGTTTTGTTTTAAGTGGAAATTAACAATTTATTATGTATAGAGAAAAGCAATGAGGATGGTAGAAAACCTGTGGTAGAAGGAATTGAAGGAATTAGAGATAGATAGTGTGGAGAAGAGAAGTCTTGGTGGGAGTGGATAGCCATTTTTGGATGGATGTTCCATCTGTGTGACACTGTGCAACTTACTTAATTTCTCTAGGCCTCGAGTTCCCTCATCTAGAAAAGGAGTTGATCAGACTAAATGATCTTTTAAGATTCCTTCCAGTCGTAGGTTCTATCACTCTATGAAATGAAATCAGTGAGGAAGAGAGACCACAAATTCCGTCTGCCTGGCATAGGACAGATGACATTTATCCTTATCCTTAAAACTAGAGCTCTGAACATAGAATTCCAGGGCTGGAGTGGATCTCAAAACAATGATATGGACAGAAGGAACCTTAGAATAAAGGGATTCTGAATGTTAAAGTTGACAGAAATTTTTTAAAATACAAAAGGAAATGCCAGCACTGGAAATTGAATATGGGAGATGGAGGGGAGCTTAGAACATTGAATGTCAGAGATAGAAGACACTTCGCAATGTAAAATGTTAGAGCTGGGAGGGACCTGAAAACATAGAACATAACATGCCAAAACCAAGAGGGACTTTAGAACACAGAAAAAAGAATGTCAGATCTAGAAGGAGCCCTAAAAATAGAATATTAGAAATGAATGAGTTTAAGAAGATAAGATGTCAGTGGGATGAAGGACCTTAGAACATGGAATGTCAAAACAGAATGGGACCTTAGACCATTGTATGTTAACACTGGAAGGGACTTAAGAACATAGTCCATGGTCTGAGCTTAATATTCTGAGTACCTTGACAGGTATTCATATTTTTAGATCATGAGTTGTGAATAAACATTGTGGGACTTATTTCAGAATGTCTTCTGACTTAAATTCTACTCAGCAAACATTTACTAATCAATCAACCAGAATTTATAAAACACTAACTATGTGCCAGACATTGGGCTAAGTGCCAAAGGCAAAAAATAAGAAAAAGAAAAAAGAGAAAGGCAAACATAGTCTCTACCCTGAAGGAGCACGTATTCCAATGGCGGAGACATCATATAACTTAACTAGATATGTACAAGATACAGGCAGAGTTGATGGAAGGCAATTTCAGAGAGAAGGCAGCACAGCTGAGGGAATTGAGAAAGGCTCCTTGCACAAGCTAGGATTTGAGCTGAGTCTTGAATGAAGCCAGGGAAGTTAGAGGGCAGAGAGGAGAGAGAGCATTCTAGACGTGGAGGTCAACCGAGGTAATGACACTTAATATGCAAAGTGGAGCAGCTAGGTGGTGCCATAGTGCATAGAACTCCAGATCTGGAGTCTGGAAGACTCATCTTCCTGGGTTCATATCTAACCTCTGATACTTATCAGCTATGTGACCCTGGGCAGATCATTTAACACTTTATCTCAGTTTCCCCATCTGTAAGATAAGTTGCAGAAGGAAATGGCAAACCACTCCAGGATCTTTGCCAAGAAAACCTCAGACGGGGTCACAAAGAGTTGGGTATGACTGAACAACCAGATAACATGTGCTAAGACCTGTTCTAGGCGCAGAGGCTACGAGGGTTAAGCAGAGGCTGAGTGGCCCTCTGGATACTCGTTTTTACATATTAGTACGTGCCAGGTCCCCTTCACTCACAACTGCATTGAGCAATAGTTCAGTGACTCAGAACAAAGCCCTGGTCTATATGCTGTTACCATGTAAGTGGCTTTGGGTATCCATTTAACTAACCCAGCTGTGGACTCTGATATAACTTGAAGATACTGGCTACTTCCAGATCAAGACTGGAATTAGGTTTACAGACATAATAACTTTTAGGTAAGCTTTCTAGGTAATGCAAGTAGGTTCATGAGATCTTAAAACTGAAATGGAATGTTATCTCACCCCGTGAAGTAATCCTCAATATGACAGTCTGTGCTTGCATACTTTCAGTGATAAGGAGCTCATTACCCACATAAGGAAGCCCATTCCATCGTTGGTCTAGTTTTTAGAAAGTTTTTTTTCTGTCTCCTGAGTCAAAATCTGTCTCCCTGAAATTTCTCCTCATTGCTACTGGTTGTGCTCTCTCCAGTCTTCTACTTGACAGAATTTTGGAATTGGAAGATATTAACCCCATCCCTCATCCCTCTTCATCATCTCTCCTCCAAACTCAAAATCTCCAGTTCCTTCAGTCATAAAATCTCATGTTTATATAACCCATTAAACTTTGCTAGGTGCTTTCCCCACAACAAGCAGAAGTTAGTGAGGAGGTAATTAGTGAAAATATTATTATCTTGATTTTACAAATGAGTAAACTGAGACCCAGAAAGCTTAAGCAACTTATCTAAGGTTACATAACTAGAAGATAGTAGAACCTGTGTTTTGAAAGACAATGCTATTATCACTAAGCTAGTCTTTTCCTCACATGTTTTTCACCATCCTGGTTTCCTTCTTTAGGGCACGCTGGTGTATCAACACCCCCTTTAAAATCTGGTGCCCAGAACTACCCACAAACCCACAAGGGGGGCCTGACTAGCCCTTTGGGATACTGCAATATCAAATCTACCACCTGCCACTCCACTATTAGAGATACTTCCCTTTGGGCTGTATCTTGATCTTTCAGAATCTCTTCTCCATTCAAAATGTAAATTCCTTGTGATGGATCACATCTTAACCCTTTATCAGAGAATATCTTGGTCAACCTTCACTAGCTTGTTGGGGGCTGATGGGGAGAGAATCCTGGCCCTGACTTTAGAGGACCTCGTTTCAAATCCTCTCTCTGAAGTTTATTATTTGTGTGACCTGGGGAAGTCATTGAACACCATTGACTGAGCCTCAGTTTCCTCCTTAGTAAAAAGAGGGGATTGGATTAGACTATGTCCTTTGATGATGGACCTTTTAGATCCATGATCCCCTAATAAGGACTGGCAGAAATGTGGGGGTGGGAGGAGATAGGGTTCTAGGAAGAAAGAACTGGGTCTTGATGGGACAAAGGGAGGACCTAGTGTGGTATACTAGTCTTAGAGTTTGGAGATTGGGCAGACTATTGGATCAAGTTGAATAAGATGACATTTAATAGGGATAAATGTAAAGTTTTATACTTGGGTTTTAAAAAAGAACTTTACATATACAAGACAGAGGACTACCAGAAAGCAGTCCATCTGAAGAAGATTCATGGGTCTTAATAGCCAGCTAGTTTAATAAGTCAACAGTATGATTTGGCTGCCAAGAAAGTTGTAGTGTTAGGCCATGTCGAGAGGCCTAGAATTCAGGTTTAAGAAGGTGAGATTTATTGTGTTCAGTTCTAGATATACATTTTAGGAACATATTGATAACCTAGAAATAACCCAGAGGAGGGCAAACAGCATGGGAAAGAGTGTTGAGACTGACAATATTAGATGAAGGAGCTGGAAATGTATAAACTAAAGAAAACTTGGGGGCAGGGCAGTAATATGCTGGTAAATGTTGAGCATCTGGTTTTCTGCGAAAAAAAAGCACACATGACATGCTTTTAAATTTAATCAGCATTATTAACATTTTCCTCATCACTTTCTTAAGTCTAGACAATCAGTGAAATGATAAATCAAGTTATGATTTGCAGCATTTGTGATTTCTGAGGTGCAAAATCCTTACAGAGAAAATTTAACAGTTGGCACTTGTGAGGTGGTGTGAGCTGACCCCAGCACATCCCTATGTACAATAATGGATTTTAAACATTTGAAGGACAGTTAATGGAACAGAAATTAGATGAGTCCTCCTTGGTCCTAGAGGACAGAACCAAAGACAATGGGTAGAATTTGCATTTAAATTTGCACATATTGTCAGGAAAAATTTTCTAAAAATTAGCACTATCCAAAGTAGGATGCACTCTCTCAGGAAGGTGAGACATCCTCTTTCTTCACTGTCCATCTTCCAGGCATGACTGCATGACCACTTGTCAGATGCAAAATAATGGGGATTCCTGTTTACAGGTATTGTTAGGGGATAGGGACTAGACCTGTCATTTCACTGACATAGAAAACTGCCAGATGAGGAAACTCCTTTTAGGTAAAAGTTGGTCCAAAAGACCTCTGAAATTGAAATTCTGTGATTCTGTGAAACCCAGGTCTCCTGACTCCAAGTCCACTATGCCAGAAGTGTCAAACTCAAACAGAAAGGGATCCTTGAAGGTGGTTTATTGACTTAGAAAAGCACACACTAACATTGTCTATGCTGTACTGTATTTTTATTTTATTTTGTTAAACATGTCCCAATTATAGTTTTATCTTGTTACATTACTCTCAAGGTTTATGGGCAAAGCCATCTTTTCACTATTTTATGTGCTCTTGTACCAGGAGCTTATCTTTGCTCCATTTTTAAGGTCATTTTCAGGATTCATGTAGGTTTGCTAAGACACTTGACCTGGACTCTGAAGGAAGTAATCTGCCAGCCATGACTTGTTGCTTATGACTTCTCATATCATTTTGGTGAACATATTCGCTTTCATATACTAGGAGTTGAGACACTGAAGCAGGACCAGCAGTGTGGCCCCTGAAATTTCTGACAGAAGCTATCACATTCAGGAGCTATTCCTTAAATCACCATCTTCTTACCTGGAAATGCCTGTGGGTATGCTGGGCTAGGGGGACTTTCCTAGCTCTACCCTTTCCCTCCCATGAAAGGTCCTCTAAGCTCTTAAATTATGCCCATTTTTGTTGCCTTCATTATTCCAAACTTATGACTCTAATAACGATGGAAAGTATTGGATGTGGTCACAGGACCTGAGTTTGAATCCATTTGGAGTTCTGTAAGAGAAGGGAGATCATGTGTTAGCTATTGGCCCCCAAGTCCAATATTCATAATCATGATCCAATTATCATTATCTTAATTCTGTTTACCAGAGCTTAGATACAAATACCTCTTGCTATAGCGAGTAGAATGCTGGATTGATAGAAAGATCTAGGTTCAAGTCCCACCTCAGATACTTACTAATTGTGTAACTCTAGACAAATCATCATAGGGTCAAACAATCAACATGTATATGTTAAGCCCCCATGATTTACCAGGCTCTTTTTCAAAAAGTTACAACTTCTACTCTCAAGGAGGTTCTTAGAGTGTCATCTAGTCCAACCCCCTCATTTTAGAGGTCAAGATACTGAAATAATGGTGAAATGGCTTATCCAAGGTCACACAGCCAAACTGGCCCTGGGATTTCAGGCTCTCTCTTTCCATTGTGCCACTCTGCTCCTCAATGACGTAACTTCTCTGAACCTAGTTTCCTTATTTTTAAAATGGAGAAAACAATAGCACTCTTCTTAGAATTTTGGAATGGATCAAATGAGATAATGGATTGCTTTGCAAAAGTAAAGCATCTTGAAAATATGAACTGAGAAAAAAAGAAAAGGACACTAGTTTTAGAGCCAAGAGGACTTAGGTGTAAATCCCCGTTTGACCACATACTGACTGTATGGCCCTGGACAATTCACTTAATCTCTGAGTGTCTGAAGCAACTCACTGAAGCAAATAAATTGCAAAGAATGTGCCCATCTGCACTGGCAGAGGAAGTTCCTCACTTGGTGAGGGTGAAATCATAGATCTAGTAAAAGTTGAGCTTTTCCCCCCTAATTTTCTCATTTTGATGTTTGGATATAAATGGTTCTGGATCACTCTGTTGTCATCCTTTGGTTTCATGTTTGTCAGCTACTGTGCTGGTGAATGAAGTGAGTGATTTTACAATTGAATCAAAGAGTTGGCATCGAGGCTCATCCGTAGTTGGATTACCATTATTACCATTATACTACCATTGCCATCATCATCATTAGTAGAAGTCAACTTGGTGTAGCAGAAAGAAAGTTGGCTTTGGAGTCAGTCGACCTGGGTCCAAATCTTGGAGCTGACATTTACCGGCAGTGGGGGCATGGGGAAGCTGTCTCAACTCCAGAATCCTCCAAGTTGCTGGCATGTAAATTAATGACAAATGCTCCCTACCTCATGGAGTTGTTGGTAAAGAAAACCCTTTGCAGACCTAAACATGTGATGTAAATGTGTTTTGTTATGTTGATGTAATGAACAAGAAAGAACAGTCCCACCATGACTGTCCCACACTGGAACTCTATCCCAGTGAATTTCCAGCCTCTGATTGCTTCCCAGTTGCCCACATGTGAGAAGATTCTTTTGTGGTGTCGTCTGACTATGTATGTATTTGACTTGTTTGTGGTGGCCCCCAAATTCAAGGTAAATGGTAAATATAAAGTAAGCATATCATTCTGGGATAGACCTATGTGCATTTCACTATGGAGGAGTTTCTGAAGACTTGAATGATGGACATGCATCAGAGATGAGATAATTAAGAGGTACCAGCTCAGGCAGGGACATGTTTACCACGAGAATGCAAAGGAAAATACCTGCTCCCTCAAGAGCTCAACCTGAAGTCCAGGAGTATTCATGTCTTAGACCATTATGTTACTGAATCCAAATGCATCAATCACCATTTGCTGGGAGCTTGCCATGGATAAGAGATGCTGTGTGCAGATGTATGTCTATCCCAGATGGAACCCTAGATGTGAATTCCTCAAAAAAATGGCCAAAGGGAATCCCAGGAAGTGTTTTTCCCAGAAACCTGGTTGCTGCTGGGACTCAAGGAGTCCAAGGTGTGGGAGGTGAATGAAAAGACAAATGACATTGGGGAACAGAAAATGGATCAAGAGAGTCCTGGCCCTGATGACCCTGTGGTCCTCCTTCCTGTTGCTGTTTGGTGCTAAGTGTTTTGGTGTTTGTATTTCAACCATGATCTGAAGCACAAGGAGACAGCATGGGGTTTCTGTTATTATGTGTCTGGTGTGATGGTGCCAGAGAACAGAACCCTGTGGTAAATAAATAACCTTCAACTGGGAGATTTGGGTGAGAGTTTCTTTATTTCCCAGGCTCTGATGGGGCTCTCTGTGTTTGGAATCTGTTCAATTCAGTATAATTCTATTCCACAAATACTTTAAACTATTCTAATTCAATTTTATTTTACTTTCAAATGAAAATCTGCCTTCTCTGCCTCCACTTCCCCTCCCTACCTGCCAGTGACAAAGCAAGACAAAACCCCTATTAGGAGAATGTACCATCAAGTAAAAACAAATTCTTGCATTGGTCATGTCCAAAGAATAAATTCACTGTGAATTCTGAGACCATCACCTCTGTCTGGAGAGGAGTAGCACGTTCCATCATGAGTCCTCTGGAACTGCGGTTGGCCATTGAGTTTGTCAGAGTTCTTAAGCCTTTGAATAACAATAATATTGGACGGACAAAGTTGTCTGTAAAATGTTGCTGTTACTGTATACATTTTTCCTCTAGTCCTCACCTCACTCTGCATCAGTTCATGTAAGTTGTCCCAGGTTTCTTAAACTGTCCCCTTCATCTCTTCTTATAGCACAGTAATACTGTATCACATGCAGGTACCATAACTTGCTCAGTCTTTCCCTGGTGAATGGATGCTCCTTTAGTTTCCAATTTTTTGCCATCACAAAAAGAGTTCCTATAAGTATTTTCATACATTCAAGTCCTTTTCTTCTTTCTTTGATCTCTTTGGGATATAGACCTAATATTGATATCTCTGAGTCAAAGGGAATATACAGTTTTATTACTTTTGTAGCATGGCTACAAATTGCTTTCCAGAATAGCTAGCTTGAGCAATAGTACATGAATGTACCCTGATTTCTCATGACCCCCACCCAGTATTTGTCATTTTGAGGTCAGGTTTGCCAATCTGATTCATATTTATTAAGTGGTTACTGTGAGCAAGGTTAGACGTGTGGTAGAAAGAATACCAGAGCTGTCGAAGGAAAAATTCAGATTACAATCCAGCTTCTGACACTGACTGGTTGTTTACCATGGGCAAGTCACAGACTTTCTGAGCCCCTAATCACTCCCTAAGACTTAGTTAACTTACTGTGGTGTAGTTAATAAGAGAAGACATCTCATGGTCATCCGCATAGTTACCACAGCGAAATTTAAAACACTCAATTTAAACCAGCTCACTGGATTTACATGCCAGAGGCTGGAAGGAATCTGGAGTTGAGACAACTTGCCCATGCCTACCCTGCTGGTAAATGCCACTCCATTGGTTGTATCTACTAAGTCATAACTGTCTGTGGGCTGTCCTGGTCGACCCTCCCTGTTGAAATCCTAAAACCTTGACTTGTTGATGCATGCTTAGGTCATTGGGCTACACATTTTTTTCAAGGATGGGGTGGGAGGGCAGACAACAACACAACCTCTGATTTTGAGAGGCTCATAGTCTATTTGGGTAGAGAGGGGAAAGAGAATGACATGTACTTGAGTTAAGTGAACAAAGTCGGAAAGATCATATAGAATTTGAGTAGGGAGCAATGTGGTATACTAAAAAAAACATTGGAATTTGAGCCAAGATAATAGAACTGCAAGGGACCTTAGAAATTACTTAGCACAATCCTCTCATTTTATAGATGAAGAAGCTGAGTCCTAGGGTTATGGTTTGCCTGAGGTCACATAGGTATCTGGGATTCACACTCAAGAACTGTGATGCCAAGCTCACCCTTCTTTTCACCAAACCACACAGTCCTAAGTTTGAAACCTGTTGCTTCTATTTGCTGACTTGTGGGAACTTGGGTCAATCACTTTTCATCTTTAGGGTTCTCTGTGTCTTCCTCTGTAAAACAAGGAAGTTAAACTAGAAGATCCCTAAGGTCTACTCTGCATCCTTTGGTTCTGGGATCCCAAGAGATATATTACAAAGGGACCTTTAAGGTCCTGACCAATAAAAAAATGCCAGGAAGCCAGATCATCTTCTTTCTTTGGATAAAGGAGTGGAGAAGAGGGGTTGATGTCCACATAGCCAAGGGCAAGAAGGGAACAAATGGATTCCTGAATTCCATTGGCTTTCAACCAACAGAGGTGCTCTCAAGGCACCATCTGTGGCCAACTCCTTGGGTATGAGCCTCTGTGCACTGAATCCTCCAGGACACTCGCCTCCACCTCCAGCACTTTCAGACTGGTCAGGTCTTCTAGTGCTTTTTTAAAATTTTTTTAATTCTCATTTTCATTTATTTATTTATTATTATTTTTTTTACTATAAATTTATTTATTTAACTTTTTACATTCATTTTCACAAAATTTTGGGTTCCAAATTTTCTCCCCTTTTATCCCCTCCCCCCCACCCCAATACACTGAGCATTCTAATTTTCCCTATCACCAATCTGCCCTCTCTTCTATCATCCCTCCCTTCTCTTGTCCCCATCTTCTCTTTTGTCCTGTAGGGCCAGATGACTTTCTATTCCCCATTAACTGTATTTCTTATTTCCTAGTAGCAACAACAATACTCAACAGTTGTTCCTAAAACTTTGAGTTCCAAATTCTCCCCATCCCTCCTTCCCCACCCATTCCCTTTGGGAAGGCAGGCAATTCAATATAGCCCATATCTGTGTAGTTTTGCAAATGACTTTGATAACAGTCGTGTTGTGTAAGACTAACTGTATTTCCCTCCATCCTATTCTGCCCCCCATTGTTTCTATTTTGTCTTTTGATCCTGTCCCTCCCTGAGTGTTGACTTCAAATTGCTCCCTCCTCCCATTGCCCTCCCTTCCATCATCCCTCCCTCCCGGCTTATCTCCTTCTCCCCCACTTTCCTGTACTGTAAGATAGGTTTTCATACCAAAAGGAGTGTGCATTTTACTCCTTCCTTTAGTCGAATGTGATGAGGGTAAACTTTATGCTTTTTTTCTCAGCTCTCCTCTTTTTCCCTCCACTAAAAAGTCATCTGCTTGCCTCTTGAATGAGATATAATTTACCCCATTGCATTTCACCCTCTCTCCTCCCACTACATTTCTCTCTCACCGTTTACCTTAATTTCTTTTAAGATATGGTCCCATCCTATTCAGTTCACTCTGTGCTCTCTGTCTGTGCATGCATGTGTGTATGTGTGCACGTGTGCACGCATGTACATGTGTGTTTGTGTGCGTGTGTGAGTGTGTATGTGTGTGTGTGGTCCCACCAACTACCCAGATACTGAAAAGCTTTAAGAGTTACAAATATTGTCTTTCCATGTAGGAATGTAAACAGTTCACTTTTGGTAAGTCCCTTATGACTTCTCTTTGCTGTTTACTTTTTCATGCTTCTTCTCATTCTTGTGTTTGAAAGTCAAATTTTCTTTTCAGCTCTGGTCTTTTCATCAAGAATGCTTGAAAGTCCTCTGTTTCATTGAAAGACCTTTTTTTCCCCTGAAGTATTATACTCAGTTTTGCTGGGTAGGTGATTCTTGGTTTGAGTCCTAGTTCCTTTGACTTCTGGAATATCCTATTCCACACCCTTCGATCCCTTAATGTAGAAGCTGCTACATCTTGTGTTATCCTGATTGCATTTCCACAATACTGGAATTGTTTCTTTCTAGCTGCTTGCAATATTTTCTCCTTGACCTGGGAATTCTGGAATTTGGCCACAACGTTCCTAGGAGTTTCTCTTTTTGGATCTCTTTCAAGCGATAATCGATGGATTCCTTCAATACTTATTTTCCCCTCTGGTTCTAGAATATCAGGGCAGTTTTTCTTGATAATTTCATGAAAGATGGTGTCTAGGCTCTTTTTTTGATCGTGACTTTCAGGTAGTCCCATAATTTTTAAATTGTCTCTCCTGGATCTATTTTCCAGGTCAGTTGTTTTTCCAATGAGATAGTTCACATTCTCTTCCATTTTTGCATTCTTTTGGTTTTGTTTTATGATTTCTTGGTTTCTCAGAAGGTCATTAGACTCCATCTGTTCCATTCTAATTTTGAGAGAACTATTTTTTTCAGTGAGCTTTTGAACCTCTTTTTCCATTTGGCTAATTCTGCTTTTGAAAGCATTCTTCTCCTCATTGGCTTTTTGAACCTCTTTTGCCAATTGAGTGAGCCTATTTTTCAAACTGTTATTTTCTTCAGCATTTTTTTGGGTCTCCTTTACCAAGGTATTGACCCGTTTTTTCATGCTTTTCTTGCATCTGTCTCATTTCTCTTCCCAGTTTTTCCTCCACCTGTCTAACTTGATTTTCAAAATCCTTTTTGAGCTCTTCCATGGCCTGAGCCCACCGGACATCCACCTGGGATGTCTGGGATACAGAGGCTCCGACCTCCACGTCTTTCCCTGATCGTAAGAATTGTTCCTCGTCATCAGAATTGAAAGATGGGAACATCTATACCCCATCAGAGTAGCTTTCTATAGTCTTATTTTTCTTCCTTTTTTTTGGCATTTTCCCAGCCAGTTACTTGACTTCTGAGATTCCTCTGCACCCCCGCCTAGATCCGCCCAGCTAGTGCTTGGGGTCTGAGATTCAAATGGGCTTTCCACGGCAGGCGTGGCTGCTATTCAATGTGAGCTTAAGGTCTGGTGCTCAGGTGGGGGCAGGGCTGCCTCCCAGGCTCAGTTCCCTCAGGGGCTTTATGCAGAGACCTTCAGTAATGGGGCGAGTGGGGGCAGGGCTGCCTCTCAGGGTCAGTTCCCTCAGGGGGTTTATGCAGAGATCTTCGGTAATGGCCCTGAACTTCTGCCTGCTGCTCCGGGAGTTCCAGGCCACCTCTGCCACTGCCTCCTGAGGGGGCCTGAGTCACGGAGACACCCCGCTCCCCTCTCAGCCATCCCAGACGTCTCTCTCACTGACCTGTAGCGTGTGTGGGCAGAGGGACCTTCGTGGCCACCGGAGGTTCCATCCCTGAAGCCTGCTCGGATCTGCTCCTCTGGAGCCACGCGACCAGGGCAGCACAGGGGTGGGCTCCGCTGTCCGGAGCGTGGACGGACCCCTGGGGACGGCTCTCCAGGGCTCTCTGGAATGGAAATCTTTTCCACTGTGTTTCTGCGTGCCTTGCAGTGCTCCAGAATTTGTGTGAAGTTCTTTTTGCAGGAAATATATGGGCTGTGGGTTCGGAGCTAGCATACGTGAGTCTTTCTACTCCGCCATCTTGGCTCTTCCTGGTATGCACATTTCTGTAGCCCTTTGGGCATAGTCCCGAATTGCTCTCCAGAATGATTGGATTAGCTTGCAGCTCCACCAACAATGAATTTGTGTTCCAACTCTCCCACATCTTCTCCAATACTTATCATCTTCCTGTTTTGTCATGTTAGCCAATCTGATAGGTGTGATGTGGTATCTCAGAATCATTTTGATTTGCATCTCTCTAATCAATGGTGATTTAGGCCATTTTTTCCTAACACTTTCTTTCTGATGGAGCAGATTTCTAGGACCCAAGGAAAATTCCACACCATTGGCGCATCCAAGGAGGATTTTACTGGCAGTACTTGTCTATTACCTATGTGCTAAAAACTTTCTATTAGAGCACTTAGTTCAGACACTCCCTGCCCTCTCCCTAGGCCTCCAACAGTACTGCCTTCTGGTAGTTTCAATGGCTGTCCTTCCTCATCCCTGGAATTGATTGGATGACTCCTAACAACTCTTCTAGCATTCAGTGCTCTGTGTTCTAATGAGCCTTTCAGTGCAGACATTATGTTTTGTTTTGTTTTAGTTTTTTGGTGCTAATGCCCTTTACAGCTCTAACATTTCCTTTCTCCTTTCTTAAGTCCCTTCCAGACTGGTCATTCTAAATTCCAAGGGCCCATCTGGCTCAAACATTCATTGACCCATGTTTCAATCCCTTCCAGCTCAGAAATTCTTTGTTATATGACCTAAGGTCCATTCCACCCCTGACATTTTTTTTCTAGGTTCCTTCCAGATCTAATAGTCTATGTTTTAAGTTCTAATGCATCTTCTAGCTTTGAAGTGCTATGATCTGATGTCCTTTCCAGTTTGAATATCATATTTTAAGTTTGAAAGCATCTTTTAGCTATGATATTCTATGCTCTAATGTCTCTGTCAACTCAAACATTTAGTTTTCTGGGGCCCTTCCAGACTTTGGCCCTCTGCCCCTGGTCATGTCACTTGAGGACCTGGATAAACCATTTCTCATTTGTTTAAGTGCCCAAGTGGTATTTTCCACCAAACACTCTCTAGATCTAAAGAGCCAGCTGGAAACATTCCACCCCCCACAGGCAGGATAGCAAACCATCAGCTCCCATCTTCCTCCCAGGGCAGACACCTGGCAAAGAGAGGCACAGGATGTGGCAACCTCAGGGTTCCAGCCATTTTCCTGATGGAAGTACTGGATCATTGCCACTATTCTCTCCTCCTTCACCCTGTGAAGGTGAGCCAGCCCAGATGGCCCTTTGGCACAAGCTCTTGACTTCACAGGTGCCTCTAGTCAAATGGAGGAGGCACCTACCTGTGAGAGGAATAGAGCAGAGTTAGCCCTTGGCTTTGAAAGACAAGTGTTGCCGTGGAAACCCAGCCCAGAATTAGCCTGTTTCCCAATGGAGAAATTTCACGTTAAAGGTTCCCATCCATGGAGGGCACAACAGGACCTTGGGTCCGCTCACTTTCTATGTTCCTCTTAGACACTTCATGTAGGACCCTGTATCTCTCCTTCATTCACTCAGTCTCTCCTTGAGATAGTCCATTGTCAAGAGGCTAGTGACAGAGATTATGCCTCATGTAAGTCCCATTACAGCTAGAAAACCTGATCCATTGGTTGGACAAGGAGGGACCAGGTCATCAAAAGGAGGAATGGCTCTCAGCTGTATCCAATTGCCAAGTGTTACAGTGGTTTCAAAGCAAATATGGGTCAGATAAGGAAGAGGGACGGGTGAACTTTGGAGTCCTAAAATGTGCTTCTGAAACGTAGATGGCTGAAATGGATTTGGTTCTAGCCATCAACTGAAGCATGATCATTAAATAACCTCAAGCCTCGCATATGGACAGAGGAAGCCCTGTCTCATGAAATGCTGCCTAATGGCTACCACTTTGCTAAAGGAGCCATCATGGCATAAGCCAATGAAGGCCTCTGTCCTGGGTATCATCAGGAGATGTGAGAGAAAGACATTAGTACCAAGGAACAGCAAATATCTCTTCTGCATTCACTCCGAAGAAATTTAAGCAGCTATAACCAAGCATAGGAACATTGACTGCATCTGGTGTCAGGTGACGGGTTTGAATCACAGCTCATATCCTTACTAGCTTTAGGACTCTGGGCAAGTCACTTAACAACTCTGAAAGGCAATTTCTTCACCTATCAAATAAGGGGGTTGGACTAGGTGATCTCTGTGATTCCTCCCAGCTCTAACGTTCTAAGTTCTAATAGGATCCCTAACAGCTAGACATTCTATGTTCTATGTTCTAGGAAATCTTTCACTTTGACTTTCTATATAAAAAGATGCAAACTGAAAGAGTAGGAGACCTGGTTAGCAGTCCCAGGTTCAAGTTCCAGTCTAGCCATTTGACAAGTCACTTCCCCCCAAAACGAGGGAGTGGGGGTGAGGTCAAATCAGACCATCTCTGAGGTTTCTCCCACCTCTAAATATATAATTCTATGACCTTGCTCTAAGCACCTTTCCAAATGACACCTTGTGCTCTAAGCTCTGACATTCTGTGATCTAAGGTTCTGACATTTTACGCTTTATGTTCTAAGGTCCCTGCCAGTCCCAAACCCATTGACTGTGACCAATATCTCTGCATACAATTCTCCCAAATTTAAGATGAGAGTTGCTCTTATCTGGTTTGGCTTTTTTCATGGAATTAACATCCAATAGTTTCTATCCTCTGGCCCCTGGCAGCTGCTGACTTTCCTTCTTGGAGAGATAATTTGGAATTTAGTGACATGAAGAAGGAGTTCTCCCCATATTCTGTCAAGTTTCCTGTTTCTACATTTATCGTGATGGCTGTCATTGCTTCGATCTAGGCCTGTACTTTTGTGAGAAGAGTCATCTCCATTGTGAAGAAGCTCCCTCCCTCAGCACAGACTATAATCTGTTCAGCAATTTATGTTCAGAACTGCCCAAAGCTTGGAGGGTTAATTGACTTGTCCATAGTCATACCTAGGTCTTCTTGACCTGGAGGCTGGCTTCTCTTCATTAAGTCATGCTGCCTCTTCATATTAATAATATGTATACAATATAATCAGTCAAAAATCATTCATTTCATGCCAACCTTGTCAAGCACTGTGCCAAGTAGCAAGCAAACAAAGAAAGACAAAAACAGCCCCTGCTCTCAAGAACCTTATATTCTAAGAAAAAAACAGCATGTCCAGGACCTTAGGGAGCAGCTAGGTCAAAGCCTTCCTCCACCCACCCCAGTTTGGCAGGTGCGTATCAATTCTCCTCAGCCATCTCTCAAATCTATGTCCTCCCTACATATATGATGATTACCCTAGCTCTGTACCCCTTATGCTCAGGTTAGTACATGGCACACAGTAGGTACTAAATAAATGTTTATTGATACTAGTTCTGACAAATAATGGAGAACAACAGGGCCAGGGTTGGGAGACTGAGGTGGGGAGAAAGGCAAGGATTTGAGGCCAGTAAGTAGATTTAAATGATTTTATTAACAATCATCTTACATTACAAGGATAATATGACAAAGGGAAAGTCTCCGTGTACATACTATGATATACCAACATAGCTCTATTTGTATCCAGTGTTCTAGGGCCCCTCACACAGGTACTATAAAGCAGAGTCTGTCAAATAATAACATTGAGAGGTTTTATTTTTCTTTCAGAAAGGTGATATTAACATATTAATACATATGTAATAATAGACTTCTATATACTCCCCCTTACCTCCCCCCTTTTTTATTTTAGCTTTTCTTGGTGATTGAAATGAACTGTTCAGCAGCAAAGGGAGAGAGAGGGTGGAGAGAGAACAGGGTAGAAAAAGCCCCCAAACTGATCTCTTGGTTTTCCCAATGAGACAAAAATGAAGATCTGGAAAGAAGGGATGGAAGTGGGGAAGCCTGCGTCTTCACTTTTTCTTTTTTTAGCATTGTCCCTCCAGGGCCCCTCCATATTCTCTTGAGGAGGGTCTGGGATTGCCTCCATGCCCTGAGGAGCTGAGGTACAGTGCATAAGGGATCCCTACCTACCCAGGGAATGCCCCATTTCCTGACAGCCCACTTGATTGGATTTCTACGGAGCGAGAGGCAGAGAACAAGCCAGGACTGTACATATCTCAAGCTGGGCATCGAGGGGCTTTTTGAAGCCTGTTTGGCAGTTGTGGCCCAGCAGAGATCATGATGGATTGGGTGGTGAGGAGCCCTGATATAGCTGGAAGTTGGCACACCAGAGGCAAGATCCCAGGACCCTGGATTGCAGTAGAAATGGGGATTTATTAGAAGATGAGGTACATCGGTAGAATGGTGGGAATGGGGCAGGGCCAGGGTCAGAGAAGGCTGCTTCATCTCTCTGAGTCTGTTTCTTCATCTGTAAAATGAATTGGGGAAGAGGGTTGGACCAGAAGACCTGGCTCAGAGATTCTAGGAAGTGACCTAGTCTGAGAGCTGGAGAGTGGTCAGCCAGTTGCCCGTCTCTGGGGTAACCATCAGGTCTCTTCTGTGCCCTGCCTCCTCCACCCCTCCCTACTTTCTGCAGAAAGAAAGCTATTTGACTACACAGCATCTGATTCCCGTCAGGGCTAGAGGAGCCCTTCGTCTATGGTACATACAAGATGGTACATACAAGCTGCTCTATTTACAGAGCTTCTGCTGCCTTCCTGGGAGCTGGGAATGGGCAGAAGGAGGCCCTGCTAGTGGGACCTCAGGCACTGGCCCTGAAATCACAGAATCAGAACAGTGTAAAAGGACTAAATAAACCTGCCTGGAGTGGGATGGGTACTGAACCTCTTGAAAGGAGGAAGAGGAAGAGGATGGGGGAAAAAAAGTGCTGTCCTGAGCTGAAGTCAGGTTGTGCAAAGTTGATTGGGCTGAAGCCCTTGGTTCTGAACTTGTTAGTGTGTGTGTGTGTGTGTGTGTGTGTGTGTGTGCTGACCCCATTCTAGCAGCAGGTGCCCACCCTGACTCCTCAGGGTCACCCACTTCACGATTTCACCTGCAAGGACACTGGTGAATTGATCGAGAGAGGCAGACCTGGGCTGCTGGGCTTCAGGGGCAGGGGCCGGAGAGGTCTCAGACATCCTGGCTAGGATAAGCTCACTGAGCTCTGCTTGCTGACCCCACTATAGTACCTGGTCTTACACACTACCTTGTGGTGTCCCACAGGTAGCAGGCACTGCTGGGTAGCAGCCACTCTAAAAATTCTTGGCCAAACTCCAATGGCCCTGGCCTGGGTTTAGAGGGAGAGGAGGAGATGCTCACCTCATGGGGAACACCCATCTCCTTGTCCAAGACAAAAGACAGTTGGTCCCACTGGGAGAGATGAGGTTATTAGGAGAAAGGCAGCAAGCTGCTCCCTCTCCCCCTACACCCTGTAGGGTCATCCCAACAACCTAGCATGGGATAAGAATGTCTCTTGGACTCCAAAGCTCCATAAGGAAAATGATTTCATTCCCCCCCCCCACCTCCTTCTGCCCCTCAGAAAGAGGTATTCCGTGGGGCTGCCTCAGCTCTCAATAGACTCTATTTTTAAATCTATTCAAAACATAGAAATGTATAAATATATAGGATATTATTTATAGATATATAGACATGATTTAATCTGTTTCTCTGCACGTATACATACTGCATATTTCCATATATACTCTCTCTATATGTATATATACGTATGTATGTATGTATGCATCTATATTATACACTGATATAACCCCTGCATCCATGCACACACTCTATGCGTCTCCAAGGGAGACTGGAATTGCATAGGTCTTAAGGGGGTGATACCATGTTAAAGATTTGGGAGGGGAGGCTCTATAAAAAGAGGCACGTACCATTTCCTCCTACACTTTTCTTTAGACTAACCTGTAAAGATGAACTGGGTGCCCCCTTCTCTACCCAAGGAGAGCATACTGGCCAATGAGGAAAAGGAGCCCCCCTCTGAAGTAGGGGAAGGACCTGGGTGATCTCACTGACAGGTTTCTTTCAGTCTGAGGATTCTGGAAGGTCAGAATTTCCAGAGCAGCCTCCAGGAGGCTGGAATATGGAACAGGGGCATGTGGGGAGAGTAGCATTTGGATCTAATGGTTTCTCTAAGAAAGTCTGACCTCAGCTTAGGGCACTCTGGTTGAGTTGGGATGGTCACATCAGAGCTTGAGTCAAACAGAGTCCCTGAGCCTCCTGCCCAAAATACTCAAGGTTCAGTATATATAGGTAGGCTCAGTAGAAATGGTGAAGGTTGGGGGGCACAGGTTGAGTAACCAACTTAGTGCTTAGAGGAAAAAGAGTGAAGACATTTTCCAAACTGAAAAAAAAGTATTCTAATTCAGAAATCAGAAACCTGTTGCACACTGGACAAGATGGGAAAGAAAGAAAGAAAGACAGGAAGAAAGAAAGAAAGACAGACAGACAGACAGAAAGAAAGAAAAAGAAAGAAAGAAAGAGAAAGAAGGAAGGAAGGAAGGAAGGAAGGAAGGAAGGAAGAAAAGATAGCTGGATATTCCTATTCCAAAGCTGGAGGTTGGATGGAGAATGCTTACTCCTGCAGAACAGGAAGAGAGAAGATAGGATCAAGAAAGACATTGAAGGGGTAAGAAGGCAAGGAATAGAAAAGGGAAAATGGAGAAAAGGAAAGGCAAGTAACCCAGGTTTCCATTTGGCATTGCCCCTGCTCTGAAAGCCACTTATCAGGGCAAAGGAACATAGTTACATGCCTTCTGACATCTTCTCCCATTTCAAGGGAATTTGGCCTCCAGGGAAAGGATGGGAGATCTTACCCTTGTCCTCCCTCATCAGCCTTTCCCATGGAGGCAAACTTAAATGCCTTCAACTCCTCCATCCCATCCCCTGCCCTAATGTCACCCCTATGTCCTTCCTTTGGGTACACTCTTGAAAAAACACACACACAAACACATAACAAAATTGAAATAAAAAGTCCCTTTCCAGAAAATGAAGAAATTGGCACCAACTACTAGGCAGGGATACTAGTGAAATGTGACACAGAAACACATGGCAAGGATCCAAGTCATAGATGTACAACCCTGAACATTATTAGTGGAACGGCGCTCCTTCCCAACACCTTGGAGGCAAGGGAAGAGGGAGGGCCCCATACCTAAAAAAGAAAGAGATTATAAGGGTGTGAGATCATGAGATTTTAGGGCTAGAAAGGACCTTGCATAATAGAACACAGAATTCAGAACTAGAAAGAGCCTCAAAACACAGAGCAAGGAATGTCAAGCTGGAAGTGGGCTCAGAACATAGAGTGCTGGATTTGGAAGCGCCTTAGTACATATAGAGGTTAACAGAATTACATCTTGCATTGAAAGGCTTAATATGACAATAGAAAAGTCTACAAACATACTATGAAAAGAATGAACATAGTACCCAGAATGTCAAAGCTGGAAAGGATTTCACTCAGAAAACAGAACGTAAAATGTTAGAATGTGATGGCCCTTCTGAACATAGAATGTCAGAACTGGAAGGGAACTCAGAACTTGGAACTCAGAGGTAGAAGGAATTTTAAAACATTGAACATTAAAATGCAGAGACTTTAGCACATATACTGTCTGAGCTATAATGGACCTTAGAACCTAGAAAACAGAATGTCTGAACTGGAAGGAATCTTAGAACATAGAATCTCTGAGGTAGAAGGGATCTTAGACCATTAGAACTAAAAAGAACTTTAGAACATAAATTATCTGAGCTATAATGGACCTTTGATCCTGGAAAACAGAATGTCTGAGCTGCAAGGAAACTTGGAACATAGAATGTCTGAGGTAGAAGGGATCTTAGTAAAAGGAACTTTAGAACAGGCTGTCTGAGCCATGTTAGACCTTAGAATCTAGAAAACAGAATGTCTGAGCTGGAAGGAATCTTAGAACATAGGCTGTTAACATTGAAAGTGACCTTAGAACCTAGAATGCCAGAGCTAGAAGAGACTTGAGAACACAGAAAATTTGATCTTCAGCAATCACCTAGTCCAATTCCATCCTTTTTCAGATGAAGAAACTGAGGCCCAGAGAAGTGGTGATATGGTTTTCCCAACATCCTACAGGCCCCTCCATCTTGAAACTCTCTGGCCTTGTGTAAGTGGAAGAGCTGTTATGAACAAACCAACCCAATCTAGAACATTAGCGGTTGTGACTGGGTCTATTCAGGGTTTGGGGGTCATTCAGAGAAGTCATCTCTCAAGTGCTTAGCCTAAAGACCCCACTACATTGTTCTCTTACCACATATGAAAAGGCAACAATGGACACCAAGTTGAAAAGCACACAACATCTCAGTCACATGGGGCTTCTCTCCTTGTCATGGTTCTGTTGTACCCACTTGATCTGTTTTCAAATTAAACCAGTGTCCTGACCTTACCCAAGCACAAGAGACTAAATTTTCCTCAGTTAGCCCATGGCCAGTGCCCAGAGGGAGAGAGGTCAGTCCTGATCAGGTAGAGATACAAGCACTGAATACAGAGTTCACAATCCTCACTTGGGAGCCAAAGCTTGGGCAAAAGGTCCTGCTCTAGACTAAAGCAACAGTAACAGGGGGGCCTGGGACCCCAAGGGAATAGGAGATCATCAGTGGTAACCCAAAGAGGAGGAAGTATGAGGATCAGCTTAAGGGAATGAGAAATATGGTATCCTGGGAAGTTCACCTGAGAGTGCCATCCACCAAAAGATCCCTTTCAAGGAGGCTGAAGGGAGAGAGATAGGTTAGGAGCATTGAAGCCTAATAATTCACAGGTTAGATCTGTTGTGGAGGAGGTTTAGATCACTTGTGACTAAATGTCATGTGAGACTAAGAGATGAGATCACCCAGGATGCTGCCCTGGGCCTTCTACCTGGGGCAGTACCCTGCTAAGGGGTCCATGATTCCCTGGAAGCCTTGCCTGGAACAGCCAGAAGCTCCTGCTTCTTCAGCCTCTCCTCCCCCTGCACATTCTACTACATCCTAGGCCTGGCTGAGACCACAAAGGTCAACCTGACCTTAGAAGACAAGTCTGGAGAGGCTACGGTCCCTTCCTAGTGTATCCTTCCAGAGGCTGGAAGGTCATTGAGGGAGAACTTTAGGACGGAAAGCTGACCAAAGACTCTGGGGACACATCTGTGTCCACCCTTCCAGGACCAGAGACCAGGGCTAAGCCCCAGGGCTAAGGCCAGCGCATGGGACCTCCCCTCCTGATTCTACATTGAGTGGTTTATACATGAGTAAAAGGATATATATACCTTGTGGGAAGGGCTAGAGAAAGGTGCACGGGGCAGCTGGCCTTGAGTCCCTTGCTTTAGGGCCACCTTGGCACTAATCTTATTGAAGTCTAGCCCTGCCCTTACACATCTCTCCATGTCTCGGCCAGCTTTCCCAAGCTGCCTCAATGGAAATCTTACTGACAGATATGCTTGTGGATCTGAGTGTGGTCCAGGTAGGGAAGCAAAGGGGAACAAGGAGGCTCTAGTCTGGAGCTTTGCAGTAGTCCCCTACTTGGCAAAGACTAGAACTTGGAAAGACCTTTGAGGATGTGGACTCCAACACAACAATCCTACAGGGAACAAGGCCAGTCATGAGGGACTCCCTCAAGGTCACAAGGGGAGGAAATGATAGGGCCAGAATTTGAACTCAGGTCTCCTGGTTCTAAATTTAGAGCTCTTTCCATGACATCACCACTGCCTGCCATTACCATGCCTACATGATGAATGCAGGGGAGTCAGGGGTCAGGGAGAAGCCAGGTCAGTGGGTCTGCTCTTTGGGGGTAAGGCAGGAAGTGCTTGGGTCCTTAGGGACGAGTCCTGCTCACCTCCCTCCTAGATCAGGACAGGGGAGGGTGCAAGTATAGGGAGCAGTGGGGGATGCTGAGTGAGAGCCAGGCAGAGTTGCTTTATTTCATTGTAGAAGGCAGCTTAGGAAGCCCGGCAGTGAAACAAGGAAGTGGGAGAGGTTGGATTTTGACAACATGCTACATTACCGTTGAAAACAAACAAACAAAAATTTCAAAAATAATATATATAATATAATATAATATATAATATATTTATATAATGAAAAGCTATCGCCTAGCAGCAATGGTTCTTGAGTTCTCTTAGCACCAAGACCAGGGGGGATGAGGGATGGGGTGGGAACAGCAGAGAGTGGAAATTCAGGGAAGGGAGACTGAAAGGTTCAGTGTTGATGACATCTACACTAGAGGTTCTAGATGGCCAGCTTCTGGTAAGGGACCAGGTCCTCTGAGATAGGAGAAAGTGAAGGAGGAAACCTTCCGAGCCTGGTGTTCCTCAACAAGCCAGGATGAGGATGCTGGTCACCCAACCACGCTGTTCTCCATCTGACCCATTCCGCTGCCTAGGATGAGGTGTGTGAAATGTGAATGGTTCCCACCCCCACCCAACAAAATGGACTTGCGTCCATAGTATAGGAATTGAATTTAGATTTAAATACATATATATGTCATCCTTATAAATAATAAGTACAAAAGTTTATCAGCCCACACAATTATTTTTGACTCCCTTAGGAGGTACAGTGGTAGTAAGTGAATGAAATAGCCCAAATTTAGACTTCCTCGGTCTAAATTGGTACTTGTCTTAGAGGGCAGGTAAGTGGCTATTTCTAAAGATTGTGATATTTTCATTTGTCAGTGTGTCTGGTGTGTGTGTGTATGACTGCATTTTGTATGCATTCAGATATGCTTTGCTTGGACCCATGTCTAAGCATGTAAGCATATATGGGACCATGTGCATGTTTGTGTGTCTGGGTATATGCATTGTGAAAGTGCATTTGTGTGACCATGTGTGCAACCAAAGAAGTGTAGCTGTGTGTAGGCTAATTCACTGAGAGGTCTGTCCCACTTTTGCTTTTTTTTCATTCTCTTTTGGACATTTTTACTCTTCAAAGAAGAAAGATTTCACAGGGATAGACAAAACATCAAACTTCCTGCTGACTGTGGACTGACTGTATGATCACAAGAGAAGGAGTGAACCTCTGGGATTAACCCAGGACTCATCTTGCATTGCTAGTCCCTGCTATTGCCTAAGAGCAGGTATTCTGTGACTCTGTTACGAAATAATAATACCAACACCTCCCCCCAACACAACAATCTATGCCTAGAGAATATAAATAATTAGAATCTCTTTTCGTGGCTGCCATTTTGTAATTTTCAGCCCCCAATCTTTGCCTCATTTTGAGTCTGGACTTGGAGGCCCAGAACTGAAAGAAGTGTTACTGTTTTATCTCCTAGAACATCACAACAGAAAGGCAAAAGGTTCACCCTCTCTTCCACTTGGCTCAAAACTCATCATCTATCGCCACTGGTAGACCTTGTACCGAGGGGTCCCAGGGTAGAGACCAGGGAAAGAGCAAGGGGAGATTGATTTTCCTCCTCCTCCTCCCATCATCAGGAGCTGGGGAGGAGGGGATAGATGAAAGATGTCATGATTTGGCTGATACTTTTGCTTCTAAGACAGTGAGAAAAATAAAATCAGGAAGTGGATTCCCAAACTGGAAGAAGGGGAAGGGAGAAAACACTCCATTTTACAAATTGCCATCAGAAATAAGAAACCCTACTCCAATTGGGCCAGAACCAGTGAACAAAGCCACCTTCCCCCAAAACAAACATAGAGACAAATGAACAACAGCCCCTCTGATCAACCAGAGGAACCCAAAACAAACAAATAAACACACACACAAAAATACCAAAAACCCAAACAAGAAAACATACATGAGGTGAGCTACCAGAGAGGTGGTTGACAGAGACCTGTCATTTTAGCTTATACTGTAGGCTGATTGTTAGATTGAAACCCCAGTGGCCCCCAGCATGGGCCATGATGAGTAAGAGTGAATTGCCACGGATACTGCAGCTGCCAAATGTTGTAGGTAAGAGGAAAGTGTTCAACATCATCCCATTCTGAAAACTCTACGTAGCTTCAGTCAGATGCACGTCCCCTTAATTTTTTTAAAATTTTCAGTGTGGGTTTATATATATATATATAATATATATATATTTATATAATATATCAAAGCTTAGGAGTATAGATATTTTTCTTTAAAAAAATTATTCAACAGCTTGGTAAAATCTGAGGCAATGACTTCCTAAAGATCCGAGTAAAATTCTGACCCATGGTCCATGCTTGGAAGCATTGGCTTCTGGTCCAGGGCAGACATCCTACTGAGGACTTCAGCAGACAGTGTGTAACTATTGCCAGACTTCTCCTCGAACCAGCTATCCAGTGCCCTCTTGGCATCAAAATTGGCAATGGGGGGGCCATTGACTGCAATTGTCAAAAGGTCACTGAGCTGTTCCAAGGTCAGGCGGGAGCGGTTGTTTTTACGCACTCGCTGGAGGGCAACCCGGCCTTTCTCACAGCAGGCTGTAGAGGTGGGGAGAACTTTAAGGATCTGGATAATTTTATTCAATAGGGGAAATCTCTGTTTGTACTTGCAGATGTGGCTGATCAGGTCTTTGAAACCATTTTTGGTGTAGTAGTCAGCCTTGACTTCCCTCCACTCCATCAACAAGCTTCCCCTAGGGTCCATTCCTTCTCGGCAGATCTCCCTGGAGAACGATGGGATGGCTTCCAGATGATCAAAGATTTGGACCATGTCCTCTTTGCCATAACTCATGAGCTCCTCGGTGCTCCTGGGCCAGGCCGTCAGGTCAAACACCTGGCAGGCTTTTACAAAGGTCCGGCTACGGGAATCAAACCTCTGGGCCAAGATCACCTGGGTCTTCTGGCAGATCTTTTCCCGGATGGACTGGAATTTGGCCTCAGCCACCCGCAGGTTCTTCACAGCAACACCATTGAAGCTCTCTCGGAAATTCTCCTCAAATTCTTGCAGATACTCCCCAGGAGAGTCGGCCAGCCGACTGATCTCCTGGATGGCCTCCTCGATCTTGTCGTCCACCTGGGACACGAGGAGGTATTCGCCCTGGAAGATGTAGGCCAGGCGGGAGAGCACAGCAATCACATCTAGTAAGAAGTAAATCAGCTTGATTGACTGGTAGTCCATGAGGAACTGGAGCAGGGCCAGAGCAATGGCAGATGCATCAGCACGTTGTGTTTGTCCACTGACGTCCTTGAGGTGGGCAACCACTTCCAGGTAGTCCTTGATTAGTGCATTGAGAACATTTTGCTCCCCGATGATCCACCTCACTGCCCGGATATCTCCCAGGAACTCTGTCTCCTCACACAGGGTAGAGGCTGTTAGACGGAGCTCACACATCAGGCGGGGTGAATAGCGGTAGAAGCTCAACAGCTGTTTCAGGTTATTCTCAAGTTCCTCCAGGCAAGGAAGTTCCTTTCCACTGATAGCGTCCAAGATTTCCAGGTGGGGCCGGTGCACCATGAATGGCAAACAGAGCAGCCAGGGCAGAGTCTTCCTGATTGTCATAAACATGCTAGCACGCAAACTGGCTGTGATGTTGGCCCCATCCACACCCAAGCCAATGGTTGGCTTCTCATCCTGCAGCCTGATCCCCAAGGAAGAGAATGCCCGATCTAATGCTTGGAGATAACTATCTGTGGTCGAGAACCCCAGCTCCTGTAAGGACAGGAATTCTGTAGCAGGGGGTCCATCACTACTTGTGTATTGGACATAGACGGCCACAGTGTCTGCCAAGACGTCATCACTCTGCCCATCCAGGATGATGCTAAGGAATGGTGACTGACGGATTCGCTCCACCAAGTCTTCCCGCAGAGCCCTGGCGATGTGGTGAATCAGAATTTGGCAGTCTCCTTCATTCATATACTGGTCTACCACTTTGAGCTCACACTTCCTCAGTAATTCTGCCAAGGGCCGGAAATCAAAGTAAGGCCTGCCCTCCAGGGCCAGGTGATAGGCAGTATTGAACAGGAGAGTCATGTTCCGGCACATCTCCTCTGTCTTTTCAGGGTGCATCCGGAGCTTATAGAGCTGCAGGCATTTCTTATGAAGGTTGCTTTGGCTGTGGAGCTTGATGGTGTGGATCTTGAACTGTTTGGAGCCTATGATAAAGGCTGAGGTCCGCGAAGACTGCACTGTATACTGGCGGCACACGTGGCACCACATCTCGTTGAGCGTGGGGGAGTACCGTAGGAACCAGAACTTCTTCAGCCATTCCTGCTTGAAGCGCCGGATCCGGCGTCCCGTGGCAGAGGACATCTTTGAGGGCTCATCTGTCGCTGCGATCATCTCATTGGAGACAGACTCATCGGCCGAGTCTACCTCCTGGTCATCGTCCTCCAGCATAGTTGGGACGGAGACCACACTCTCTGAGGCTGAAAGAGAAACGGAAAGGGAAGTTTATGCCCCGTTGGAAAGGATATGGGATCTTCCAAAGCTGATGTCTTCTTGCATTCTTAGCCATTGCTAAGGGATTTAATTTAATTTCAAAATTATTTTTATTTATTTTGTGAAATATTTTCAAATTACATTGTTTTAAAATGTTTAAAGTTTACTCTTTGGCAATTTTGAGCTCCAAATTCTCCCCCAACTCTCCCACACACACTAAGGCAAGCAGCATGGTATCAATTATACATGTCAAGTCATGCAAAACATATTTCCATATGTAAGTATGTCAGTAAGGGACCTGATTTATCGATAGCACTAGTACCCATGTTGATGTCTACCTTCCAGGGCATACCTATAAATACCATCCTGGCTAGTCCCCACTGCCCAGCATGTTCCTGCACTGCCTCCCCTAACCCAGAGTCAGGGCATGCTCTTGAAATGCAAATAAACTTCCAGTATTCTGGTTCTGACTACTTATAGAATTTCCTAGGCAGCGAGACGTAAGCCCCTTTCCCTCTCTAGGCCTCAACTCCTTCACCTGCAGACAGGGAGTTAAAAAGATGTATACTACTCACCTCTCAGAACTGCTGTAAAGAAAAGGCCTAGGAATTCATAAAGCACTAGGTTTTGGAGCATTACAAAGAGTAGCAGTTTCTGCAGATCACAAGCCCTCCCTGCCTCGGGGAACACTCTTCTGCCTATTACATTGTCAAGTGACTGTAACAAGCAAGTCTATTACCCAGTGGCCAGCCTGGAGATGAACCTGTATGTGATCGGCAGGTCCAGTCCTCAGAGACATATATCGTCAGCTTGGAAGACTTTGTCAGAGCTAAATCTGACTGTTTAGTCTTTGACAGCCCAGGCTCACTTCTCTAACGTGAAGAGATGTTGAAGTGGGATTGAGGGAAGGAACACGCTGTTATGATAATAGCCAACATTATATTCTATATGTATTTAGGCTGGGGGATTCAGCAAGGTGAACTGGATGCCAGTGCACAGAATTGGAGAAGGCACTCATGAGAGGGAGCAATGACTTTTGGGTGATCTGGGTCACTGTTACCCACCATTTCTATAGCCAACAGACAGCTAACAGTTGGAGATAGTTTGTCATATAAGGGCACAATGAAATTTTTAGCTAATGTCCCATCCCTGCCCACCATTCTATCATCCTCCTTCCTACAAGTTACCTTATATTTATTTTTAAATATCTTAATAGCATGGTATACGGATCAATATTTAGCTTTAGAACCAGAAGACCTGGGTTGAAGGCTGCCTCTGACATGTATTGGCTGTGTGACTCAGATAACTCATGGAACCTCCCATTGCCATTGATAATTCTATATGATTAATAAATAATAAATTAATATCAGTTAATGAAATGCAGAATGCATATCAATCTGCATTGATAGAGGAAGTTTCTGAATTGGGATTTCCCTACATTTATGACATCACAGGTCCAATCAAAAATCAACATTTTGCATATACTGTACATATATGTGTATATATTGTCTCCCCAAATAAATGGGAGCTTCCAGAAAGTAAGGCCTAGTCTATTGCCATTCTCTTTATCCCCAGTACCCAGCACACAGTAGACACTTGGTGAAACCTTACTGACTGACTGATTACCCCATTGGGTAGGTAAGCCAGCCCCTGATAGCTTCACTTGCATGGCCAACCAGGCCTAACAGATGAAGGTGGTCAAGGGGAGGAGGCAGGTTCATGCAACCAAACATGGCTACGGGCTTTGCAACTTATCACCCAAGGACAGTCTGATCCTGTGGTTACTTTAACCCCGGATGGAAAGATGGGAGAATGGTAGAAGTTTGGAAAATGAGGGGAAGTTAGAGGGTAAGGTTCAAACAGTTCCTTTGGGAAAAGCATTGTCAGGCTACACTCCCAGATTAAGTGATTCCATCTCAATCTCTGAGATTTTGAGAAGCCTTCACAAATGTATAAATCACAAACAAAGCTTCTGAAGACTGAATAAATATGTCTCATATATCTTTGCACCGCTACTCTAAGGCAGATGTATATGTATGTCTATGTATACACATATGTATCAACATGTCCATGTGGATATGATTTAAAAATACACATTTATTTCTATCTTCTAGATTTTTGTCAATTTCAGTTTTAAATGTTCAAGTTTTGTCAGAGATATTTATTTGAAAAGTGTTTTTTAATTCATTCTCTATCTTTCTGATGTCAACACCGATTTTAAGTATGCAAAATCTTTTTAATTTTAAGTAATTAAGTCTATTGATCTTAGCACTGTGATCTCTTCTGTACTGTTTCTAGTTACACATTTTTCCTCCATCTCTAGTCATGAGAGATTTAACCTTCCTCTATTCTCCGTTTGTCAGACAGACAGATGTCAGGTATAAATTCACAGTAGGTTTTTTTGTCCAGGGTTCAGGAATTTTTGTTTTTCAATCAATAGACTCTCAGTAGTGTTTTTTGTCAGAGGTCAGGGATTTTTTTTCATTCAATACATATTAAGAGGATAGCTACTATCAGGTAGCTAATGTTAGAAAAGGGTCCTCATATATGTCAAAGGCTGGGAACCACAGGACTAGATTGTATGTTCTATTATTACTAATAAATAGCATTTATATAGCACTTTACTGTTTGCAGAATGCTTAACAAATATCATCTCATTTTAACCTCACAACAAGGCCGAGAGACAGGTGCTATCATTATCCCCATTTTACAGATGAGGAAACTGAGGGAGAGGTGAAATGACTTGCCCAGGGTCACACAGCTAGTAAGTGTCTGACACTGGATTTAAACTTATGAAGATGTCTTCCTTGATTTCAAGTCCAGTGCTCTATCCACTACAGTGCCCTCTAGTTGGGCAAGGACTACACCTTGCTTGTATTTCCTCCTGCACATAGCAGGCACTTCATATTGGCTGAATTGATGTAGGTTAAGGTAGAAGAGACAATGCACCATGTCTCTTCACTCTCTGAATACTATCCCACTCCTCCCAGTTTTAGCCCCCACTCCAAGCTTGGGCACAATCAAATTGGGAAGAGACTGGCCAGTCTCAGAGGCCAGGCACTGGCACACCCTCCAATGGGTTCCACCACAAAGAGGTCAAGAACACAGCACACATCCCCTTCCTGTGGTGGAACTTGTTTTATTGACAAGGGGTGGGGGGTACAATGGAAAGTCCTGGAGCAGCCCATCCACTGGAACGTAAGGCAGGCCTATGTGACCCTCCCCATCCCGAGGTCATGGATGCCCTCTGCCCAAGGTCCACCCTGGCTCTGGACACTCCACATCTCCCCTTGGAAGGTTCAGGTAGTGGCATTTCTGGCCACCCTCTGCACTGCCTACTGTGTACTCCTCCCTCTAGCATCATCTCAACCAGGCCAACTCACCTGTGGGGTCTGAAAACTCGGGGAGCTCCGGTACCTGGGGTGGCAGCAGAGGGGGCTCAGGTAGCTTTCCGGACTTGAGCATGTCCAGTTCTGCCTGTAACTCTCGTATCTTCTTTTTGAGGCGGATACAGTTAGGGCAGAAGGATGTAGTGGGGAGCTCATGAGGGTCAGATGCGAGGGAGGCCTCAGCTGGGCTGTCTGCCTTGAATGATGAAGGCTCTTCCTCTTCATCCTCCAGTAAGCCTGAGTCTTTGGAGGGACCATAGGAAGCCCCTTGGGGTGCCTTCCACTCCTTCTCCCCCTGGTTCCTGGAGAGGTCTTGGGGTCCATGGGGTACGGCCATCCCACACTGATCATATACGTCTTCTGCGTGGAACTTGGGAGCTTTCCTGAGGACAAGTGGGGTGCCTGGGGCCAGAGGGTGCTCCTCTATCTTTGAAGTCTCCAGTGAAGCCTCCAAAACATCTTTGAAGATGAGGTCAATCTTTTTCTTCTTGGGTGGAGGGTGGGCATCCACCTCATCAAAGCCACGCTTGTAGGCGCTCTTGCCATGCCTCAAGACCGTGAGCTGAAGAGGACCTCGAAGGTCCTCCTGATGATCCAGGGCCTTCTCAGATTTCTCTCGCTGCAGCTTTTTATCTCCTAGGAAGGAAAACCAGGGTGTGAGGAGGTGGGGAGAAAAGATCAAATTGGAAACACCAAGCTAGATCAGTACAGTTATCCTTTGGCCACCCATGGCTGGTGCTGGCTTCCAGATCCTACCCAAAATGGCAGGTGGGTCACCCAGAGGATGATAATGGAGGGCCCTAGGAGCAGGTATGAAGATGGAGTATTATGGGCAAAGTAGGGTGCTGAAATGGAAAGAACCCCAGAACTGGAGTCTACAGACATGGGTGCGAATCTTGGCTCTTCTACTTACTACCCACTGGATCACAGGTAAGAATAATGATGATGACGATGATAATAATTAGCTAGCATTTATATGGTGCCTTATGGTTTGCAAAGATATATTATCTCATTTGATAATTTGTTTTGAATAAGTCACTTCCTTCCCTGGGCCTCAGTTTCCTCACTGTAAGATGAGGGATTTAGACTAGGTGAGTTCTAAGATGCCTTCCAACTCTAAATCCCAAGATCTCATGAGTCATCCATTGAAAAGGGAAAAACTCGACCAACCTTTATGATCCCTGGCATCCCCAGGACCCTGGAGGAAGAAGAGTCCTCTAGCCAAGCTAGGGGACAGAGGCCAGGGCAGCCAGGGAAGTCGCTCCTCACTCCCCCCAGCTCCCAAGGACTCTTCCTTCCCCTTTCCTCCCACCTTCACTCCTACAACCTGAGGAGGATAGCTTCAACTTGGTCAAAGGTGTCAGGCTTTTTCCATGAGTCATGGACTCCCAAGAAAACCTAATTTGCAATGAGACTTTTCCCATAAACCCCTCTCTCATGGGAAAAGCAAAACAAACAAATAATACCTCAGTTCTGGAGTCAGAGGGCCTGAGTTCAAATCCTACCTTAGACACTGACAACCCTTGTGACTCTGAGCCACTTAAGCCCTCTATGCCTCAGTTCCCTCATCAGTAAAATGAGGGAGTTGAATTAAAAGATCTCTATGGTCCCTTCTCTTCCATGGCTAGATCAAAAAATCTTTTTCTTGATTAAAAAACTAGATGATATGAGAGCAAGCAAGGTTCTTCCTCATCTCCATAGCTGTTGGTGTTCTTCCTGAAAAACACCCTTCCCTAGAACAGAGACAGAGAGAGAGAGAGAGAGAGAGAGAGAGAGAGAGAGAGAGAGAGAGAGAGAGAGAGAGAAGAAGGGAGGGCGAGAGGAAGAGAGAGAAACAGAAACAGAGACAGAGAAAATTACCTTAGAGACAGTGTGGTACTGTTGGAACCAAAGGACCTAGCAAGAAATTTAACATGCTTGGCCTCAGTTTTCCTCTGTAAAATGAAGGAATGGGCTAGATAACCTCTGAGGTCCCTTCTAGCTCTCAATCTGTGAAATTCTGGGTATACCTTGCCTTTACTTATCAGTGTTCATGTCTCTTCCCCTGGAGAAGAATATAAGCTCTTTGAGGGCAGGGATCATTTCACTTTTGTCCTTACCTAGCACAGTGCCTGGTACATAGCAGGTACATAATAAGTACAGGTTGGATTGACTTGAACCTCCCACTCGAGATAGTAGGAGGAAATGCAGGATAAGAGACAGTGTATTTCACTGAAAAGTGCACTAGGGTCAGATTCTGGTGTTAACTGACTGAGTGACTCTGGGTAAGTCACTGCCCCTTGACGGACTTTGATTTCCCCATACATAAGGCAATGAGGTTGGATTAGACTGCAACAGCCAGCATGATGTAGTGAAAAGAGAAATGGCTCTGGAGTCAGAGGACCTGGATTCAAATTCTGCCTCTGATCCCGACTACCTATAGGCCTTGGTCATCACTTAATCACTTGGGCCTCAGTTCCCTCTCCCATAAAGTGAACAAGCTAGACCAGATGACGTACGAGGTTCCTCGCAGTCCTATATCTAAGATGCCAGGTTCTCTAGGGTTCTGTCCAACTTCAAATCTATCATCTTATGGGAAAACACACTCCAAGGTAGGCAGGAAGACTTCAGCAACTGAAGGGGAAATGACATGGACCCCCAAAGTCCTAATTTCTAGAATAAAGCACTTGAAAATTCAAAAGCATTCCAACTTCTATCTCTCTTCTACCTTTGAAATGATTTCTTTCTGTTCTCCTGACACAGGGTGACCTCTCCACCACAGTATTAGCTTACCCTGAGTTACTCTATTTTTAAGGATGCTCATGGTTCTGTATCAGGAAAGTGCTACTGTCCCCTAGAAGGAGGGAGACGAAGGAGATTGTACAACGTCTGAGCTTTCCAATTACACTGTGGTAGCATGGTTGCCTCAGTTCTCAGTGGGCATGGGGGGAAAGACCTCATTCCTTTGGGGATCAAATGAGAGGCAGCAGTGTGGAAAAGATTAGGTTTAGAGTTAGGAAATGTGGCACTGCTGCTTCCTATCTATGGGAACATGGACAAGTTGATTTCTCTGGGCCTCTGTTTTCTCCTTTGTAAAATATGGATATCAATACCTATGGTACTTATCTCAAGGGGCTGTCATGAGGCTCAAATGAGATAATATAGGCAAACATTAATGCACTCTAGAAATGGGCACAGTCTTTAGCCATACTAATTAGTGATTAGTTCCATTTGAAGTTACACCATAAACCTGAGGTTATAATGATAGACAGACAGACAGGCAGACAGACAGACAGATAGATAGATAGATAGACAGACAGATAGCTATGTAGGTGGATAGCAAGATAAATGGAATAGATGATAAATAGAAGAATGGATGGATAGACAGACAGATAGAGACAGACAGACAGATAGATAGATAGATAGATGGTTGAATATTTGGATAGACAGAAAGATAGATAATAGAGAGATAAATTGGGATAGATGATAGGTAGATTAATAGTTGGATAGAATAATAGATAGCTACATGGATAGACAGATGGATAATTAGACAGGTGATACATGCATGGACAGATAGATAGACAGGATCATTTATTAAGCACTTGCTATGTGCTAGGCACTGTGCCAATCTCTGGTGAGATGCATACATGTGTAACAGCATCAAACTTTAAGGTAAGAGGTACCTTAGGATAACCTCAGTCTAATATCCTTGTTTTACCCTCATTTTGCAAATGAAGGAGATGAGACTCACAGAAGTTATATTATTCCCATTTTCCAAATCAGAAAATGGACTCAGAGAAATTAAACCTTTTCATCTCCATTCTACCAATGACAGAACTGAGACGCAGAGATATGCTGCGATCTGCCTAAAATCCTATAGCTGCTAAGCAGCAGAGCTGCTTTTGAACTCAAGATTTGAACTCAGGACAATCCGTCAATATGCATTTATTTAAAAACCAAAGCAAGAATTTATAAAGGATTCGCATGTTATGCCCAGCACTGGACACCAGGGATCAAAAGACAAGACCCATCATTGCCCTCATCGAGTTCAATTGCCCATCATCTGACTCCTAATCCAATGTATTTTCCATTATATGACACTGTAAGAGAAGATGTTCAAACACTCCTTCCAGCCAAAGACATTTAAGTCAATGATACCAAAGCTGCTCTTTATCAAGACAGCCTGGATGCTCTCCAGGGTCCCATAGCATTCTAGCTGCCTGAATCCTGGGGGCTGGTATGGATGTATGGATGGATGTCTGTCTATAAAATAAATACACGTACATGTTGCTATAGATATATATTTGTATATTTGTGTGTATGTATGCATGCATATAGACGTGTACACACACACATACATACATACACACACACATATATACAGTAATTGTCCTGATAGTCTTAAAGCAGTTTAAAGTTACTAAATATTAAAACTGCACTAAGATTTTGGGGACACCTTGTGTATATATGAAATGTGTTGCTTTCTCCCTTGCCTCTAAAACCATGCTTCACAGAATCACGGAACATTAGTGCTGGAATGGACCTTTGTTTCAGTAATTTTTCAGTCATGTTCAACTCTATGTGACTCCATTTGGGATTTTCTTGGCAAAGATACTGGAGGGGTTTGTCATTTCCTTCTCCAGCTCATTTTCCAGATGAGGAAACTGAGGCAAACAGGATTAGGTGACTTACCCAGGGTCACACAGCTAGTAAGTCTGAGGCCAGATTTGAACTCAGGAAGATGAGTCTTCCTGACTCCAGGACCAGCACTATGCACTCTGACACCATCTTACTGCCTATGGAATGGACCTTATGGACCTAGAAAAGGTTAAGGACTTCTAGAATGGAATGACCTTCACTCAGGAATCCTTAACCTTTTCTGTGTCCTGGTCCCCCTTGACAGTTAATCTGGTGGAGCCTATGGACTCTCAGAATCATGTTTTTTGAATGAAAGACATAGGATCACAAAAGAAATTGATTTTATTGAAATAGTTATCAAAACATCTTTTTTACAAACAAGTTCATGGACCCTCAGGTTAAGAAATCTTGACCAAGACAACCTCCCTCATCTTAGCCCAGAGGTGATGAGTCTAAGCTCATGCTGGTTTTAAATGGCAGAGACAAGACTCAAACCAGGTCCTCTGGTTCCAAGTTCAGGGAGCTTTCTCTGGGGTCATATAGATAAGGGGGACTAGGAGGGAGATATGGTTTTTAAAAGATTAATTTTAATTTTCTTAAATCTTCTCATATGCTTGAGTGACTCTCTCACCTCTACACTTCCTGAGCCATTTGGGAAACTGAGTCAGGGGAGGAAGAAGAGGCATAGCAAGCCTCTTCATAACATATCCCATTCCCCGCTTATGGATCAGAAGAAATACCAGCTTCTGTGAGGTCCCTAAAAGTCCATGGGCTTCCCTTTCTTTCTCTTTTTGTGTGACTGCTTTTTTTTGCCACAAGATCATAGCTCTAGGGAAAGCAGGTACCTCACAAGCCATGTAGTCTACATGTCTCATTTTAGAATTGCCGTCTGATAGTGCTATTGGGAAGCGTGGATAACGGCTCACTAGCATCGGACCCCACTTCTCTCTATTCTCAGGCTGGGTCTTATCTGTTTCTTGAGGATGTCCCTTCAGCCTTAGGATGACATGAAATCTTAAGGCCACTGTGATCATGGAATACATCCTCTTGTTTCCAGGAAGATTTGGAAAACCCACAACAAGCCAACAGAACCTTAGAAGGAAAATGGAAAGAGGAATCAGCTCAAGTCTTAGCTCAGCCACTAAGTCAAGTGACCTTGGACGCTTAAGTCATTTTGCCGCCCTGGTCCTCTTTGTTTACTCAGTAAAACGAAGGTGTTGAAAAAGAGGATCTGAAAGGTCCCTTCCAGTTCTGACATTCTGGGACCTCAGAAATCATCTAATCCAATGTATATTCAAGGAGGAATTTCTTCTACATCATTCCCAACAACATCTCCAACATGTGGTCATCCAGGTTGAAATTGAAGGCTTTCAGCATCAGGGAACTCCTTCCCTCATCAGTGCGCTCATCTTAGTGCTGGGAAGCGGAAATAGTTAGAAAGTTCTTTCTTATACTGAGTCCAAATAAGCCTCTTTGTAACCTCACCTATCATGTATCACAGAGATATCATTTTCCTAAAGATCTGCAGAGAAAAATATTCCACGACATACTCCAGAAAACAATGAACATCTACAGTTTTCTGATGGATAAGACAGAAGCTTAGACCTGAAAAGACCTTAAAAATCACCGAATCCTATCCCTCCTTTTAGAAATGAGGAAACTTAAGATGAGGGAAGATGAGTCACATAGTCTAGGTCACAGAGTTGGGGAACAGTTGAGGAGGGAGTCAAATAAAGGACCTCTAAGATCAAAGTCAGTAGTCTTTCCGCTAGGCCACATGGATGGAAGGTCACTGACAGACAGTTGGGTCTCTGGCCATCGGGTACCTGACCTCTGCCAACCTCATTTCTAAGAAGCCTGAGCTGTTGTATCCTTCTAAGCAGACTCTTAAGAGAAGGAGGTAAAGGGATTCTGAATCCAGTGTTTAACAAATGATTATTGAATTGAAGCAAAATGAAGGGACAGGCCCATGAGGGTGAACAGCCGCAAAGCATGTTCAGTCACTGATTTCTTTGTGTGACCTTGGGCAAGTCATTGACCTCCATGGAAATCTGTGCATCCCAGGATGGGCACATCCAGGAGAAGGAGAACTTTGCCAAACACACAAAGACACACACACACACACACACACACACATACGCACACATTCTCAAGCATTCCCATCATACTCTGGTCCAAAAAATTAATTGTATCAATGCTTCTGGCCTTTTGGTCCCATTTTTTTCATTTTGTCTCTGCAGCTCCTTCTCTTTCCTTTTGGTGAAGATGTCCATTGACAGGGCCTTCACTACCACCTGAAGCAGACTATTCCTTTGTAGTCCAAAGCTTGAAGTTCTCTTCCTCTCTCTTCTCATTTTCCTCTGAGCAGAAACATCATCTTGATTGTCCCTTCTTGTCTTCACACCTTTTCCCAGGAGTGCCTTAGGATCAACTTCTACCAAAGCTCTCTTTCAAATGGCTCCCTATCACTCACTCCCTTAAACCAGTCTTCCTCTCATGTCTCTCAGCCTTCCCTGACAATGTTGGGCATTTGACAAGGCACCAGGGAAAAAACTAAAAAGATACTGTAAACACTCCTGGGGGAATCCAAAGGAGCTGAAACCAAGAGTGGAAACTTTGATGGCCCCAGACAAGACTTCTCACTTCCTTTTCTTCTGGCCCCATGCTGCCTTCAGAGACTGTTTCATTCCATTGCACAGTCCCCAGCACATGGCTGATATTTAATAGAAGTTCTATGACAATATTCAGGTCTCTCCAAAAGTCAGACTCAAACCACACTGAGGAAATTTTTACCAAGAAAATGCTAACATCTCAAATCCAAGATCTGGAGCAGTCAAGAAATGGGCTTATCTAGAACTTCTCTTCCCAGTGCCCACTGAGTCAAGAAACACCTTTTACCAAGTTAGGTTGTTGCAGCATTCTTAAAGGAATTCCAGAATTTTAAAGCTGAAAGGGACCTCTCAGGTCATCTAGTTCAACATATCCCTGAATGAGAAGGCTCACTTTGATGACCTCCAGAGGTGGAGAACTCACTACCTCCTAAAGCAGCCTATTTCATATGTTAACAGTTGTGATACTTGGTAATTTTGACTTTTTTCCTTTAAAACAATTTCAACAGGCTATTTCCATCCCTTCCCATCTTCTCCACTCTTCTGTCAGATGTCAGGTTCATGATCTAGTGAGTTTGACCTTATCCCCTATAAGCTGCAGTTGGACAAAATGGACTCTGGGCTTACTAGACAAATTTCGTGGGACTAAGAAGACTATGGAGTTAGTTTGAAGGTGATACTGGAAAGAACTTGACTTTCATGGTTGACCAGCAAGCCCAGAAGTGACTTAGCTTGTTGTAATGAGGATTCTCTAAATTATTCTTTCTTGTACAATGCACATGGACAGAGATCCTTTTCCCTTATTTCATCTGGACCTCCAAAATTTATTTACATAAGTTTTTCCACCTTTCATCAATGATATACTTTGGACAGACTGCTCCCTGGCCTACAGGCCAGAGAAGAAGAGGGAGTCATTAGCTCATTAATCTGTAAAGCATGGGAGTAGTGGGAATTGACCTTAATCTGAGTTGGACAAATCAGTTCCAATGAGGTCCGTTGCCTCTTTCCCTGACGTAGCCTTCATTTCTCCCTTCCTTATGCTTTGGAACATACAATCGGCTCTCGATTCCTCTGGTTACCCAAGGAAATCTATAGGGTGGGCTGCTGCAAATGTTCACCCAAAATAATTTAAAATCTCCTCACTTGGTTTCATTCATCCTTCCTCTTTTTCAAAAAAAAAACTTCCCACTAGTTTCCAATGAGAAATGTATGAGTTTTTTTTCCTTTCCTTCACCCCAAAGACAGTGGCAATCTAAGTAGGATACTGAGTTATTGACAACTATGAGGAAGTCTGGGACACCTTATTTAGAGTCCTGAGGCACCACTCCATCAACCAGGAAGGAGGGTCAACCACAGAATAGGGTCCATGGGGAAGGAAAGGCTCACCTCTGGTCAGGTTGCGCTGAATTGTTTCCTGGGACATGCTGTGTAGACGTTTCATGTAATCTTCACTGTACCAGACTCGTAATCGCTCCCCAGGTCGGATATCACGGCACACTCGGAAGTAGATCTTCTCACTGTGCTGGAAGGCCATCAAATTCTGCTCTCTCTCCTCTCGTGAGATGATCACATATCTGGGGAACAAGGGCAAAAATGATATGACCTTGACACATCCCTATATGCATATCCACATGTACAGATGTACTCACATAGATTACAAAGACAAAGAATACTAGGATAGGGGCTGGAGGACATGGGTTCAAATCCCAGGTCTGGATTACCTAACCCTACGTAACTCTAAGTAATTCAGGGTTACCCTGAATCTCAGTGTTCTCATCTGTAAAATGAGAGGGTTGGACTAGATTATCTGTCCAGTCCTGTCTAGAGTTCCATGAATTCCAGTCCCCTATCACCAAGTGCCTGGTGTATAATTCTAATTATTTCTGTTGTAGACATCTCAACCTCAACAGGTTCCAAATGGAACTCATTGTCTTCCATCTGGAATCCCCTCCCCTCCAAAATGCCCTTTTCTGTTGAGGGAATCAATCATCCTTCTGGTTATCTAGGTTCAAGGGAGTCATCTTTGACTTCCCTCAACTTCAGTACCAATAACTATCACTTATCAAATCTGATCAATTCTATCTCAACATCTTTCACACCTATAGCCTTTTCTACTATAGAACTAATTAGGTGTATACGTATCTGTTTCTATGTTGTGTCCACCTAGTGAAAGTTAGCTGACTGTTAGGAGGGGCTAGTGTCGCTCATTTTCTTTATTCCCAAGACTGACATGTAGTAACTGGTCCTTGACAAATGCTTGTTGGTTTGTAATGGAATGTAAGATGGAAATAATAATAACTGTTCCCTTGTGCAAGATAATATGATACATTGACAAGAAGGATGGCTTATGCTCAGATGACCTGGGTTCAAATTCTTGCTCTGCCATTTACTCTCTGTATCATTGGGCAAGTCATTTCCTTCTCTGCATCTCAGTTTCCTTCCCAGTAAAAGGATGGGGTTGCTAGATGACCTTTGAGGCTCCTTCGAGGTCTAGACCTAGGATCCTGCAGTCTCACAGAGGGCTGGGGATGGGTAAGCCCAGCAAAAAGCATGAAATACTATTTTAACAATGAGGGCTCTTTCTGTACAGATGAGGAAACTGAGGATCAGAGAAATTAAATGACTTGGCCAAATTCATAAAGGTAGTAAGCATCAGTGATTGAGTTGAACCCAGAACCTCTCAGTCTAGAACCAATGAGCTTTCTCTTAACTAAGAGGGTTAACCTTACAAGCCTGCAAGTAGCTTATGATTTGAAGAGTGTCTGGCCAAGACCTCAGCTCCCAAATCTTTCTTCTTTAACTTTTCACCCTGCCTGAAATTCTAACATTTGACCCCCATCCTTTCGAGTCCTGGGAACATTCAACTGCCCTTGCATGGAAGAAAAATAACTTAAAGAGCTGTTCTTTCATAGTCTCAAAAAATATAAATGGCCTTGGGACAGGGGATAAGCTTTAAGGAATATTGCCTAGAAGCAGCTGAAAGGACATAGATTGTGGTCAAATATCTGGATTCAAGCGCTGATTCTATGACTTCCTCCTGGGATATCCTTGGGCAAGTCATTTCCCTCCTATGGGTCTCAATTTCCTTCTCTGTAAAGTGAGTGGGTTATGTCAGATGGCCTTTGAGATCCATGTCCTTTCTAGATCTTGGATTCAGGTCCCATCTCTGCCCCTGACTACCTGGATCACTGTGGGCACACCAATTTCCCACCCTTAGCCATACGTTCATAATCTATATATCAAAGGGATTGGACTACATGAATGCCAAGGTCACTTCCAGTTCTAAATCTTACAGTCTACGAGATGGGGAGCCAAGAGGTTGTCTAAGAATTCTGCCTATTCAATCTGACAACCAAGGCTTATTATCCAAGTTCGAGCAGCCAGAACTGGTTCCTGCACTCAACTTTAATGAGGAAAGAAATAGGAAATAAATGAGTTCTTATTTCTAAAAATAAATCCTAGGATGAGTCAAAGGATGCAGGAAAGATTGATAATGAAAAGTGATTTCCAAGGCATAAATTTTGGAGCTCTACAAGATTCTAAGTGCACCCCTTGAATTCTACAAGAAAGAGGATTTGTTTTTATTCAGAAAATCCCCTGCCCTTCTTAATAGTCTATCTTGACCCCTCATTTATCATGGCACAGAAGTAACCCATGGTTTCTGAACATTGGGCCAGCAACCTTTGGCAAGTTGTTTAACCTCTGTTGCCTCAGTTTCCCCAACTGCAAAACAGGAATAATAATAGCACCTACCTTGCAGGGTTGTTGTGAGGATCAATTTAAGATAAACTTGTAAAGTGCTCAGCACAGTGCCTGGCATACAGCGGGCACTTTTATTATTCTTGTTCAGTCGATTTAGCTGTGTATCACTGTGACCCCAAACAGGGTTTTTTGGCAAAGACACTGGAGTCGTTTTCCATTTCCTCCTCCAACACATTTTGCAGGTGAGGAAACTGGGGCAAACAGAGTTAAGTGACTTGCCCAGGGTCACACAGCTAGTACCTCAGGTGAAATTTGAACTCATGTTTTCCTAATTCCTGACATGGTGCTCTATTTGCTGCACCACCTAGCTGCCCATAGTAGACATGTATAAATGTTTACTCCCTCCCTCTCTCCATTCTCTTCCCTACCTCACTGACAGTAAATCTTGAGTATGACCTATATAATGCCTTGTGTTTCTACTGTCCAAAGACCCATATCAACAAAGACTCATCACCAGAGTCGGCCACTAGGGGACAATTTTCTAGTCCAGTGCCTGGCACATAATAGAAACTTAATAATAATTTGTTGATTAACTGAGTGATTTTTGGTCACAGCGAACACCATCTACATAGGTCACAGAGGGGCTTCTATGCCCTGTGTCTGTGGAGCAGGGAACTATAGTAATGAAATCACGGGGTTTTCAAAGTCCTAGAGCATCATTTTAGTCAAGTTACTGCTAGTACTGAATGTCCCAAAAGCCTTGCTGCAGTTGTAAGATTTTTTTGGCTTAAAACTGAACCAAGACTTTTGGGACATCCTATATTTAGGTAGTGCTTTAATGTGTGGAAACCACTTTGTTTACATTATCTCATATCTTTTAAAATGTCTTTTGATGTCTCTGAACATTTGTCCTCCAAGCATAGCGTATGTAAGTCTCAATCCACCCACATCATCAGAATCTTTTTGCCTCACTATTCCAGATAACTGAGCATCTTTTTTCCATTTAAGTGAACCTTTAAAAAAAATTAAAGCACCTGATACAAGATTTGGGGCTGGAAGGGATATCAGGGGGCATCTGGTCCAATCATCTCATGTTACTGCTGGGAAAACTGAATCCTAGGGAAAGAAAGTGACTTGGCCAATGTAACCCAGGTAGTGTCAGAGTCAGGATTTGAATGTAAGACCTCTGACTCCCAAGAAAGTGCTCTTGCTATTGTTCCAAGCTATTTCCAAACAACGTTGGTTTTCTCTTACAGAAATTGTGATTTTGAAGATATGAAGGAGTTGAGATGTGCTCCCAGGCCCCCACTGAGAAATACTTCCATAACAAATCCCAAATGACTTCAGTGCACTGTTATGTGTTTGCCCAGCCCATGTAAAGCACACAGAAGGCAACAATCTTTCCTGGTTGTTCTGGGTGAGTGATTATTTGCAAGGTGACTTGATGGAGCTCCTAGGCCATCTTATGTCATGTGCCATGTTGGAGGAAGTCATGTTACATCCTTGGAAGGGAAAATGAATGATAGGGGTGGGGGGGGGTAGGGAAGGGACTGGCAAAAACCATCCAGATGACTGCCAATAGCTGAAACTTCAGTGGCTATTTCTGTCTCATTTGAAGTTAGACAAATCAATGAAGTATCAAAGAGTCCTAGACTAGATGTCTCAAGGCAGTCTCAAGGTTTTCCCCTCAACATTGTTGACTTTGCCATGGAGCAGCTCCAAGAAAACATTCCTCAGCCTAACCCATTGTCTTCTGGCTTTTTTCTAAACAAAGCAGGTTTCCCAGCCAGGTCCAGAAATGCCTCAGATCCAGCTTAAGAAAAATAAACCTTTATAGATGTAGTTTGCTGAAAGTCATGAGTAAGGATTGTTTCAGGAAACTTCAAGGGTGAATCTTGCTGATATAATGAGACTCCTAAGGCAGTTGACTGGGAAATGGGAAGAGGGGCAGGGGTAGGTGGATGGGTAAGGAGGAAAGGAAATAAGTCTTTCAAGCATATCAAGAAAAGATTCAGTATCTCCTTCTTGCCCAGTGGTAAGAGCTGTATTTTTTACACATTCTACCTTCCCCCACCCATGTCAGACAAAAGGATTGGTGCTAAAATTTGCATCTCTTGCATTTGGGACAGTATATATAGTAAGAGCTTAATAAATTTATGTTAACTAAGACTTTAAAAAATACTTCAACTGTTTCATGTGTGTCAACTCCCCAAAAGCACCAGGAGGTGTTTGAGGGTAGGGACTGTACCTTATGCTTCCTTCATCTATCACAATGCCTAGTGAAAAGCTAGATACATTTTTCATTCATTCATTCATTCGTTCATTCATTCCTTCATTTTATGCTTCTCTACATCACTAATAAGGCCTGGTGCAACACTGGGCTCATTTATCCATTTTATTATTTTCTACATTCACAACATGATCTATTGGAAAAGTAGGCTTGATTTTCATCCATCCATCCCTCCATCTTAGGCTTCTTTGTATCCTAAATAACATCAAGAATAAGGCAGGGTATATTCATTCATTTTATTATTTTCTGTGTTCATAACATTCCCTATTGGAAAAGTAGGCTCAATTTTCATTCATCTATCCACCAATCCATCCATCCATCCCTCCCTCCATCTTAGGCTTCTTTGTATCCTAAATAACATCAAGAACAAGGCAGGGCATATCCATTCATTTGATTATTTTCTATGTTCATAACATTCCCAATCGGAAAAGTAGGATCAATTTTCATCCATCCATTCATCCATCCATCCATCCATCCATCCATCTATCTTATACTTCTCTGTATCCTGAATAATATCAGGACCAAGGCTGGCACATTAATTCGCTTTATTATTTCCTTCATTCATAAAATGCCCTATTGGAAAAGGTTAAATTTTCATCCATCCATCCATCTATCCATCTTATGCTTCTCTCTATCCTGAATAATATCAGGAACAAGGCTGGGCACATTCATTCATATGTTTCTCAAGTGTCTGTGTGAGATCCTACTGTGTGAAATCCTCAGCAAACAGTGCTGGGGAAGTTACAAAGTGCATTAGACATAGTCCTTGACCTCAAGGAATTTATAAGCTATTACAAGGCATCAGGCACAGGCAGATGAACATAATAAAAATGAGAATATGGTAATTGCATGAGAGGAGTATAAAGTACTATGAGATCAGATCAGAAAGAACTCATTTCTCATTAGAAGTCTCTTCTCTGAGGAAGGAGCATGGGCTTTGAGGCATGGGGCGGATATCAGGAGTTATGAGGAAAAGGGGAACAGTACTCCAAAGACAGAGGGGTATTGGAGGTATTCAGAAGGCAGATAGGGCTCTGCTACCCGCCACTGGCTTCTTTTCACCCATCTACACTAGCTCCTCGATGACCCAAAGATACATCATGGTGAATTGGGCGAAGGGTCTATGGGGGTAGGGAAGGATAGGAAGTGAGCACACACCAAAGAAAGAACTTGAAGACTAGGTAAGTTAGAAGTATTGGATATTTCTTTTTATTACCATTTTAACAAAAATACTTCCAAGAGAAATTTTTTTGGGGGGGAGGCTGAGGCGAAGTATAGCCAGGGGTTATGGGATAAGGGGATTCTCAGCTCAGGTAGCAACGAAATGCTATTCTAAGAGATCAGAGTGGAGAAAGAAGGTTGAGGGAAGGCTCTGGGCACCCAATGTCTCCTCCCCTACCTCAGGCCTGAAGACATGATGAATCTGGGACAGACTCACTTTCCAGGTCTAGGTGGGCATAGGATACCAGTCCTGACTAGGGGAGCTCCTGCTTGGGCCAGCCTTGGGGACAGGAGGCCTAAAAGAAAGCACAGTGAGGCTCACTGGGCTGATCTCCCCACATTCATGTTCATCAACACCACCTGCAAATCCCTCCCTGACACCATGAATGCATCTTTCATGCCATAGGCCAAACACCAAAACAAAATCCAGAGAGAGCTATAGATGTGTGTATTTGTATCCTCACACATGTTGTCTTATCTACAAGAGAGCTCTGGGCAACCAGAGCAACTGAAGGGATCCAACGTTATTGGAGTGCTAGGAGGAAGGGAAGAAAATTGCCCATTTCAAGTGCTCTCTTGTGACCCTCTCCTCATCCATCCAGGACAGAGGAGGGGAAGAGAGGCCGAATAGACTCATGGGAAGTCTGCTTCCTCAGTGTCAAAACTAAGGAATCCAGGTCAAGAACAGCTACAGGATGGAAGACAGGGCTGGGACAAAGACCAGGCTCCCTCATCAATAAAAGTGGATACATCCTCCTCCTCTTTTGCTACCAAAGATTGAGCTCTTAGCTGGTGGAAAGAAAAGAAGAGAGGTCTGGAAGACAGAAGACCCAGATACGTTGTTTATCAGCCCCTTGACCTTGGGCAAATCACTTAAGACCTCCCTGGGTTTCATTTTTCCCATCCTGTAAAATGAAAATCAGAATCTCTCCCCTGCCTCCCAGTCTCACAGAGGTATTCTGAGGATCTAGTGAGATGGTATATTGTGAGTGAACTTTATTAAGCACAGTGCATTAGCTATGGGGAGCAGGGCTATTCCTGAGGGGAGTTCCCTTCCATCTCATTCTGTTCTCCTTTACAGACACCCCACCCTGCCCCACCAAAGGCAAAAACACAAAACTAAACTCACGTAATGGCTCCCACAAAACACGCAAGCCAGAGCTAGCCCAGGAGCCCAGGCATGGGTGCCACCAAGCACAGGGGATAGCCAGCTTGGTCCTTGTGCTGAGCTCCAATCATCGCCCTCTCCCCATCTTTCATCAACAGAAATCATACCTCGGGGTCTGTAGTCAAAAAAATTGAGTCAACTGTCCAGACTACACAGTCAATCCCATTTTAGTCTCTTTTGAGTGGGAAAGTCAGATTTCCCACTCAGACCCGCCCAACTTATGTTGGCTGCCCAATGGGATGAAGACCTCAGGGGATGATTCACTGAAGCCAGTGAGCACCTGCTAGTCTCTGACAGACCTCCAACTTTGGCAGAAGACAAAGAGGAGGAGGAGGTGATGGCTAGGCCCTAGTCACATCTAAGGGGTCAGCCTGAGACTTTCCTGATGATGTCCCTGGATGCTATAAATTGAGACTTCTTTGTAATGAAGGCCCCCATGCTGAGGGACACCTAACTCCTTTCTGTGAGCTTTTCTTTCCAGCTCAGACTGGTTTGGTTAGAAATGGTGTTTTCGCTTCCGAGATCGAGTAGTCCTTGTGGGTGGGGTTGGCTCCATGCTGGGCTCTGCTTGGTGGGGCTCAGGCTGGATGGGTGTGTCTGTGGCAGCCGCCAGGCTGGGTGCTTGCTGGAGTGCCCGAACTCCATCTCGGATCTCGCTCAGCATCTGGCACATCTGACTGACCCACCCAGTCAGTTCGGCCATAGCCTGGCCTATAGTGTGCATACTGTCTGCCATGCCCTGGTGGACAGTCACCAGCTCCTGGCAAAATCGTTGGAAGGGCTCCGACTGCTGGACATGAGAGTGGAAGTGATGCCGGTCAAAGGCTGAGTGTGGGGGGCTCTGGGAATGGGAGTGCGGGGGTGCCTGGGATGATGGTGGTGGCACATCTTCTGATTTTGGTCCCACTGTCTCTGACTGGTTGGAGGATGACAAAGATTGGAAGAGAGATGGGCTGGCCAGGTGGGCAACTTCTTCTTGATCTCGATGCAGAGATGTCAGAGAGGGCTGATGTGAGGGTCCAGGAATCTCCTCATCTTCATCATCTTGAGAGAGAGAAATCAGAAATACAAAGGATCAGCAAGGCAGGAAAAACTGGCTTCCCTAAAGAGGAGATGGTGGTCCTCACAGACTCAACTAAACAAGATAGCCACCTTCTCCCCAAAACTACTATCCCATGTTAATCAGTGTCCAGGACACCCTGACTGAATGGGGGCACTGTCTAGGCAGAGATGCCCTGCTCTTTGGTTAGGGGCACACCTGGAGAGGTGACAAAAGGGTTAACAACACCCCTAAGTCTGCCCTCCTGTCGTGTCCCTGAAAAACATTCTGCTTTGGGCCGTGTACTGAACAAGGACCAAGAAAGAACACCAAGACTTTCCCAGCCTTGCCACCAACTATCTATGGGACTTTGGACAGCTCTCTGGGCATCAATGTCCCGACCATGAAATAACATATTAGACTAGATCATTTCTAAGGTTCCTCTCCTGATCTCCTATGGTCTAAATTCTATAGTCCCTCCAAGTTCTAATATTTTATGTACTAAGGCTCCTCCAAGTTCTAACATTCTATATTCTAAGGTCCCTCCTAGCTCTGACATTCTCTGTCCTAAGGTCCCTCCTAGCTCTGACATTCTCTGTTCTAAGATCCCTCCCAGCTCTGACATTTTCTGTTCTAAGGTCCCTCCCAGCTCTGACATTTTCTGTTCTAAGATCCCTCCCAGCTCTGACATCCTATGTTGTAAGGTCCCTCCCAGCTCTGACATTCTCTGCTCTAAGGTCCCTCCCAGCTCTGACATCCTGTGTTCTAAAATCTCTCCCAGCTCTGACATTCTCTGTTCTAAGATCTCTCCCAGTTCTGATGTTCTCTGTTCTAAGGTCCCTCCCAGCTCTGATATTTTCTATTCTAAGGCTCCTTCCAGCTCTGATATTTTCTATTCTAAGGCTCCTTCCAGTCCTAATATGTTGCATCCAATATTTCCCTTCTAGTGCTGATAATCCATATTACATGTTCGAAGCTCCTTCCAGCTTTGATTGTGTATTTGATTGTGATTTTGTTAAAAAGGCTCGCTTTCCTGGACTCCAAAGCCTTGAGAGGCCATTAATAAGTTTTTTGGTTCCACCTCGTGGTCATCCTGGACACTGCAGCTCTAAAATGTCAGTTTCCATTGGGGATGGGGTAGGAAAAAGGTGCAGGGAAGAGGGAAGAATTTTTTAAGCTGTGTGTGTAGACACAGGATGGTGAAGGACAGTAGAAACTACAACCTCCAGGCCTAACATCCCCACCACTATCATTCTCCAGTCACTAGAACAGATCCTGAGATCAGAGGGAGGTCTAAGGAGATACATATCATGGAGTCTTCTTTCAGGAGCGGCCCTTCACACCCCCCAGTCCACCTGCAAAGGCCATCTTGAGCAAGACAACTAGCTAAGCATGGAGTCCATCAATGATTGAGAGGAATCTCCACACCAGCAAGCTCCATAGTCTCTCCAGCACCTTGGAATGGAAAACTCCCAAGCTACAGTCAGTCTCCAGAGACTACATTCCTACTCAATCTCACTTATCACCCCAGCATTGCTCTTATCTCACTAGGGAATGTGCCACCTGTGGATGCACACCCATACACACAGTCCTAGCCCCACAGTTGAGATCTTGGAGACCAAACAATCCATGACCAGTGAGTGATGAGGGACCTGCTCTTTATCAAGGGAGTTTCATAAGATGATAGGCCGAGGGAGTCAGAGTTCAATCTCTCTTTGTACCCTGTAGTTGGGCAGGGTCGTAGAGTGCTGGCAGCATGGTGTGGTGGATGGAGCAATGAACTTGGAGTCAGGAAGACATGGGTTCAAATCCCACCTTGGAAGTTTAATACTTGTATGATGCTAGACAATTCACAGTCCTAGCCTCTCTGGTCCTTAACTTTTTCATCTGCAAAATGGGTAGAGTTGGACTCTATGGCTCTAAAACCCCTTCCATCTAGAAATCTATAATCCTACTATCTCTAATCTATCTTATACCAAGAAGCCAGCACAGATTCAAATGACTGCTCTAAGGAGTGATTTTGAGACTATGAAACATGCAAAGTGTTGAACTAAGAATTAGGAAGACCTGGGTTCCAATTCTACCTCAGATATTAGTGTTTTGATCCTGAGCAAATAACTTAACCTCCCTAGACCTCAGTTTCCTCATCTGTAACAAAAAGAAAAGAAAGGGCTGGGAGAGACGGCTTCTAAACTCATATCCAACCCAAAAGCTAGCTCTTATGAATGGGTTCCCAGATAAAACTAAGTCCAATCTGACTACAAGCCTATGCTCCATTGGCGTGGGGCTTTGGACAAGAGCCTCCAAAAGCCTCCCCATGCCCTCCAATTCTCACCCTTGCCCTTATTTTGGTTTCTCGGTAGCTGGAAAAACTATTTCAGCTTTTAAAGAAGAGTAGCCCTCAGCAAAGCCAGTGGGGATGGAACCAAAGTGAGGTCTGAAGAATTTGGAAGCCCTATGATGGGAAGAGAGGTGGGTCCTTGGATGGGCTCCCTCACATGCTCAGCAACTCCGAATGATACCAAAGTTCCAAATGACACCAGGAGACTAGAACAGGATACTCTGCTACCCCAAACCTTGGCCTAAGAGTCAATCTGTGTGATATGCAAGAACAGATTGTGAGATACAGGAAAAAAATGAGAGAAACCAAGGAGACAGAAGTGAGAGACAAAGGGAAAGGATGAAAAAGGAGACAGAGACAGAGAAGGTCAAGATGAAGGAGAGAGAAAGAGTGGAGGATGGTGAGAAGACAGAATGAGAACAAGGGAAAGGCATAGAGAGATAGAAAAGTCCAGAGGAGGCAGAAAGAGCCAAGCAGGCCCAGGGAGAATAGGGAGGAGTCAGTGGGAGATAGAAAACAGGGAAGGAAGTTAAAGAAGTAATACTTACAGCTAGTCGAAGGGCTGTCCACACCATTCACATCTGCTCTTGGGAAGCCACGGACAGAGCGGGAGGTGTGCAGCGTGGATTCGATGGCTCTCTCGTGGGCAGTAAGGATAATGGTGGGGGGGTGGCTCCCACTGCCAGGGCCAGACAGTGACTTCTGCATGACCGCCAGCTTGTCCTTGGTACGCCTCTTCATATCATCCCATCTGTGTTTAATGTCCTTCACTGAGCGGGGGACTTGGCTGACCGAGGTGATTTTCCGAGCTATTCCTTCCCAGATCTTGTCCCTGTCGGCATGGGACAGCCTCATGGTCTCCCTCCCAAAGAGGACAGCTTCGTTGTGGGTCACCTCGGTGACCAGAATGTCCAGTTCATCCTTGGAGAATTTAGGCTTCCTCTTACGTTCAGTCATGGACGTCATGTTCCTTGGGTTGAATATCCCACAAAGCACAATTGGGTAAATAGAAATCAATGAGGGATGGGGAAGGGGGGGTCTTGTTCCTACCTAAACTGCTGGACTCCCCCAAAGGGGAGCTAACAGAAATTGGTTTCTTGCCCTCATCACTACTCCTGTCTAAGTTAGCCCCCTCTATCTTCCCCTAGCAGATAGAGGGGACCACCAAGTCCAAGAGAAAATGGCACTCAGATGAATGGGTCAGAGGGGCACATGAAGAGAGGGGAATGTTCATGAATGCTGATAAGAATGTAGGCCATGTAGTATCTGTTGGAGGCCCCAAAGAAAAGGATATTACCAGAATCTTTCCTCTGTGCCCCCAGCGACAAAGCCTTGGAGCTCAAAGCCCATACCATCCCTGTGGCTACCAGCATGATGCATGACTCCCAATGACACAAGGCCTTCTAAAGAACCAAGAAAGGGATTGCAAAAGGAAGAAGGTGACTGATTTGAATGCAAGGAAGGTTTTGGGTGACAGACAGGGCAAGTTGGCCATAGGTTGAACTTGGTATCATTTGATGTCCCATTGGAAAAATGAGGGCATGCCTGAGGTTTCATGCCCACGAGCCAAGTTCCACATCGACCAACTTTTCACACCTAAGCAACATCAGGGAGGCTCCATTTAGCAGGCAGCCAGCCTGGAGGGGACAGGGAAGGAACATCTGAGAAGCTCATAGTCCCTGCTTGTTCTCAGGAAGACTTTTTCTGAACACTCAGTATGGAGACCTGTCTCCTGGGCAGACTGGCTGAGCTTTCTACCAATACCAAGATCTCTACCTAAGAAAGGATGTCAATGAACATGGAGTGAAAAGAAGGAACCAAGGCCAAGTCCACTGCTTGGCTCATCTGTGGAAACCTTGGTGAATGCTAAGGGACTCAGCAGATAGTATCATTTATTCCTCATGGAATTGGTCAGTCAATCAACCAGCACTTATTAAATGCTTACTATATCAGGCACAGTGCTAAACTCTGGAACGATGTAGACCAGCAGTGAGTTGGAAAGCAGAGGACCTGAGAACAAAGGGAAGTTCTGCTGCTGGCTTCCTGTGTGACCAAAGAACCTAGGTTCAAACTCTGGCTTTGCCACTTATGACTTGCATGACCCTGGGTAAGTCACTCAACCACTCTGCTTTGGTAAAATGAGATTTGGTCTTGAGGGCCTCTAAAGTCTTTCCCAGCTCCAAATCTAAAATCCTAATCCTATAATCTTTCTGTCTTGTAAAATGAGGGCATTACATGAAATAGCCTCGAGGGTTCCCTCTAGATCCTAAGTATTCTCCAAAGAATCTCTGCTTGCAACGGCATTTTGGGGGCACAAGGAGAAAGTGAAGGAGATGGGCAACCCCACTCTCCCGAGAGATCTTGTTTCTCTGGAAGTCAACTGGTTCATTCCAACCAGTCCCAAAGAGCTGGATACAGGCAGGATCCCTGGGCCCTAAAGACAAGGCCCATAGTCTCAAGCAAGCTCAGAGAGTACAAAGATACATGACCACTTGTTGGAAATATCATGGAACAGATAACTGTTAAGTACAGTGGACAGGGCACAGAATCTGGACCCAGAAAGCCCAGAGTCTGAATCCTGCCTTGGACTTCCCAGCTGTGTGACTCTGGGAGAGTTACTTAATTTATCTCAGTCTTAGATTCCTCATCTATAAAAAGGGGACAATGATAATGCTTATCTCACATGGTTGTAGTGAGGACTAAACAAGGTTATACATAGAGATAAGCTCTGATCTACACCTGCATCTGTGTACATATGTATGTATCTATTCATCCATCCACCTAGCTACCCAGCCACTCATCCATCCATCCATCCATCCATCCATCCATCCATCCATCCATCCATCCATCCATCCACCCATCCATTCATCCAACTACTGACCCACTCATCTATCTATCCATCCATTCAACCATCCATCTATCCATCCATCCATCCAACTACTGACCCACTCATCCATCCATCTATCCATTCAACCATCCATCTATCCATCCATTCATCCAACTACACATCCATCCAATCTGTCCACTTATCTATTTACCTGTCTGTCTATCTCTCTGGCTCACACCTATATAAATATTATGAGCTTTGACTGGTATATACATTTACATATATATATATAGTGCTTTACAAACCTTAAAAAAAATCATCATCATTGTCATCGACATCATTACTATTTGCATGCTCAGGAATGCATATAAAGACGAGTATTTTAGAAGGTCAGAGAAGGATTTTCTAACCCTTATCGCTGACTCACTCCTCTGGAATTAATTCCTTTTTATTCATTCTGACAGCCAAAACAGTAGCTATTGCAATGTCACAGTGCCTCTGAAACCAGGGAGCCTCCAATTCTCTCCAACAGTCTCATCTCGTTTGCATCAAGCCTACATCCTGATGCCTCCCCCCATCTCGCTTACATTTTCCCAGTGGTTCTTTCTAGGGACCTCCCTACTGCAGGTAATAATACCTTGAACAAAGAGCACCCAGACTCAGGAACTTGGCCCTCTCTCACCTGTCCACACACATATACTTTGGCCAGTGGTGCCCCGCCCCCCACTTGAGAGGTCAAGCTCACCATTCATGTGCCAGACATCATAGCTGTGCCCATGGCACCACTGTGAGTGGATGGGAATTTCTCATTCTGGTTTGCAATCCTGTTTGAATTCAGTTAGGACTGCTGCTGAACATAGCCTTGACGTACAGTCCATAGTTCCCCAAAGGGCCACCTTCTCCTCCTCCTCCCACTCTAGACATTGAAAGAGAAGCATTCTGTGTACACAGGTATAGATAGACGGTTCTGGAATCAGAGAACCTGGGTTCCAGTCTTGTTTCTGACATCTACTGCTTGGATGACCTTGGGAAAAATCACTTGACCTCTAGGCTTCTGTTTCCTTAGTTGTGAAATGTAGGGATGGGTAGCTTCTTAGACCTAAGTCCTATGAACCTCTGACAATAGTGGCCTGTCCACAGCTAAATTTCTATGAGAGATACAAAGGGCACCTAGGCTACCCTAAAGGGTACTAAGCTTCAGAAAAAAGATGGTGTCCCTTGGGTATCAGAAGCAATTAAAGAACAGTACAGAGGCTTTGGGAAATTCAGTGAGGTGGAGAGATGCACCCCCTACCTTTGTCCACAGCTTCCTAAGGAGGCTAGTCTCTCCAAAATAGAACAAGGCAGCCTGGCAGTACATAACTCCAGAAAGCTGGAGGAGGGCTTGCCCTGGCCCTGGTCCCAAGAGGTCTGAACCTCCACTGCCTGGAAGCAGCTCGTTTAAGGGAAGTCTTGCGGAAAACTAGTGGTCAGTCAACTTCCTCCCTATTCTCAGGGTTCCCATGGCATCAAAGCCCTTTGGCTGGACAGGGGCAGGAAGTAGAGTCACCTTGAGTGAGGATTTTCCCTAGCATGGGAAAAGATGAGAGGAGGGAGGCTGCTGCTCTGTAGGTTTTTCTCCCTCCCACCTGTGCCTCACAATCCCTGACTTCCTCACTTGCGGGGCGACAATGAGGCACCCATGACAGAGAGTAGGACTCACCTCATCCAGTTGGCTTGGGTTTCATCTGTCCCATCGATCGACTTGTAACGGTTATTCTTGTCAACAATCTGGAAAGGCAGAGAGAGAGAGAGTCTGGCACAACCAGAGCAGGACCAGGCCAGCCAACCCGAAGGTGATTCCTCCCGCCACTAGAGATCTTCCCTCAAGCTCAGAAGGAGACTGCCTCTCTTGCCCACCTTGACTGAGCTCAGCTCCATGGGACAACTCCCTGCAAATGGTCCCCAGCATGGCTGTGCGGTCTTATGAATGAGGTCAACATTCAAAGCCCAGCTCTGGACAAATGAACAAGAGCACTTTCTTAAACATTTACTATGTCTTCAATCAGGACGACCAGATAGTTCAGTGGATAGAGCACTGGGCCTGGAGTCACGGAGACTTGAGCTCAAATCTGGACTCCCCTAGATACCTACAAGCTGTGTGACCCTGGGTAAGTCACCTAATCCTGTTTGCCTGTTTCCTCATCTGTAAGATGAGCTGGAGAAGGAAATGCCAAATCACTCCAGTATCTTTGCCAAGAAAACCACAAATGGATTCTTGAAGAATCAGACACAATTAAAAATGACTGAAGAACTATGACCCCTAATCCTTGTGCTAAATGCTAGAGATCTGAAGGTGAAGCCATCTCTGCCCCAGTAGACTTACACTGAAATAGAAGAGACAGTACATACGTTGCACATGGAGTGGTTGTAAGGGAGTTGGGTTTGTTCTGGGAAGTCACAGAGATGGGCAACCTAATTACTACTATTCTAAAAGCAATGGTGATAATCTGAGCTAACATTTATATGGTGTTTTAAGGTTGGCAAAATGTTTTACCAATATTATCTTACGTGATCCTTACAATAACGCTGAGAGGTAGGCACTAATTTTATTCCATTTAATAGATGAGGAAACTGAGGGAGAATCTAAGTGACTTGGGCAGGGCCACTCAGCTAGTAAGTATCTGAGGGAAGCTGGATTTGAACTCAGGCCTTCCCTACTCCATTCTGGAGTTCTATCCACTGCACAACCTAGCTACCTCCAAGGGCATGTCATTGATTTGGTGATGGTGCCCATAGTAAAAGGCTGAAGGGATGCATGATTGAGGAAGTGTGATGTTTATTGGACAGCCAGAAAATGACAACGGTAGACAGATAGGACATGAAACATGGTCTGACCTGGGGTCAGCTCCATACAAGAACCTCCCAGACATGCTAAGAAAAGTGTAATGTCAGCTAACTGCCTCTTTCTCCCCATCTGTATGATGGAGATGGGAGTTACTCTTTTTGTTACAAATCCCTGCCCAGTCCCCTTCCCAATCTCTCCAGGATGCTAGAAGGATAAGTGAGGTGCCTGGAGCAACGTGGGAGGGCTCAGGTAGATAAAGGCACAGGTGCAACATCTCAGCTCCTTGCACAGTACACGGCACATAGTAGGCACCTATTAGCTGCTCACTGACTGGTCTCACAATCCCTATTTTCTCTTCAACATCCTATATGGGAATGTGCACTTAGTTTTCCTTTGAAAATGAGATAATTTTTGTAAAAACCCTTAGCATCCTGCCTGCAGGTAGGAGACACTACATATGCATGCTTACTGCTTGTCCCTTCCTTCTTTTGTGCTCATTAAATTCAGATTAAAAAATAAAATTTTAAAAATGCTGCTGATGGACTGATGTTAGGAAGAATGTTAACAAGCTGGAGACCAACTGGAGGAAGAAAACCAGGATGCTAAAGGGATTGGAAATCACACCATGAAGAAGAGAAACCAGCGTGCATGGTGTGGTAAGAGTGATGGATTTAGGGTCAGAGGACCTGAATTCAAATCCTACTTACTACCAGTGTGAGGTTGGGTCATTGGCTTAACCTTTATGGGCTTTAGTTTTCTTTTTTGTAAAATTAGGGAACTGAACTAGATGATGTCTGAAGTCTTTCTAGTTCAAAATCTATAAGCCTATAAGATAGTGGTGGGCTATGATAGCTGTCATATTTGAGCAGGGCATAACCAGAAGGAGTGGATAGGATAATCAAGGAGACAGGTTCAAGTTTGATGTCAAATAAAAGATACTAACAATTAGAACCACTGCCCAAGTGGAATGGGTTGACTGGGGAGGTAGTGGGTTCTCCCTTTCTAGAGGTCTTCAAACACACATTGGATGGCCACCTGTTTGGTATATACGGGGAGATTCTTATTCAGGTATGGGCTGGACTTGAATTCTAAGTCTCCTTCCAACTTGGAGATTCTGTGTAATCAGCAAAAAAGAGTAGTTGGCAGAGGAGATCTCAAAGGGCCATTCCATTTCTGACATTTAGTGTTCCATATTCTAAAGTCCCTCATAGCTCTGACCTCCTATCATAGAATGTTCCAAGTTTCCTTCTAGCATGTTCTACTAGAGATCCATGAACTAGTTTTTAAAAAAGCTTTTTTTGATAACTGTTATTTCAATAAAATTTCTTTCCTTTGTAATCCTAGGTATTTTGTGCTGTGAACTTAAAACACACAAAAAAGTTAAGAATTCTCATTCTGAGAAGTCTCTAATGTCCTTTCCAACCTTGACATCTTTATTCTAGGGTCTCTTACAGTTCTAACATTCTCCATTTGATGATTCTCCTTAAAAACATCCTCCCAGGTCCCCTGTGATTCAGTGACATGGGCCTCCTTGCAATTAGTCAGACATGACACTCCCATCTTCTCACTCTGCATTTTCATTCGGAGTCTCCCACATCTGGAACCCTTTCCCTCTTCATCCCTCTCTTCCAGCTTCTCTAGCTTTCTTCCTGTCTCAACTCAAATTTGACTTATTCTGAGAAGCCTTTCCCAATTTCCTTTATCCTTACTAATTTATCACAATTTCTGTTGCCTTGATTAATTTATCCTGAATACATCATTCGTACCTAGTTGTTTTCATGTGCCCTCCCATGATTAAGACAGTGAAAGCCTCAAAAGCAGGGGCTGTTTTTCCCCCCTTCTTTGTATTCCCAGCAATGAACACAGTGCTTGGCATATAGTAGAAGCTGCCTGGACTTGTTTAGTGAACCAAGTCCTCAGTGATTACCTCCATGTCAGAGTGTAAGTGTTTATGAGGAGCACGGGTACCTGGGAGTCTTGGAAGATACTTGACATTTGAACAGAACAGTGCTGCTTATTTGCTATTTGTTTTCCTCTTAAAGGACTCCCTGACCTTTCTGGGACTAGAAACAGATGCCCAGAGCCTTGACATCCTCTGTACAGGGAGATAACGGCTACAAAGACCCTGAATGGGAGACTGGGAGACAGGCTGGAGCTGAAACAAGACGTTTCTCAAGTGAGGTGGAGATCACAGGATCATCCATTTAGAACTAGAAGAGGCGAAGGGAGAGGAATCAGCTGTGACTTCTACTGTCCTTCCTCTCAACAATTCCAAGAAACTGTACAGAGGATAATGTGGTGGCCCCCAGACTGGAATACAGGTCTTAGGATGAGACAGCTTGAACTGGTGTCCTAGCTCCCAGTGCTTTAGCAGAAATGTGATCCTGAGTAACTCACTTTACCTCACTGGTAAATGGGGTAACAACTCCAGTATTCCCTGACTCACGAGGTGCTCTGAAAAAAGCACTTCACAGATGTGAGAACACTATGGAAATCTGAGCTGATGAAGGCAGTGTGGTGTGAGAGCTCCAGACTGAGAGTCAAGAGCCCTGAGCTTGACACATGTTGGCTGTGTGACACTAGGCAGGTCCCTTGCCTTTCTGAGACTATTTCCCTATCTGTGAGACAGAAGGGATGATATCCACAATCCTTGCCACATAGGGTTTTTGGAAAGAAAGTGATGTATAGACTTTAAGTATTCAACCTCTTTGTGATTCAGTTTCCCCATCTGTAAAATGAGGGGATTGGACTCAATGACCTCTGAAGTCCTTTCCAGCTTGAAGTGATGCTACAGGTCTATGGTACAAATGTGAGTTTTTATCTTTACTCTTACTCTTATCGACCTCATCATCAGGTAAGGGTTCTTGAGGTGCACTGTCTGCAGGTCAGGAAACCCCTGGCTGGGTGTTCCTGTTGAACCTTCCTCTGAGTGGTCAGTCCCTCCCAGAACTGCCATTTTAGTGAAGCCATGCTCATTTCTTCTCCCCCTCTGGGCTCCTCATCTATCCATCATCCTCATACTGTCCCCCTTCAGCTTCCTCTCACTTCCCCCATTTGAATATAAGCTCCTTGAGGGTAAGCACTGTCTCCATTGGGCTTGCACTTGCACTTCCTGCTCAGTCCAGTGCCTGGCACACAGTAAGCACTTAAGAAATGCTTGTTGACTTGATGGAGAAGCTTCAAATATCTGGCCCTACACAGAGCAGAGGAGAATTGTGATGTGGAGGGAAGATGACTGGGCTTGGAGAAAGAAGAACCAGCTCAAAGTCGGCATTCTGTTCCCTACTAACTGGGTGACTTTAGACAAATCATTTCCTCCTCTCGAGCCTCAGTTTCCTTTTCTGTGAAATGCAAGGGCATAGACTGAATGATCTCTCAGGTCTCTTCTCCAGCAACATGGTATTGGGGGAAAGGTGCTGGACTTGAACTCTGCAAAGGCAGGGGCTCGAACTCTGCCCATACTAACTGAATGACCATGAATGGACAAGTGCCTTCACCTCCCTGGGTCTCAGCTTCCTCATTATAAAAACAGAAGTAGTAATTCCCCAAGTCTCTGTCTCACAAGGGTTGTTGGACATGAGATAACATACAGCACTTTGACCATTTTAAAGAGACACATACATGGACATTACAGAGATATGTCATCTCCCCTGGAAAAATGTAAGCAATCTGAGGGTAGGGACTGTTTCATTTTCTGTCATCCCAGTGCCTTTAAAAGAAGTGACTTAAAAAACTTGAATGGAATGTGCTACTGGTTCTTTGGAGCTTAGATTGAGAGCTCCAAAGGCCTTCAGGATCATCTCTCCAATCTCCTCATTGGACAGATGAGGAACCTCAGGCCCAGAGAAGGAACCTAACTTCTTGCCCGAGGGCCCTCAGGGAGCACACAGTATGGCAGCGATTCAAAAGGAAATCTGTCAGCCCCAAGGTCAAGGCTCTAATCCTGACACAATCCTGACCTCATAATTGGGCTTGGCAGAAGAGTGACCCTAAATCCACCAGCTCCATATCCAAGAGGGCTGCCTCTGTCATCCTCAAACCTTGGCTCGAGTTTTTTGGGGGACTCCTTTCTTGAGAAAGAGTCACAGTGTGCTAACAGCTCCAGACTGGGAGTCACGAGATCTGGGTTAAGGTTGGACTCTTTTCCCTAGCTAGCAATGGAAGCCTGGCAAGTCCCTTGTCTCTCTAGGACTTGGTAGCATAAAATATAAATTTAGACCTGGGCAAAGCCTTTTAAAAATGTCCCATTGCACATAAAAGAGGAGGACTGATTCAGATAACATCTTATCTCCCTCTCAGCTCTGACATACTGTTTTCTAAAGACATTTCTGGTTCTAACATTCGTATTCTAAGGCTCCTCCCAGCTGACTTTCTATGTTCTAAGGTTCCTCCCAGCTCTGACATTCCGTGTTCTAAGGTCCCTCACAGATCTGACATTCCATGCTCTAGAGGCCCAATCACCTCTTACATTCGATATTCTAAGGTCTCTCTGAGCTCTGCCATCCTCTGCTCTAAGGTCCTAAGTTCTGACATTCTTCTCCTCCTTTTCCTTTTCTCTTCCTCCTCCTCCTTTCTCATTGTACAGACACTTTAAAGGGGTATTTTTACAAATGGGCAGTAAGAGAGTCAGGCAATATTACTGGCCTTGGCTATAATCCTGTGTCACAGGTAACTTGGCTGGATCTTGACCTTGTCTTTGTTTTTTAGGACACCTGCACTGTCTTCAAAACAGGAAAGTCCATCTTTCCTCAGGTGTGCCTTCCACCATCAGAGTGCCGCTGCTGGAGGGACCTCCCTTTGGAGCTCTGCTTTGACCTCTCTGACCACAGCCATCATCACCTTGTCTTCTCAGACCAACTTAGCTGTTCCATTTTCCCTTAGTCTCTTCAACTACGAGGTATAGGGTGTTTTTTCCTTCATCTTATTGCCACAGTTGGTGAGGGCTTCTACTGGGAGCCCTGAGGAAGTACGAAGCTTTGCTCCAGAAGACCCACCATGCTCTCCCTTAGGCATCTTGCACCCCAGAAAGCAGGAAAGAGAGAGGAAATGCAGAAGACTACAGCACATCCACCCAACACAGACGTTCTTTGTCCTAAAGTCACTTTACACCCACCAAGGCCAGTTTCCTCCTTCTCAAAACATGCTGTACTCAACTACACTGTGTTTATCAGTTTGTACGCATTTCTAGATACACTTGTCTCATTTTCGTGACAGTTTTTCAGGGACAGGGATTGGTTCATTCTTTTAATATGGATCCCTAGCACTTAGCATATGCCAGACATGAAGTCAACCATGATTCTAAGGATTCACAATGAAATAGGCCACCCATACAACAGGATCATTACTTTAGAGCTGAAAGGGACCTTAGAGGTCACTGAATCTAACCCCCCTTATTTTGGAAACGGAGGCAGAAAGAGGTCAAGTAACTTGCCCAAAGTCACAGAGGTAGTAAACTGGGATTTGAATCCAGAGTCCCTAAATCCAAATCCAGCATCCTTGCCAACATACCACAATGTTTGCTAATGAATTCTCCTATTGTGGGGTGGGCTCCTCAGTCACTCTGGGCCTCAGTCTGTCGGCACAGCAAAATTTACTACCCAGATCTTTTATGTGATAGAGGAAGGGCCTGTGAGCTGAAACCTAGGCTCTGGCACTGAATCCTCCTGCCCAGGGATGCCCCATGTGAGCAGCAGAAGGGAAACTCACCAACCAGGAGAAGAAGCCAGCCGATTTATCCTGCGTCGAGATCTGCCCTTCGTACGGCCCAAAGATGTGCCCCTTAGGGATGACCTCATTCATGCAGCGGACATCATTCTGCCCGCTGGCCTCCTTGACCACCTCCATGCCAGGCGGGATGGTGAGGGCCGCTCGGTCAGGGATACCCATGGGCACGGGCGTGTCGGACACAAACACAGGGGGACCATGGTTGGGGCATTCATCGACAAAGTACTCTTGGCAGGACTCACAGACTGCAGGGGCAAAAGGTAGAAAGAGGGAATTAGCTACTGGGGAGCAGGGGTTGATATTCACACCTAACAGGCACTTCTCATTGGCCTTACCTGGCTCCCAAGGGAGGGACTGTAGGGACCGACTTGGAACAAGCGGATATGTGGAGGCAGCAGTGAAGTTTAAAGCACAATGAACTTAAAGTAAAAAAAAAAAAAGCTGGATTCAAATCTCACAACTGACACTACCTATGTGCCCCTGGGCAAGTCACTTAATCTCTGTCTGCCTCAGTTTCTTCATCTGTAAAGTGAGGGTAATTAAAGCACCTACCTCCCAGGGTTGCTGTGAGGATCAAATGAGAGAGTCATTGTAAAAAGCACTGAGTGCAGTGCCTGATGCATAGTAGGCACTAGGTAAATATTAGCTCCTATTACCATTACTATGATTATTCAAATGGGAGAGTTGGACTTACTCTAAAGCTATGACCAGGGTTTAGGTCCAGCCTGTCCCAGTTTCTTCCTGTGGGACCTTGGCTACACTACTTAACCTCCTATTGGACTCAGAGTCCCAAGGCTTCTTCCAGCTCTAAGTTTAGGATGAATGAGATCATCTCCTGGAGGAAGGCTTTCCCAAGCCCCAAGCCCAGTTCCTTCCCTCCCAAACCACTTTGTACTCAGCTATATTGTGTGCTTTTGTCTTTAGTTTGTATTTCTAGATACACTTGTTCTCTATTCCATTAGCATTGGCTTCTCAAGGACAGGGACTGGTTCATTCTTATCATCTGTATAACATGCACTTAGCATGTGCCAAATACATAGCAGGTACTTCATAAAGTCTTGGTGAGCAATAGCCAACCACGATTCTAAGGATTTCCAATGAAATATGGCAGCTGCCTCCTTCCAGGGAGGTGACATGCAGAATGCGGGTTGGGAAGCGCATGTTTTTGGAGGTAGCCAATAAGGGACTTTGCTTGCTGCATATGTTCATTATTGTTGTCTTTTCAAAGGTGACAGAAATAAGAGGGATAAAATTTTAACATAAATAAGTTCTTGATGATGGGCCTTTCCAGTTGTAATAATCTCTTTTTCAAGGTTTCCTCTAGCTCTGAGATTCTTTGTTGCCTCAGGCCCCTGACAGCTCTGACAGTCTACGTTCTAAGGTTCCTTCCGGCTCCAACATTCCAGCTCTGATATCTCATTTTCCAAGATTTCTTCCTGCTCTCATATTCTGTGTTCTAAGAGTTTTTCCAGCACTGATATTCTATGTTCTAAAGTCCCTCCCAGGTTTCCCATTCTGTTGTTCTAAGGTCTCTCTTGGTTCTAACGTTCTCAGTTCTAAGGTCCCTTCTAGATCTGACACTCCATTTTCCAGCTCTCATAGTGTGTGCCATAAGGTCCCTTCCACTCTCGCATTCTGTGTTCTAAGGCTTCTTCTAGTTCTGACATCGTGTGTTCTAAGGCCCCCTCTTTACTCTAATACCCTCTGTTATGAAACCTCTTCTAAGCTCTAAAATTCTCTCTTCTTCATTTAAAGCGGGGGCTATTCCAAGATTCTGAGTCCAGGCCATTTGAGAATCAGCTAAAGAAACATGTGGTAGTTAATGTGGAGGAGAGAAGACCCAGGCAGAGACACAGCACCTGTTGTCTGATATTTGAAAGGATATCATACAGAAGAGAGCCAATTGGCTCTGCTTAGTGTCTCCCTAGGAGCAAAGGGCACAAGTTTCCAAGAGATAAATATAAGCCTGATGTCAGGAAAGCCTTCTTCATGATTACAGCTGTCCCAAAGTGCTGCCACAGGAGGTTGGGACTTGCCCCTTTGGGGATAGTCTTCAAGCTAAAACTAGGTGACTACTTCTCTAGGTTACTTCTTAAAATACTTCTAGTATTTTATAGTGAGGTTTCTTGTGTCAGGCATGAAGAGTTGGATAGGGCAGCTAGGTGGCACCATAGTGCACAGAGCACTGGTCCTGGAGTCAGGAAGACTCATCTTCTTGAGTTCAAGTCTGATTTTAGATACTTAGTAGCTGTGTGACCTTGGGTAAGTCACTTAACCCTGTTTGCCTCAGTTTCCTCATCTATAAAATGAGCTGGAGAAGGACATGGCAAACCCTTCCACTATCTCTGCCAAGAAAACCACAAATGGATCACAAAGAGACATGACTGAAAAAACGAATGAACCAAGATGGCCTCTGGGGATCTTTCTACCCCTGAGGTTTTGTAATTAAAACATTTCATGAAGCTAGAGTTGAATGACCCCTTTCACCTCCTCTTTCCAGATGCCTCTCCTCCTCTCACTGCTAGTGGAGCATTTAATTCATGCAGGTTGAATGAAAGACTGACTTCCATCCCCACTCTCCATAAGGAAGGCTGGGCCTATTTGCATTTAGGACTGGGGCCACCAAGTTCTATGCCTTCATTGCTTAAGAACTGTGCAGAACACAATTCCAGATTGTCTTCCTGACTAGGATCCTAAGCCATGGGCTCAGACCTGGTCTCTGGCCCCACTCACCCCCTCAAAATGTTTAGACTCAGAGAAGGAGCTCCTGACCCCTCAGTTCTGAGTCTCTCCTCACCTATCTTCTAAGGCTCTATGTTCTAACAAAATGACTACCACCTTACCATAATCTTCTAGTGTCCCTAAGACACTAGACTCTAAGAACTTGCTTGAGCATGTCGCACCTGTTCCAAACTTGAGATCCCTCCTGACTTCCTTCCCCAGAGGGGTAGAGGGAGATTCATAGAAAGGGAGCAGGGAACACCAGCCAAGGCCCCACTTACACCAGAAGTCTACTTGCTGGAAACTCTTGGTCATGATCAGCTCTCGCTTCCCCTTCGGTTTCTTGGGTTCCACTTCCATGGATGGAGGGTCAGGCCTCCCGGAGCTGGGAAGGTCAGGGAAGGAAACAAGGAAACAGAGAGGAGAAACTTGGTTGGGCCAAGCACTAAGGGGAGGAAGCAAAGCTAGAGGCCAGGCTGGCTATCCTAGAAGTGAATCCCCCTGCCTCCACCCCTCCAGGCCTTAGCCTAGCCTTCCCATCACCTCCAGCTACCCAATTAATCAAGCCAGACCCATCCTACCTCTTGACAGGGCATGTACCCATCCCCTGCCCCCACCACAGAACCCTACAAAATATCCTTTGGCTTCATCACAGACAATCTAGACTCTTGAGTTAAGAGTAATCCTCTATGTGGCCTCAGTGCAAAATTGGGCAGATTAAGGCAGTGTGGGAAGAGCCAAGCACTAGCACTCAGAAATGGGCTCAAGATCTTGGCCCGCCCACTGTGTTTTGGGGGTCACTGGAGCTTCTCTGGACCTTTTCTTTGATTTAAAAAATGGAAGGAGGGGAGAGTAAATGACATGATCGCTACAATTTCTTCTAGATCTCAGTCTATGATACTATGACCTTTCTGTTATTAACATTCCATGTTCTAAGATCTTTATATTTCTAAAATTCTATACTCTATTTTCTAAGATCCCTTCCAGAGCTGGACTTGTAGGTTCTGTCTTCTAAGGATCCATTTTTCTCTAATGTTCTGCTCTAATATGTATCATCCACTTCTTACATTTTATGTTCTAACGTCCCATCTAGCTCTGACATCCCATGTTCTATGTTCTAAGGTCCTTCCAGCTCTAACTTTCTATGCTCTGAATCAATACAAGTATTCAGCTAATATTCTAAACAGATCAAAGAAAGACTTAAAGGACCCATATGTACCAAGATATTTATAGGAGCTCTTTTTGTAATGGCACAAATACCCCTGGAAACTAGGGGGATGTCCGTAAATTGGGGGATGGCTGAACAAATTATAAGCATAATGGATAATGCTGTCCCATAAGAAATGTCAAAGGGGATGAGTTCAGAGAAATCCACAAAGATTCAAATGAACTGACCCTGAGTATGCAGAACCAGAAGAAAAATGTATTCCATAAGAACTCTGCAAAAACAAACAACTTGGAGAGACGTAGTGACCAGCCACTACTCCGAGGGGACAGATGATGAAGCCTGCTCCCCACCCACTGACAAAGAGGGGATGAATTCAAGATGAAGGATAGCATCTGCATTTCTGGACATGGCTAATTAGGGAATCTGTCTTGCTTGAGTGGGAACATGCAAGGAGGGTTTTCTATTTCTTTTCCAGTGAGGAGAGAGAAAAAAATCAAATGCTTGTAGACTGACGAAATTAAATTAAATTAAAAAAAACTATATCCTAGGTTCTCAGGTCTGTTCCAGAATTGAAGTCTGTTTTCTATGTCCTTAAGGTCCCCTTTTGTCTCTCAAATGCAATTATCCCTATGATTTGAAGCTTTTTCCCTGATGAAGCAAATGAACCCAAACCCACTCCCTACCCAAAGAGCCCACCCTGGCAGCATGATGGGAGATGCCTTACCAGGGCTGACCATACTCCTGGTCCCGTCGGGGTGAGCAGACCTCTGTCTTCACAGTCACCATCTCCCCCATGGAAGCCTGGGTATGAGCCAAGCAGGCCTTCAACTTCTCAGTCATTCTGTTCTGGGACAGGGGAAAAGGGGATTGGGGAAAAGGAACAAAGAGGGAAGGGGAGAGGGTAAGTGATGAAGCGGGCAGGATTGGGAATGGGGGGGGGCAGTAAGTGGTTTCTTATTACCCTTAAAGCCAGTAAACCCTGGCCACTGCTAAGGAAACTTCAAGAACATCAATGACAAAGCCAAGAGGAAATGCTATTTCTACCCCAACAAGCTACTCTTGGGGTTGCCTGAAGCTGTGAAAGACATGAGTTTGTGGTGTGGGGAGAAACAGGTAGGCATGATGCAGCCCAGTCTAAGGAGGAAGTTACTCAGAGACATCAAGGCCCAGTGGTTGGTATGGGTACAAGGAAAGGCTGCCCTCAACCACGCCCCTACTCCAGATCAAAGAGTACAGGCCAAGAAGGCCCCACTCAGTTCCTGAGCAGACTACAGCCCTGAGATGGGATGAGGACAAGGGAGGCAGCTCTAAATTCCAATCCAAAGTGCTGAAGCTTTGACGGTCCTTCCTGTTTTGTGCCCCTGCCAGTAGATACATATGATCACAAGATCGAGTTTAATGATAATGATGACGATGATGGTGGCCCCCACCATCATAATATCTAGCATAAATACGGCCTGTAAGTTATGCCAAGTGCTTGAGAATATTAACCTGTTTTATCCTCACAACAATCCTGGGGAGTGGGGGTAGGGATTATCTCCATTTTACAGATGAAGAAACTGAGACAGGCGGAAGTTAAGTGACATGCCCAGGGTTACACAGATAGTAAGGATCTAAGACTAAATTTGAATTCAGGTCTGCTTGAGAATAGGTTCATCTCTATCCACTTCACACCTAGCTGCTTTAGCGCTAAGAGGGAGTAGAGAGAGACTTAGGCCCAGGGAGGTTAAATGCCATGACCAGGGTCATAGAGGCATACATGGGAAAGCTGTTCAAACATTACTGCAGCTAGGTGGTCCCAGTGGATAGAGCACTGACCCTATCAGGAAGTCCCAAGTTCAAGTCTAGCCCTTAGACACTTACTACCTGTGTGACTCTGGGCAAGTTTGCCAACTGTCAAATGCAGATCACAGTAGCACCTATCTCCCAGAGTTACGATGACAATCTAACATGAGCACAAAGCCTACAGCACGGTTCCCTCCTTCCACCTCAGTGTACCAGATTTCAATGTCATTTTCTGTGTTATTGATCAATTCTGTCAACAAGAAACTCTTTCTACTCCCCCATCCCCCAACACACACACACACGTACGTGGGACTTTTTCTTTAAAAAAGCATCTGACTGGTAACTCCGACTGGAAGCACAGGACAATTTGCTGCTATTTCTTAACAGAAAGGAAGAAAGTATGTTTTGTCCTCAATCCTGGCCACTCCTTTTGACCTAAGTTCTGTGGTCTTGTTTGTATTGCTGTAGACACAGAATGTATTTTCTCTGGTTTTTCTTTCTTTCCTCTACAAGTCTTCCTTTGTTTCTCTATAATCATCATATTCATCATTCCTTTGAAGGGGTAGGGGCATCTGGAGCTGTCATTAAAACGGTTTGGGAGAACTGATGGGTCCCTGAACGGAAACTCCTTCTAACGATATAAGGAGTCTGACTCAGCTTATAGTTGTAGAACATTGCCTCGGGTACTGATCATCAGCCTTCACTAAACACCTACTAAGTGTCAGGGGTCTCACTTTATATACTCAGGGGATACAAAGTAGCGAAAGAAATAGCCCCAGCCTGGCAAGAGCTTACAATGTAACAGAGCAGACCACATGTAAACAAATAGGAGGGCCTATATACAGGATGATTAGGAAGTAATTAACAGAAGGCAGGTGCTAGAATTAAGAGGGCTAGGGGAAGTTCAACGACTTGCCTGTGGTCATGTAGGCAGAGGCAAGGCATGCATGCAGGTCTTCTGACTCCCCCCATCCTTCTCCCCCCTTTTCCGGAAGCTATCTATTCATAATATCTTCTTTTTCTTCAACTCTGTTGTGCCTTGAAGTTCAGAGATCATCCATTACATTCATTTTCTCCAATTTCAATGACATTTACCAGTCCCTGGGCACCCACTTTCAGCCTTTGGCTAGCCTAAAAAACGCTGCTGGGGATATTTTCACATAAATGGGGCTCTTCTGTCTGTCGTTAACCTTCTTGGGGGTCAAAATTCATCAATGAGATGCCAGGATCAAAGGTTATGAATAGATTTGTCACTTTTTCCATCAATCTATCAATCAACAATTGCTAAATTCCAGGTACTGTGCTAATACATTTTAAAAAGGAGTCATTGCTCTCAAATAATCCCGAAACATCTTTCAGAGTGGTTGGATTAATGGAGCTCCATCAAGAGCACATTAGGGTTCCCATCTTCTCACAGACCCTCCAACAATGAATATCTCCCTTTTTGCTGACTGATGTAATATCCCTTCTTTCCCTACAAAGTATAAGCCTCAGACAAGGCAAGAGGATGGTAAGGGCAGGAGTTGGCACTTTTGAATGGAAATCAAGAGATGAATTTAAATCTACACTAGACACCCCTGATTTTGGGGGTTTTACCAACCAATGCCTGGGCATTTCCCTTCCCTTGGGTTTTAGCCCCTCCTTTTGAGACACATTAATTCGAAATGTTTCCAGGTTCCTGTGAATTCATGGGACTGCATTAAATTCCAAAGCCTGAAGGATGGGTCACAGGCCACACAGTCTCTCATCTAGTCAAGGAAGACTCCGGTTGCACCTTAGACACAAAAAGTCATGCTTCTGGCCTTGCCTGGTCACATCCATCTCAAAACAACAGGTCTCTTTTAGCCACAACCCTGGGGCCCCCAAACCCAGCTGGCTAGCAGCATGACTCTGGTAAACACAATGACTCCACACATCTTTTTCTTTCCTCCTCAACTCTCTTTATGGTTTGCAAAGCACTTCTCTTTGAAGCAGTTAGTGAAGACAGCATTAGACCCATTTTACGGATGACAAAATTGAGGCTCAGGACTTAAAGTGGCTTGTCCATTACATGACCAATGAAGTCATTGGATTGTAGTCATGAGATGTGGGTTCCTATCTTGACTCAGATAAATATTACCTGTGTGACTATACAATCCCACTGAGCCTCAGTTTCCTTAATTCTAAAATGGAGGGGTCATCTTCAAGGTCCCTTTGAGTCCTAAACCCTATGATAGACTAGAGTGAGGCTCAGACTTCCACATGAGCCCACTGCTGTTAGCAGGTAATTAGGGTCCACCTGGGCCCAAAACAGGGCAGAGGAGACCAGTCCCAGGCCCGAGGAGGAGAGACTGGCAATTCAGACAGTGTCAATGGAGGCTGATTGGAGTTTAAAGCCCAGCTATGCCCCCTCAATGCAAGGTAACTGAATAAGCATTTGTTAAACACTTATTGTGTAACCAAAGCTCTCTGTCAGGGGCCAGGGACAGGAGGGCAAAAATGAAAGAGTCCTAGGTGATCTTATGAGTCATTTCCCTCCCCTTTCTGTTTCTTTCTCTATAAAATGAAGGGTTAGGATCAGACAGCTTCTGAGTCCTCTTCTAACTCTAGATCTGTGATTTCCAAAACCATCTAGTGCAACCCTTTCATTTTACAGAGAGGGAAACTGAGACCAGGAACTGCTAAAAGGTCTCCCTAAGGCCACCCATGTAGGAAGCAGATGGTGCCAGATTCTAGGCTGTTCTAACTCTCCCAGCTGACTCTCAACATCAAGCCCTGACCCCTAAGAGGGAAAGGGAAAGATAAAGAAGGAGAGCAGGGCCTGGGAGACAGAGGCTGGGCCAAAGAGACTGACCTAGGAGAGGAGGAGGAGGATGAGCAACCCCAGGGGGAAGGAGGCCATGGGGGCAAGGAAGTGGGCAGAGATGGTAGCTCCCTTCCTTTTTACTAACCTTCCTGGCAGGCAGCAGCAGGGCCACATTCTTTGCAGGGACATGTGCCTTCATGCTGGCCTTGGGGGCAGGCAGTTGGCTGGGGCTTCGGGAGGGTGGCGGAAGCTGGGAGGCCAGGGAGGGGGGCAGCTGGGCTGCTGTGTGCCCAGGAGGGGGGAGAAGGGGAGAGCTCCCTTAGAAATTAGGCCCCCCCTCCTACCCTCAGTGCACAGAGGCCTTTTGGAGGCAGGCCCAGCTAGAGAGGGCCCCACTTACCGGGCCCCTGGCTTTCTTCCCAAGGAGTATGTGTGTGTGTGTGTAGGAGGCGGGAATCAACAGAGTTCCTTTTGGGGGCCTGAAGCTTCATCAGGACACAGGACTGGAAAAAGGGAGGGGAGGAAGAAGGAGGGGGTGGCGGGGGATGGTGGAAGAAGAGAAGAGGAGGCGGGTGTTTGGGTGTCTGGCTCTGTTTGATAGGTGCTGGGGTGGGGGCAGGGCTGAGCACTTGAGGATGGGGGAGGAGAGGCAGGGGGCCTTGCTCAGGCCCTGGGGGCCAGGGTGGTTTCAGCGGAAGGAGAGGGAGAGCTGGCCTGCCTGCCTGCCTTCCTGTGGAAGGTGCTGGCTCTAGGAGCTGCCTGTTGTTAGCCTTGGGCCAGTGCCCTGAGCCGTACCTGGCTAAAACTCCCTTGGCAGCTTTACTCTTCTGTTTGAATCCAGAAAATGGAAATGAAGGCTCTGCACTCTGGAGGCTTTGTCTTGCCTCCCTCTAGCTTATGTCCACATACAGCTGAGAGGTGATCTGACAAAGGCTGAAACCACTGCTGAGCTGCAATGATGAGATCAGACCTTACTCGCGATGACAAACAGCAATCATCACCAGAAAAGTCAGTATTTGTCTAGCACTTTTAAGCACTTTCCAAGTATTATCTCTCAAAGATCCTTTGAGGTAGGGGCTATTATTACCACCATTTTACAGATGAGGAAAACTGAGGCTGAGAGTCACACGGCTAATGTCTGAGAAGCAGGATTTGAATTCAAGTCCTCCAAATTCCAGGCCCAGTGCTCTATCCACGGTGCTGCTCTGTCTTGAAAATCAGTCTTAGGTTTTCCAATGCAGTTATATTTCGCACCCTCCCTGACAAAATGACAACAGCCCCTGGAAAGTATGAAGAGGATGACCTCTTGTCTTTTTTTTTTTTCATTTCAGGTGAGGAAACTGGGTCACAGAGAGGACAAGTTCAGAAGATGTTAGAACTAAGGGCAGCAAATAGCACAGGGTATAAGAATGTTGGAGCCTGAAAGACTCAAATTCAAATATGACCTCAGATACTTACTAGCTGTGTGACCCTGAGCAAGTCACTCAACTTCTGTCTACCTCAGTTTCCTTAACTATAAAATGAGGATAATAACCTTTATCTCTGGTGATTGTGGTGGTCCAATGAGATAAAACTGTAAACCACTAAGCACAGTGTCTTCCCTCCTCTCTCCCTCTCCTTTTTCTTCCTCTCTCCTTTCCTTCTCTCTTTTCTTCCTTCTTTCTCCTTTACTTTCTTTCTTCCCTCTCCTTTTCTTTTGGAGGCAATCAGGGTTAAGTGACTTGCCCAGGGTCACACAGCTAATAAATGTCTAGTGTCTGGATTTGAACTCAGGTCCTCCTGCCTCTAGGGCCAGTGTGTTATCCACTGTGCCACCTAGTTGTCCCTTCCCCTTCCTTCCTTCCTTCCTTCCTTCCTTCCTTCCTTCCTTCCTTCCTTCCTTCCTTCCTTCCTTCCTTCCTTCCTTCCTTCCATCCTTCCTTCCTTCTTTCCTTCCTTCCTTCCCCAGTTTTCTCATCCATCACAGCTTTTCTGGAAGGCTCCAGTGAGATGACATGACAAGTACTATATAAATGTGAGTTACTATCTTGGAGATCATCAAATCCACTCTCCTCATTTTATGAGGCAGCTGAGGCTTAAAGAGGCTTGTCCTTTGTGCAAGGAAACAAAGGCTGTTAGGAGTAGAGTCAGAATTTGAATTCAAGTCTTTTGGCTCCAACGTCAAGGCTACTTCCATGGCACAACACTGTCTCCCATGAAAACATCTTTATTCCCCACCGCCACCCCCCCCCCCCATTCAAGGCATCTCTGGACCCCTAATAATAACTGGAGAAGATGCCCACATAGACACTTGCTGAATAGTCAGTTCCTGCTCTTTTCTGGGGGATGGCAGAGCCTGGGCCGAGCCTGGCCCTTGGTCATTTGCTTGGCTAGCAAAATGGGCCAACACTGAGTTAAGACCCCTGGGATTTCAGGAAATGACAGTGTCCTTCTGGTCACTCCTTCCATCTGAAGCTTTGTTCAGATTTTAGAGCCCAGAGGGTCCTGAGAGATCAATCCACTCTGACCTCTGACCTCTCCACCCTCATTTTAAAGATTAAGGGCTCAGGGCAGGAAGTGTTCACCCAAAGTCATCCTGGGAATTAATGCCAATATTTGGTCATCCTCTTTCCCCTCCCTCTCCAGGCCTTATTCCTTACCCTCAGCAGGGAGGGCAGAAGAATGAACTCGCTTCTCAATCTCTTTCCTGGTCTGTCTTTCTGTCTCTCTTTGTCTCTCTCTCTGTCTCTGTCACTTGTCTGTCCCTCTTCCCTCCCCACTCCACTCTAATTCTATTCAGAGAAAAATCTGTCTGAAGCCTCACTGGCTGTGGCCCCCACCCCCTCCTACCCCAGGCTGGTCTAAGCCAACCTGCCACAAGGTCGTAAGGGATGGGTTTATATTACTAACTGCAGCCTTGAAGCTGTAAGGGATAAACTATCAGAGCTCAGAAGGATCTTAGAACATGGAATGTCAGAGCTGGGAGGGACCTCAGGACACAGAATACCAGAAGCAGAAGGGACCCCAGAATACAGGCTCTCCGTGAAATAGCTTCTGGATCAATAATGCCTGTGCTAGAAGGGGCCTTACGGCCTGCTTGCCTCATCTAACTTTTCAATGGATGTGAAACAAAGCAAAGACTTTGAGAGAGAAATGATGGATGAGGGTCACACAGCTCGATGATGAAAAAGACAACATTGGAATCCAGGTCTCGGATTCCCAGTCTAATGCTTCCCACTCTAGTTCAGGCTCCTGCCTGGACAGCCCCTGTGGAAGAGTCTGAGGTAACCTGAGGTTTGGAGAGAGGTGGCCTGCATGGGCCTCAGTGCCAGCTGGCTGGGCATCCCATGCCAGCTGGCTCCTCCGAGTCTGGAGGCTTAGAGATTAGTCAAGCTCCAAGTCCAGCAAACAGTAGGAGCTCCAGGAGGCCCTAGGGGCTGGAGGAGGGCCACTGGCCCCACCCTGCATGGTTACTGCGACCAGTCCCAAGGGATCTTGAAATGCTTACCCTGGCCTGACCTGGGGGTCGTGAATGCTGACCTGTGTCTGCCTTTGTCTCTGCCGGGATCCCTCTGACGGGAGCAGTGTGTCCGAATTAGCGATAACAATAATTAATAATAGTTATGCAGTAGCTTATACATACTTCTGACCCTTACAGCCACCCTGGGTAACTTGAAAGTAGACTTACTGTCAACCCCTGGACCATGGGACCTGTTTGGAGGGAAAGAATCTACTCCAATCCCTCTGGAAAATGACTGGGGAAAGGGAGGGTAAAATCACTAAGTTATTCATATCCGGTGACCCAGCAGCCACACCATGGGCCCAGAGTTGGAGGAGAGCAGTGACATGTACACCAGATGCTTCATTGCAAGCAGCGGGAAGAATTAGGAAGAACATCAGACATAGGGTCAAAAGACCTGGGTTCAAATCCTTAGATCTTCTACTTCCAACCTGCTTGACCTTAGACATGTCATTTAATAACAATAGCTTGCATTTACATAATGACTTAAGGTTTGGAAATTGCTTTACATATATTATTTCATTTGATACTTACAGCAATTTGGTGAAGTAGAGACTACTATTACCATCCTTTACGGATGTAGAAACTAAGGTGTAGGGAGCCAGCCAACTGAGGCAGGGTTCAAAGTCAGAATTTCCTGACTCCAAGAGGAATATCCATGTACTATGCCACCCAGCTGCTAATTAAATCCTTTGAACCTCAGTTTCTCCACCTGTAAAATGAAAGGGTTGGACTAGATGTCATTCTAAACTTTTATTAAGGGGTTCTTAACTTTTATTACATGTCACGGACCCTTTGGGAAGTCTGGTGAAACTTGTGGATGATTTTCCACAGTAATTTTTTTTCTTAACATCATAATTGAAAGAAAAGCTAAATTTCAATCAGAGGTTAGTGAAAATTAAAGATATAAATTTTTTCCCATCTAAGTTCATGGAATTTCCCCTAAAAATCTATCCATGGAACTTTTACAGGGCTTTGAGTTCCAGGTTAAGAACCCCTGAGTCAAGCAATGCTCCTTTCCATTTAAAACCTAAATTACTATGACTCTACTTATAGTACTCAAAAGTTAAAAATAAATTGGGCACTTAGAGATTGGAGGATGGCTGAACAAAACAGGACATGATCCATAGAACATAGCACAGCTCGACAAAACCAGGAAGTGATGCCTCCAAGGAGCTTCTCTGACAGTTATAACCTTACTGATTTGCCTAGGATATTGAGAAGTAAACTGATTTGCCCAAGGTCACATAGTCAAGACTCAAACTCAGGTCTTGCTGGCTTCAAGGCTGACACTCTATGTACACTGACTACAATATTACTGAGTCATAAGGGAAACGTGGGAAGACTAATATAACATGATACTGAGTAAAGAAAGCCGTGTCTGAGGAATTATATAGCAGTGAGAACAATGTTATATGATAAACAGTCTAAGAGGCAGAATACAGTGAACCACGGTGGCTACTGTTGATCACTAATGGAAGAGTAGGAAGTTAACCTGAGCCATCAGTCACAAGGGATACAAGGTATCTGCTTAAACCTCCCCCTGCCTCCACTTTAGAGTGCTGAGCCAGAAATCAGGAACACCCATCTTTGTGAGTTCAAATCTGGTCTCAGAGACTTACTAGCTGTGTGAACCTGGGCAAGTCATTTTACTTTGGTTGCCTCCATTTCCTCATCTGTAAAATGAGCTGGAGAAGGAAATGGCAAACCACTTCAACAAGTTTGTCAAGGAAAACCCCAAATCAAGGTCACAAAGAGGAGACAAAACAGAAAATGACCCCACAACAACGAAACTAAATTGAGTTTGAAAACTGAATTGAGACTGTATCAAAAGAAACTGTACGATGAGGTATGACCGTGTGCGGTCTGAGCCTGGAGGAGGGGAAGGCTGGTGGATCATATGGGACTTGGGAGCTCTGAAAGTGCATCAGGTGTCCACACTAAGAACTTGGACACAGATATGAGAGATCTGAGGGCAATCAGGCTGTGTAAGGAGGAGCTAAGGAGAATAGGTCAAAGTTCCTGGGCCAGTCACCAATGGGATCCGGTCCAAGAGTAGCCACTGCATTTTCAGCCTGAGTGAAATCCAGCCTCAAAATAAGCAAACAAACTATATTAAGATTTTTTTTTAAAAGAATGAGAATCTAATAGGTTCATAGTTTTCTAAAGCTAAAAGAAAGCTTAATAGTCTTCTAATTTATAGATCCCTTCTTAGAATAATGTTTTAAATAATTAGAAGTATATTAAATTTCATTTAGAGGCTAGTGAAAATAAAGATGATATTTTTTTCCCCTCATCCAACCCTGAACCACCTGAAATCTTTCTTTAGACCCAGATTAAGAACCTCTGGACCAACCCTCTCACTTCACATATGGGGAAACTGAGGCCCAGAGAGACTTAGAATTTATATCTTGGAGGGAATCTGAGAGGTGACTTAATAGTATCTTCTCATTTTACAGAAGGGGGAAACTGAGGCCCCAAAAGGGGAAGTAATTTACCCATGGTCATGGGACAAGTGGCAGAGTTCTTAAAGCTTGAACCGTAGGTCTCTTTCTCTTTCCAGGTGTGCCTTCTGACATTATTCCTCAGTGAGCCCCTAAATCACCCACCTCAACAGAGGGACATTCATAAGGTTAAGTGATGTGTCCAAGGTTGCACAGATTCAGGAAGGGCAGCATGGTGTTGTGGAAAGAATATTCAACTTGAAGTCACATATCCCAACTCAGCTACCTGGATGGCCATAAGCAAGCCATTAAAACTTTCTAGGCCTCAGTTTCCTCATCTGTAAAATGAAAGAGCTGGATTAGATAAGGGCTTCTTAACCTTTCTCTGTATCATGTAGTCTACAGGGGGTTTATGGACTGCTTCTCTGTTTCTAAATGCACAGGAGGTACAAAAGGAAACCCACTATATTGAAATACATTATCAAAAGATTTTCTAAAACAAGTTCCTGGACCACAAATAAATCTGACATTTTTTCTAGCTCTAGATTTGTTTTCCTATATAATCTCCAAAGGCAAGAGATCCTGGACCCCCAGGGAAAAAAAACACTTGGGTTATTAAAATGCCAGGTTCTGGGTAAGGTGGGGGAGGAGTATCAGGGCAGTGGGAATAGGTGCAGTGGGAAGAGAGGCTTCCTTGATTGAGTCTTACTAGTTACAAAGGGGTTGGTAGGACTGAAAGAAGCCACTTTGCAGTTGACCAAATTATTAGCTTTTGGCACTAAATCTGGAGTATTGAAAGTTATAGGACCACAGGTTTGGGGGTTGCAAGGAACCTCAGAGGCTGTAGAATTCATTCACAAATGAGAAAACTGAAGCACAGAGAGATGAAGTGAGTTGCCTGGGGATATGGATACTCAGTAGTATTTAAGGAAGGATTTGAATTCAGGTCTTTCTGACTCCAAGTCCAGAACTCGCCCGAGTTATCCAGCTGCCCAGTCATTCATCCTTAACTACATCCTGGTAGGTCCATTATCCAACTCTCACCTATTGGAATGTTTCCTCCCTATTCTCCCCATGCTTGGCAAGCTACTTCTCCACAATACCCCAATCTCTCCCACTGCTGCCCAAAAGCCCAACACCAAGGTCCTTCATGGCAATGTTTTGAGAGCAAAGTAAGACTTCCTTTGTACATTGAAAATGGAGATCTGCCACAGGCAAAGGAAGGAGGGGAGAAGAGTTACAGATCCAGAAGGAAGCCCTAATGAATCACCTTCTTTTCCCTGATCCTGCTGGAAGTCCCAGAGGGAATGAGTTTGAATTTGGCTTGACTACTTGCTCCCCTTGTGACCTTGGGGGAGTCCCCTAACCGCTGGGCAGCAGCTTCCTCATTATAAAGTGAGGGGATTTGGATGAGATGATTTCCAGCATTGGTAAAAGAGTCTGGCACAGAGGTGCCATAGCAATACTTATTTTCTTCTCTTTCAGCCTAAGATCCTAGGACCTTTCTCCTGCCAAGATCTCCCAGTACACACCGATTCCCCCATCACCAATCCCCCGGGTAAGCATTTCACTAAGTTTTATGATTAGTTTTGGTTATTCATTATTATATAGTTTATATTATTATATCATGTTACATATTACATTATGTTACATATTAATTATAATATATAATGATCATTAATATACTATATAATCATATGTGAAATTATAATACATAATAATGTTGTATGATAATCTTTATATCATTATTTATTATTTTATTAAAACCAGTATCATTATTACTATTAGTCACATTTCTGTAGTGACTCAAGGTTTATTTTCCTCACACTACCACTGTGCTGGAAGGTTGAGCAAATATTACTCCAGCTAGGTGGCTCAGTGGCTAGAGCACCAAGCCTGGTGTCAGGAGAAGCCCAGTTCAAATCTGACCTTAGATACTGACTAGCTGTGTAATCCTGGGCAAGTCACTTAACTGCCATCTGCCTCAGTTTCCTTCTCTACAAAATGGGGATAATAATGGCACCTATCTCAAAAGAGATACTTGCAAAGTGCTTAGCAAAATGCTGGCATGTAGTAGGTAAAGGTTTGTCCCTATCCTCATTTCACAGACCAAGTCCATAAGACTTAGAGCTGGAAGGGACTGCGAGGGTTCTCATGTGTGGACGGGTGAGGGATTTAGTCCAATTCCTTTACTTGAGAGATGAGGCTTAGAGAGATTAAATGATCTCTCTCTAATTACATAGTGAGTAAAATGTCACAAGCAGAACTTCCTGACTCCAAGGCTAGCACACAAGTCACTACAATATTGCCCTTCATTTTACAGGTGAGGAAACTGAGGTAGGTAGAGATTTAAGTGACGCACCTAGAGTCAAACAAGTAGTCAATGTCTGAGGCTGGATCTAAAACTCGGGGTTTTCCTGGTTCCAAATCTAGTTCTCTTTCCCTCTAAACTAAGATTCAGAAGGATGGTTAAGCAATCTGTCCAGTGTCATACAATTAGGATCCCAGGATTTTGAGGCAGAGACCTGAAAAAGCAACTAGTCCCACCTCCCATCTCAGTTTGTAGATGAGGAAACTGAGGCACAGAGGTTGAAGTGATTAGCCCCAGAGTAGGTCAGGATTTGAATTCAGGTCTTCTTGGACTGTGAGTCTGGCACTTTCACCACTAAGCAAGTGTTAGAGTAAAGACTGAACCCTGTTCCTCCAATTGTAAAACCTGAACTCCTCTAAAACTGAGTTCAAATAACCCAACTGACTAGTCCAAGATCACTGACCGAAGGTAACAGGCAAGGAATGTCCCTACACAACCTCAATCTCACCCCAGGGATCCCATCGTTAATCCAAAATCCTTAACCTTTATAACACCTCTCAATCCCTGTCTTTCCATTCATACAAGCACCACTCTGTGGGGGGGGTGTGATGGCAGAATGAGGACAAGAGGGGTCTAGGGATAGGATAGTAAGAAAAGAGAAAGAAGGGGAAATAAGAGAAAGAGTAAAAGGAAGGGGGGGAGGGAAAAGAAAGAAGGAAAGAAAGAAAAGAAAAGAAATAAAAAGGGAAGGAGGGAAGAAGGGAGGGAAGGAAGGAGGAAAGGGGAGAAAGGGAGAAAGAAAGAGAGAAAGACAGACAAAGAAAGAAAGAAAGAAGGAAAGAAAGAAAGACAGACAAAGGAAGAAAGAAAGAAAGAAAGAAAGAAAGAAAGAAAGAAAGAAAGGAAAGAAAGAAAAGAAAGAAAGAAAGAAAGAAAGAAAGAAAGAAAGAAAGAAAGGAAAGAAAGAAAGAAAGAAAGAAAGAAAGAAAGAAAGAAAGAAAGAAAGAAAGAAGAAATAGAAAAACAATCCCTGACCTCCACCTGGGAAGCCCCTTGCAGACCAACTCTGAGAAGTCTGCGGTTGGTCATGCAGCCACACTGGGAGCAGAGAAGCTTTCTTTGGGCTTCTGGGCTTCCATATCTCAAAGGACAGATGGAGGAGGTGTCTAGAGCCCAAGTAGGGGTGAGGGAAGGCATCTCTCTTTCCAATTGTTCTTGGCTGAAAGACCACTGAGCAGAAAATAACCCCCTCCACTGAGTCATAAGGGAAACGTGGGAAGACTAATATAACATGATACTGAGTAAAGAAAGCCGTGTCTGAGGAATTATATAGCAGTGAGAACAATGTTATATGATAAACAGTCTAAGAGGCAGAATACAGTGAACCACGGTGGCTACTGTTGATCACTAATGGAAGAGTAGGAAGTTAACCTGAGCCATCAGTCACAAGGGATACAATGTATCTGCTTAAACCTCCCCCTGCCTCCACTTTAGAGTGCTGAGCCAGAAATCAGGAACACCCATCTTTGTGAGTTCAAATCTGGTCTCAGAGACTTACTAGCTGTGTGAACCTGGGCAAGTCATTTTACTTTGGTTGCCTCCATTTCCTCATCTGTAAAATGAGCTGGAGAAGGAAATGGCAAACCACTTCAACAAGTTTGTCAAGAAAACCCCAAATCAGGTCACAAAGAGGAGACAAAACAGAAAATGACCCCACAACAACGAAACTAAATTGAGTTTGAAAACTGAATTGAGACTGTATCAAAAGAAACTGTATGATGAGGTATGACCGTGTGCGTCTGAGCCTGGAGGAGGGGAAGGCTGGTGGATCATATGGACTTGGGAGCTCTGAAAGTGCATCAGGTGTCCACACTAAGAACTTGGACACAGATATGAGAGATCTGAGGGCAATCAGGCTGTGTAAGGAGGAGCTAAGGAGAATAGGTCAAAGTTCCTGGGCCAGTCACCAATGGGATCTGGTCCAAGAGTAGCCACTGCATTTTCAGCCTGAGTGAAATCCAGCCTCAAAATAAGCAAACAAACTATATTAAGATTTTTTTTTAAAAGAATGAGAATCTAATAGGTTCATAGTTTTCTAAAGCTAAAAGAAAGCTTAATAGTCTTCTAATTTATAGATCCCTTCTTAGAATAATGTTTTAAATAATTAGAAGTATATTAAATTTCATTTAGAGGCTAGTGAAAATAAAGATGATATTTTTTCCCCTCATCCAACCCTGAACCACCTGAAATCTTTCTTTAGACCCAGATTAAGAACCTCTGACCAACCCTCTCACTTCACATATGGGGAAACTGAGGCCCAGAGAGACTTAGAATTTATATCTTGGAGGAATCTGAGAGGTGACTTAATAGTATCTTCTCATTTTACAGAAGGGGAAACTGAGGCCCCAAAAGGGGAAGTAATTTACCCATGGTCATGGGACAAGTGGCAGAGTTCTTAAAGCTTGAACCTAGGTCTCTTTCTCTTTCCAGTGTGCATTCTGACATTATTCTCAGTGAGCCTCTAAATCACCCACCTCAACAGAGGGACATTCATAAGGTTAAGTGATGTGTCCAAGGTTGCACAGATTCAGGAAGGGCAGCATGGTGTTGTGGAAAGAATATTCAACTTGAAGTCAAATATCCCAACTCAGCTACCTGGATGGCCATAAGCAAGCCATTAAAACTTTCTAGGCCTCAGTTTCCTCATTTGTAAAATGAAAGAGCTGGATTAGATAAGGGCTTCTTAACCTTTCTCTGTATCATGTAGTCTACAGGGGTTTATGGACTGCTTCTCTGTTTCTAAATGCACAGGAGTATAAAGGAAACCCACTATATTGAAATACATTATCAAAAGATTTTCTAAAACAAGTTCCTGGACCACAAATAAATCTGACATTTTTTCTAGCTCTAGATTTGTTTTCCTATATAATCTCCAAAGGCAAGAGATCCTGGACCCCCAGGGAAAAAAACACTTGGGTTATTAAATGCCAGGTTCTGGGTAAGGTGGGGAGGAGTATCAGGCAGTGGGAATAGGTGCAGTGGGAAGAGAGGCTTCCTTGATTGAGTCTTACTAGTTACAAAGGGGTTGGTAGGACTGAAAGAAGCCACTTTGCAGTTGACCAAATTATTACCTTTTGGCACTAAATCTGGAGTTTGAAAGTTATAGGACCACAGGTTTGGGGTTGCAAGGAACCTCAGAGGCTGTAGAATTCATTCACAAATGAGAAAACTGAAGCACAGAGAGATGAAGTGAGTTGCCTGGGGATATGGATACTCAGTAGTATTTAAGGAAGGATTTGAATTCAGGTCTTTCTGACTCCAAGTCCAGAACTCGCCCGAGTTATCCAGCTGCCCAGTCATTCATCCTTAACTACATCCTGGTAGGTCCATTATCCAACTCTCACCTATTGGAATGTTTCCTCCCTATTCTCCCCATGCTTGGCAAGCTACTTCTCCACAATACCCCAATCTCTCCCACTGCTGCCCAAAAGCCCAACACCAAGTCCTTCATGGCAATGTTTTGAGAGCAAAGTAAGACTTCCTTTGTACATTGAAAATGGAGATCTGCCACAGGCAAAGGAAGGAGGGGAGAAGAGTTACAGATCCAGAAGGAAGCCCTAATGAATCACCTTCTTTTCCCTGATCCTGCTGGAAGTCCCAGAGGGAATGAGTTTGAATTTGGCTTGACTACTTGCTCCCCTTGTGACCTTGGGGGAGTCCCCTAACCGCTGGGCAGCAGCTTCCTCATTATAAAGTGAGGGATTTGGATGAGATGATTTCCAGCATTGGTAAAAGAGTCTGGCACAGAGGTGCCATAGCAATACTTATTTTCTTCTCTTTCAGCCTAAAATCCTAGGACCTTTCTTCTGCCAAGATCTCCCAGTACACACGATTCCCCCATCACCAATCCCCCGGGTAAGCATTCACTAAGTTTTATGATTAGTTTGGTTATTCATTATTATATAGTTATATTATTATATCATGTTACATATTACATTATGTTACATATTAATTATAATATATAATGATCATTAATATACTATATAATCATATGTGAAATTATAATACATAATAATGTATGATAATCTTTATATCATTATTTATTATTTTATTAAAACCAGTATCATTATTACTATTAGTCACATTTCTGTAGTGACTCAAGGTTTATTTTCCTCACACTACCACTGTGCTGGAAGGTTGAGCAAATATTACTCCAGCTAGGTGGCTCAGTGGCTAGAGCACCAAGCCTGGTGTCAGGAGAAGCCCAGTTCAAATCTGACCTTAGATACTGACTAGCTGTGTAATCCTGGGCAAGTCACTTAACTGCCATCTGCCTCAGTTTCCTTCTCTACAAAATGGGGATAATAATGGCACCTATCTCAAAAGAGATACTTGCAAAGTGCTTAGCAAAATGCTGGCATGTAGTAGGTAAAGGTTTGTCCCTATCCTCATTTCGCAGACCAAGTCCATAAGACTTAGAGCTGGAAGGGACTGCGAGGGTTCTCATGTGTGGACGGGTGAGGGATTTAGTCCAATTCCTTTACTTGAGAGATGAGGCTTAGAGAGATTAAATGATCTCTCTCTGATACATAGTGAGTAAAATGTCACAAGCAGAACTTCCTGACTCCAAGGCTAGCACACAAGTCACTACAATATTGCCCTTCATTTTACAGGTGAGGAAACTGAGGTAGGTAGAGATTTAAGTGACGCACCTAGAGTCAAACAAGTAGTCAATGTCTGAGGCTGGATCTAAAACTCGGGTTTTCCTGGTTCCAAATCTAGTTCTCTTTCCCTCTAAACTAAGATTCAGAAGGATGGTTAAGCAATCTGTCCAGTGTCATACAATTAGGATCCCAGGATTTTGAGCAGAGACCTGAAAAAGCAACTAGTCCCACCTCCCATCTCAGTTTGTAGATGAGGAAACTGAGGCACAGAGGTTGAAGTGATTAGCCCCAGAGTAGGTCAGGATTTGAATTCAGGTCTTCTTGACTGTGAGTCTGGCACTTTCACCACTAAGCAAGTGTTAGAGTAAAGACTGAACCCTGCTCCTCCAATTGTAAAACCTGAACTCCTCTAAAACTGAGTTCAAATAACCCAACTGACTAGTCCAAGATCACTGACCGAAGGTAACAGGCAAGGAATGTCCCTACACAACCTCAATCTCACCCCAGGGATCCCATCGTTAATCCAAAATCCTTAACCTTTATAACACCTCTCAATCCCTGTCTTTCCATTCATACAAGCACCACTCTGTGGGGGGGTGTGATGGCAGAATGAGGACAAGAGGGGTCTAGGGATAGGATAGTAAGAAAAAGAAAGAAGGGGAAATAAGAGAAAGAGTAAAAGGAAGGGGGGGAGGGAAAAGAAAGAAGGAAAGAAAGAAAAGAAAAGAAATAAAAAGGGAAGGAGGGAAGAAGGGAGGGAAGGAAGGAGGAAGGGAGAAAGAAAGAGAGAAAGACAGACAAAGGAAGAAAGAAAGAAAGAAAGAAAGAAAGAAAGAAAGAAAGAAAGAAAGAAAGAAAGAAAGAAAGAAAGAAAGAAAGAAAGAAAGAAAGAAAGAAAGAAAGAAAGAAGGAAGGAAAGAAAGAAAGAAGGAAGGAAAGAAAGAAAGAAGGAAGGAAAGAAAGAAAGAAGGAAGGAAAGAAAGAAAGAAAGAAGGAAGGAAAGAAAGAAAGACAAAGGAAGAAAGAAAGAAAGAAAGAAAGAAAGAAAGAAAGAAAGAAAGAAAGAAAGAAAGAAAGAAAGAAAGAAAGAAAGAAAGAAAGAAAGAAAGAAGAAATAGAAAAACAATCCCTGACCTCCACCTGGGAAGCCCCTTGCAGACCAACTCTGAGAAGTCTGCGGTTGGTCATGCAGCCACACTGGGAGCAGAGAAGCTTTCTTTGGGCTTCTGGGCTTCCATACCTCAAAGGACAGATGGAGGAGGTGTCTAGAGCCCAAGTAGGGGTGAGGGAAGGCATCTCTCTTTCCAATTGTTCTTGGCTGAAAGACCACTGAGCAGAAAATAACCCCCTCCAACCTCAGGTGTCTTCTTGCAGTGGGCAGAAAAGAATTGGAAAGGGCAGAAATTTAAGGCTCTCAAAAAGGGCATCTAGTGGATAGATTGCTGGGCCTGGAACAAAGAACTCTAATGTAGCCTCAGACACTTACTAGGTGTGTGACTTTAACTTAAGTGTGTGTCATTTAACTTCTGTCTGCCTCAGTTTCTTCAACTGTAAAATGAGGATAATAAGAGCACTTGCTTCCTAAGGTTGTCCTGAGGGTTAAATCAAATATTGCACAGTGTTTTTGCACACAATAGGCACTTAATAAACTTTTGTTCCCTTCCCCCTTTCTCTTTGAGGCTTAGCTGGCTTAGAAATCACAAGATTTGGTTGTAGTATTGTCTCAGCTACTAATTCTGGGACTCAGTTTCCTCATCTGTCAATGGATGGGTCTGAACTAGAGCCAATCCAATGTAACTCAACAGATATTTACTAAGCACTTACTATGTGCAAAGTGAGTATGCTGGGCAGTTAGGATATTAAATATTTCCCTGGGCCTTAATTTTCTAAACTCTAAAATCAAGGACCTGGGTTCGAGTGGCTCCTAAAGGTATTTCCATTTCTAAGTCTATGAGCCAATAGCTGCTTCAAATTCTGGCAAAGACATTTGCTAGCTACACAAGTGACTTCCACTCTCTGACCCTTATCTTCTCCTCCTGTAAGATGGGAACAAAACTTTCACTGCCTCCTTTGATGGTGGTTGTGGGAGAAGTGCTAGAGAACCTTAAAGCACTACAGCTTTCCTACCATTTACCTCCCTGCCTTCAAGGAGAGCACATTCTACAGTAGCTGATGTACAGATCATGGCCTTAAAGCTGAAAAGGATGTTGGAAGATATGGGAGCTTAGGTGTAGACCTAGAAGGTGCCTCCAAGGCCAATGGGTCCAATCTCTCCAACTTACAAATGAGGAAGTTGAGACCTTAGGATGGGCAGTTTAAGTGGTAGTATTAGAATGCTGGAGCTCTAACTCTCAATTCAACTGTTTTGCTCTACCCTGCTACTTCCACCATGATCTGAGGAGGCAGGAGAGAATGCCAACAATGAGGGGGAATGAGGAGACTCCCATTGGAGGTCATACCTGAGTTAATAAAAATAATAAATCAATAACAATGATAATGATAATGGAATGCATGTGTAGTATTTTAAGGTTTGCAAGCACTTCACAAATATCACTTCATCTATCCTCACAAAAACTCTGGGAGGTAGGTGCTACTATCACCCCCATTTTATAGATAAGAAAATTGAGGCAGAAAGGTTAAATGGCTTGCTTGGGGCTATGCAGGTAATAAGTGTCTGAGGTTATATTTGAACTCAGGTCTTCCTGATTCTAGGCATAGTGCTCTATCCATTGGGCCATCCAGCTGGTAGGGATTGTAAAAGGTGGAAGTGAGGAAGGAGGACATCCCAGGCAGGGGGCATGTTCCGCCTATGGAGCTTCACAGATGAATTCTAGGGTCTCTTCAGGTTCCAAATCTATGAGCTATACTTAATCTATATTTTAAGGTCTCTCTCAGCTCTAAAATTAAAGGCTCACATAAAAACCAGGCAATGGTTCCAGATTCCTGCGTCTGAGGGTACTTCGGGAAGTACAGTAAATAGTAAGGCATGAAGGTGCCCCTGGTGAGGTGACAGAGGCTGCCACCCAACACTATTACTTTAACACATGCACACCTCTTCCTTCCTACTCCTCTGCTGTATGCTTGTAACTGAGAGGGAAACTCCATGTTCTGTCCAAGAAACAGTCTTAGGACCTGCCAAACCAAGATAATCAGAGCATGGCTGTTTGGGGCCATCAGGGCAGAGGGGTCTGCTACTAAGATAGAAAGCTAATGCTGAGCCCCAGGTGGGGGAGGCTGTTTGGTGGTTTTCTATGTGTACCTGTATGGAATAGGGACTTTGCAGGGGGAGGGTTGGGAAAAGAGACAGAGAGAGAGAGAGAGAGAGAGAGAGAGAGAGAGAGAGAGAGAGAGAGAGAGAGAGAGAGAGAGAAGAGAACACAAGTACAGCAAGAAGCTTAGACTGGCATGCATGGCCCTTCCAGCTGGCAGGGGCCGCTTCCACTTCTCACACACCCGCCCCCAGATGGGAAATGATTCATGAAAATGTAGAGGGTAAAATTAGCCAGAAGGCAGCAAAATAATTTATGCGTCCCAACAGTCCCAAGCCGGCCAGCCCACGCTCCCAGCTCCACCTGGCATCTCCTGTGCCCATAAGGGATCTGCCCAGACGTTGCCTTCTGTCTCTGGACTCAGCCTCTTTAGGGAGATGGGGGGCAGGGCTTGAGAATAGGTCAGAAGGAGCAGGAATTAGGTATCCGGCATTGATTCAGTAGGAAGAACCACTAGTTAGAGTCAGGAAACTAAGGTTCAGGGGATGACAGGTCCTTGAAATACTCTCACTGGATGCTACTACCCTCAGTCTATCAGGCTGTATCTCTGCTCCCTTTCATGGTCAAACTCTCAGGATGGGGGGCAGGAAAGCAATCTACTCCTGCCTCTTCCCTCACTAAAATGCTGACCTTTTGCCATCTGGCTTCCAACTTAATCATTCAATTGAAAACACTGTCCAAAGATATCAATGATGTCTTAATTGCTGAATCTGAAGACCTTTTCTCAATCCTTGTTCTTAATCTCTTTGTAGTATCTGATGCCTTTGGACACAATTTCCTCTTGGCTGCTCTCTTTTCTCTGGGACCATGGCTCTTTCTGGGTTCTCCTCTTACCTGTCTGACTATTCAACACTCTCCTCTGTGGTATCTTCATCCAGGTCAAGCCCACTGGCTGTCGGGGTCCCCTTCAGCCTCAGTCCTGAGTCCTCTTCTATTCTATCTCACACTCTCTCACTTGGTGATCTCCTCAGCTTCCATGGGTTCAATGAGCATCTCTAAGCTATTTCCCAGATCCAAATATCCAGCCTTCACTTCTGTCAGAGGCTCCAGTATCCAATCACCAACTGACTAATGGACATTTCCAAACTCCTCAGGTCCAGAACAGAAATCATTCTATTTTTCCTCACACCCTTCTCTCTTCCTAACTTCTCTTCTCCCTGTCTTCAACTTTAGCAACCCTTGCCTCCTTATTCTCCTTCCACCCCACCTTTAATCATTTATTAATTCTTCTCAGTTCTACCTCCATATCTATCCATTCTAAGTCCAGAGCTCTTTCTACACCAGAGACCCAAATTTTCAGAATGGACAGAAGGCAGTGACCCAGGATGTATATCACAGGGATGTAGAATTCACAACCTTAGCTCTATGAACAGCATAGCCTGGCTCACCACACTAACTAGCCCCAGACACAGAAGATACTGCCTCCCTCCACTTCTTTCTTGCTGGTATTCTGACTCTCCATATTTTTGTAACTCCACCCCAGCTGCCTTCTTACCCTTGAGATCCCCCTCCTCCCATCGGGGAGTTCCTGTCTAGTAGGTATCCTCCCCAACCTCTCTTCTGAATGTTGCATCACCCCCACTGGAATGCAAGCTTCTTGAGGGTAGGGACTACTGTCTTGGCCTATAATTGCATTCCCAATGTTTAACACAGTGCTAGAACACGGTAACTAAGTACTTGATAAATGCTCATTTACTCTATATCTATGTATCTATCCACCCTTCTTTCTATCATTATTTCCTTTCTCCCCCCTCTTCCTTTCTTTTCTTCAGCTTTCTTTTTTCTCTTTCTTTTTGTCTTCTTTCTTTCTTCCTTCTTTCCTTTCCCCTTTTCTCTTTTTTCTCTCTCTTTTTAGTCTCTATTCCTTCCTTTCTTTCCTTCCTTCTTTCTTCCTTCCTTTCCTTTTTTCTTTCCTTATTTCTATACATCTATCTGTTTCTCTGTCTATCTGTCTGTCTCCTAGACTTCAAGCCTGGGTCCATGCAAGTGGGCAATGTGGAATTGAGGGGAAAAAACCATTGGATTTAGAAGACCCACGTTCAGATCTCACTTCTGACATTTACTTCAATGTGTGACATGGCAAATCAGACCCTACTCACAAGCTACTTATCCTCTCTAGGTCTCAGTCTCTTCTGTCAAATAAAGGGGCTTGTGTCATGGACCCCTTTGGTAGTCTGGTAAAGTCCATGGCCTCCTCAGAATGTTTTTAAATGCATAAAACAAATAGGGTTACAAAGGAAACTATAATGAGACAGTTATCAAAATATTTAATCACACATACACACACAGGCACACAATGCATACATGCACACACATGCACAGACCCCAGGCCAAGAAGTCCAATCTCTAAGGGCCTGTCTAGCTCTAAACTCTCTAAGTTCATGACAAAGCAGGAGAACAGACCTGAACTCCTGCCACTGACAAGCTTTAAGCCTATGGTGAGAGGCAGGTCCCCGTCCAGGGCAAGCCAAGGTTAGCAGAGGGAGACAGAGTGTCCTTCTCAGGCCAGCCAGGAAAGAGGAGGGGATCCAGGTCTGGCCCATTTCTTCCCCAGTGCACCTTACTTGTGGAAAGAGATAAAATCAGCTGGTACAACAGGCCCCATTCAAAGCCAGTAAATCTGTCTGCCATCCAGGATTCAGGTTACTGTACTCCAGCGACCAAGGCCAAGTGAGGGGGTCAGTTTGACCTGCTTCCCTTCCACTCACTGGGTACTGGCCTGAAATCTCCAGGGCTCCAACATGCCAGGAAATTCAATCTCTAGTAACTGCATTCCCTGGGTGGCAGCCCTCCATGGGAACATTCCCTTCCCAGAACCCCCCAACAGAGGAGAGGCATAGCTCAGACCCTGTGCTCTCCCTAAGTGATGGATTCTTTCCATTGGGTCATGGGTCTAAAGTTAGAATGAACCTGAGAGGTCATTTAATCCTACCCTTCGTTGAACAAATGAAGAAACTAAGGCTTGGATATGGGAAATTGGAAGACTTACAATTCAATTCAATTCGACAACATTTACTAAGCACCTAATATGTAAAAATAAAAATAGCTAGTATTTATATGAGGCTTACTATGTGCCTGGCACCATGCTAAGTGCATTACAATTATTTCCTTTGATGCTCTCAACAACTTTGGTTCACTGAAGGTGGGGAGGAGGGGAAGGGAGGGATGTATTTGATAATGAAAGGGATACAAAAACAAAAGATACATAGATATTGTATTATAATGTGGTATATATTATACTGTAGTTTATAATATAAAAAGTATATTATATTACAGTTTATATCATATTTTATTAATTTTTTAATTTTGAAAGAAGCAAAGGATTAAAAACTCCTGTATCCAGACAGTCCACACAAATTCAGTCATTTTTCAGCTGTGACTGGCTCTTCGTGGTCCCTCTTGTCAGATATACTGTAGTGGTTTGCCATTTCCTTCTCCAGCTCATTTAACAGATGAAGAAACTGAGACAAACAGGGTAAAGGGACTTGCTCAGGATCACACAGTTAGCAAGCGTCTGAGGTTAGATTTGAGATCAGAAAGATAAGCCTTCTTGATTCCAGGCCCTAACCACTGTGACACCGAGCTGTCATAGCCAACCCATACACAACAAACATTTAATAAATGCACATTGACTGACTAGTTTAACCTCTCTGGGTCTCAGTTTCCCCATCCATAAGATGAGGGGAACTGAACTAGGAAACCTCCAAGGTCTCTCCTAGCTAGATATCTATGACTCTGTCTAGTTCTCTGTGCCTCCGCGTCCTCATCTGTAAACTGCAGACAATATACTACAAACCCCATAAAGCTGTTTTGAGGGAAACCGTTTGTGAGCCTTCAAGTACTGTATAAACAGGTGTTCCGGCGACTACAACAACGCAATGAAACACTATGGGAAATAGAATTCATTGGCTTTCCATACTGATTTTTTTTCATGAAAAACTTGGATTTTGTGAAACTTTAATGACCAAGCCCAGCTTCAATGAAGAGGAAAATGCACCATGTTCCTTTCTTTGCAGAGGTGGGAGACCAGGGTGTGGAATTCTGCAGAGAGTGTTGAGAGTGGGCCCCTTCACTCAATGGCTCTTTTCACCTCTCTTTTATTCTTTGTTACAAAAAATGGTTTCCTGGAAGGGAGGTGGGAGAGAGGAGTATATTGGGAAATGTACAAAAAACCCCAATAAGATATCAATAAAGATCATTTTTAAAAGAAAAAAAGTAGCCCAGAAATCTAGCTATAAATCACTTTCAATAAAAATTACTTATAAATCACTTTCAGTAAAAAGCCTAAAACCAGGAATTTGTTCCTCACTGTTCTGTAAAGGAAAGAGAATCCAATTCGTTTCCATTCAAAATGCATTTATTAAGTACCTACTGTGTTTAATTGGGAGTATGACAAAAGTAAACAGTTCTAAGAAGCCAAGGTTAGGAAAGAAGGTCAGGACTCCTCTATTACTAGCAAGGATCATCATGACTCTGTACTTCTCTTTAAACCTTACTTTCTTTATCCATAAAATGGAATAGTAATAAGATTTGCTTCTTCAACATCGTTAACAGAAGTGACAGATCTTTGGGGAAAAGTGATCTACAGATACATAGAACCCAGGCACTAGAAGGGAACTCAGAGGTCTTTTGGTTCAAATTTGTACCTGAACAGGAACCTCCAAGACAAAGTCCCCAGTAAGTCTGGAGGGAGTCTTCCAGAGACAGGTGATCCACTGCCTCCTAAGGGAATTCATTTCCTGTTTGGATGGCTCCAGCCTTGTCATATGGAGATGACATACAGGGAAGGTGTTCAAAGTAATAGATTTGATTGAACTGGGAAGTTCAAATAACTAGCTTAGCATCGTTTACTGTCCCATTTAGGAGGGAAAGCAGGACTTTTTCAGAGAAGTGACCTTGTTTCACTCTCAATAGGAAGGAATATTTTCAAGCTAGAAGTACCCTCTCAATATATATTTCTGTCTTATTCATCTACTAGCCTATAGGACTTTATTTTATCTTGTGTTCACTATTTCCCAGCAGTAATGCTTTATATACAGTAGACACTTAATATTTGCTTAATTAAATGAGTCAAGAAGAACTGAGCTCAAATCTGTCCTGTACACAGTAGGCACTTAATGTTTGCTTAATGAAACAAGTTGGGAAAATGAGTTCAGATGTGAGGATCAATGAGATGTTTGTAAAGCACTTAGTATGATGCTTGGCACATAGTAGGTGATTAATAAATGCTTGTTCTCCTCCCCCTTAATAAATGACTGGATAAATGAATGAAATCAGTAGCTGGTTTTCAAGTCAGCTTTGTCAAGTCCCATAACGTAGTCCAGGGGTAGAGTACAATTGTAATACCTAATAAATGCTTGTCGATTGATGGATAGCAAAGAACTTTCTCTTTTGCTAATAGTCAGTGAGAGAGATGCTATCATTAAACCCGTATTACAGATGAGGAAGCTGAGGGAGGGAGATGAGCTGACCTCTAAAGTCCCTTCCAGTTCGAAATAGATAAATCTATGGGGCTCAACGAGTTCATGTTCACCTGCTCAGAGTCACAAAGCTGGCAAGTGTCTGAGGTGGAATTTGAACTCACGTCCTCCTGACTCCAAGTCTAACTATGCCACCATACTGCCTCTGCAGAACATTTCCCATGTAACAGCCCTGTGATGTTGTACCCATTTTACAGATGAAGAAACTAAGTCTCAGAGAAGCACCATGACCTGCTCAGGATCACACAGCCAGTAAGTAGCACTCTTTTCTGTAACATCACCCTGTATCTCCAAAGCTTTTCTATCCAGGTGAGATGATGAAGAAGGTTTTTCAAATTGCCACTTTTCAGGCCTCCTTTAGGTAGCCTCCTTCAACAGGGAGGGCAGCTGGATCTTGAACTTCTCTGGCTACCATTGTACCAGGGGCACAGCTAGGACTTCTGTGGGGACCTAGGGGGGCTGCACTGAGGAGGAAACTATCCTACCTTTAATAAGGATCTAGCTTCATCCTTCAGGGAGTTCTTGGTACCCTGGAGATCAAGTTCAGAGGCTCTGTCCTCACATGGAAGAGTCCTATTGCTTGAGAGAGCAGCTTCCCAAGAAGCAGATGGTCCCTTTAACCACAGTCACAGATGTGTCCCTAACCCTCATGGTGCACAACATGGCTTATCTCCCCCAGCTATCCCATGGACTCATGCTCTTGCTCACAAAAAGAGATTGAGTAAGATAACGGGAAAGCATTCTCATCTTGCTTTGGATTTTTGAAGGGCCCAAGCCTGATATTTCATGGTATAGGGAGCTCCAAGGGATCCCAATGACTCCTACCAAAGTTCCTGGGCACCTTCTCTGCAACTTGGAGTTTTGAAAAATGTCCCTGGTAGAATTATGGAAAATCTGTGTCACAGTCAGGACTTGAACCCAGGTCTTCCTGGCTCCAAAGCTATCTACCCACTAAGAACCCTGTCTTTCATTTCAGATATCAGATAAAAAAATCATACAAGGTTAAGTTTGGGGGGGACCATATGACAAATAAGTCTCTACCCTTAACCACCATTCCCTGATGTTCCTCAGTCATGCTCCCTTCATTCCTTATTTGACTCAATGACCAGATTTCTCCACCTCCTTTAAAACTACCTTGACCCTGCCCAGGGACCTCTTTCACCCACATTCCAACTCCCTTTTATTTGCTGTAGTCCCTGGTTAGAATGTAATCTCCTTGACAGTGAGGATTGTTTTATATTTGTATAAGCTTGCAATTGTATCCCAGACACTTAGCTCAATGCCTGATACATAATAAGAGCTTAAGAATACTTCACCTAGTCATCTATCTATCCAACCATCCTCCTATCCATCTATCTATGTAGCTGTGTATCTATCTATCCCATCATCACTCTATCTCTATCTTCATCATCACTGATCTATGTATGTATCCGTCTGTCTATTTTTCTCTATCTCATCATCATCACTGGGTATCTTTATCATCATTGATCTATCTGTCTATCCATCTATCTGTCTATCTATATATCTATCTGTCTGTCTGTCTATGAATATCTCATCATCATCACGCTATATCTTCATCATCATTGATCCATCCATCTGTCTGTCTATATCTCATCATCATCACTGGGTATCTATCTTCACCATCATTGATCTATCTATCCATCAATCTGTCCATCCATCCATTTGTCTAACTATCTACTATCTAGTCTAATTCTCTCATTTTATTGTTGAAAATATGGAAGTGAAGTGATTTGCCCATGTAGACACAGTTAAAAAGCAGTCAACCCAAGCCTTGATCCTAAGTCTTCTGATTTCCTACATGATGTTATTTCATAGATTCAAGAAATTAAAATTACATGGGAATGAGAAGATTTGGGATTTGGTCTTGGCTCTTCACTAACCATTACGTGACCTTGGTCAAGTTTAGTTAATCCTTCTGGGCCTCAGTTTCCTTCTCTGTTAAATGCAGTCATTGAAGCAGATGATGTTACAATCTCCCTCCAGCACCAAAGACCTAAGAGCATGGACCTCAAGACCATTCTGTCCTGGGAAGGCCCTTAAAGGTCAACTAGCATCATCTCCTCATTTAAGAGATGTAGAAATGGAGGTCTCAAGAGGTTCTTAAAAGGTAGGGGAGAATCACTAGTGTTAAAAAGAAAGGGTAGAGTAGGTAGGTGGTGCCATAGTGCTCAGAGTACCAGGTCTGGCACCAGGAAGACTCATCTTCCAAGTTCAAATCTAGCCTCAGATACTTCCCAGTTTGTGACCCTGAGCAAGTCACTTAACCCTGCTTGCCTCAGTTTCCTTATCTGTAAAATAAACTGGAAAAGGAAATGGCAAACTACTTCAGTACCTTTGCTAAGAAAACCTCACATGGGGTCAGAAGGAGTCAAATATGACTGAAAAAAATGATTGAACAACAAAAAGCAAGGGTATACCACTTGAGGAGGTATAAAATGCACCTCTTTTCCTTCTTTTTTGGAAGTGGGGGACTATGGATATGGAATAGTACATATACTGATACTGGATTGATGTGTTGGTTAGTTTTGTGGAATTGATCTTTTGTTTTTCTTTTAGTTACAGGGGATAGATAGCTGTATAGGGCAGAGAAAGGAATATACTCAGAAATGAGGATGATGTTAGAAAGACATCAATTTTTTTTAAATGCCAGCATTTAGAGATGCCTTGGACCTGATTCGTCAGAGTTTTATTGGACTTATCTTAAACTGTCCTTAATCCCATCCTAGCCACCATATGATTTATTGCTGGAAGAGACCTTAGACAGTGTCAAGTCCCATTTTATAGCTCAGGAATTTGAGCCCAGAAAGGTAGATCTGGGACCCAGTTTCCCAACTCTCAGTCCACAGCAATCCCCATGATAACATTTTCCTTATGCTTGTACTCTAGCAGGCCCCCACACTTGCCCCTCAGGAGAAAACCAGAAGGGCCTGGATCTAGGAACCTGAACAGCATCTTTTGACACAACACAGTCTACAGAGAAGTAAGGTGGAGAATCCAGGTTCAAATACCAGCTCTGACTCTTCTCATCCCAGAATCCCAGGATTTAGAGTACAACCCAAACTAGGTATGTGATCCCATTACTGTGAAGAAAGTATTCTGTAAATCTCAATAAAGCCAAAAATGTTAAGAGATGGGAGTGAGAGGAAATAAAAAGAGCAAAACCAGCCCCTCCTAGCTAGGAGAACCACCCGATTCTCAAGGCCCTAGAGCTCTGGGACAAACAATGTTCCCAGGAGATCTAGCCCCCCCTCACCTGCTGAATACCACACAGTCCTAGCAAAAGAGGTGAGATGGGGAATAGGAAGGTGTGGTTTACAAAATCCTAATGGGAAGGTGAGCCAGCTTCCATTGTCTGCTCCTAAGGCAGAAAGAAAACAAGCTGAAGGAAAAGGGAGAGGAACAAGTACCTGCCTCCCTCATCCTGAGTTGTGTGGATCACAAGGTCACAGAAACAGAGCTGGAAGGGACCTCAGAAGTCATCCAGTCCAACTCCCTCATTTTACAGTTGAGGAAACTGAGGCCAGGGGAAGTTAAGATGACTGGTCTGAGGTCACACAAGCAACAAATGTCACTATCATTCTTACTTAGGTCTTACTACTCCAAATCTGGTAGATACATGAAGCCCGTTAGACAGCAGAATTCATAGTCTTCCGGGAGGAAGGGAAAAAATACATATCTACCAAACCTAGAGAACTCTGGGGTTGACATTTTCCCACACAGACACATTGCTCCTCTCCTCCAAGGTCTTCCAAAGAAGTCTTGGAAAGAAGCTTAAAGATCAGATCAACATCCTTCTTTTCAAGATGAGAAAACTGAGTTTCAGAGAGGTCAAGTGATTTACCCAAAGTTGCACAAGTTAGGGTTGAGATTTGAACCCAGGTTCTCTAACTCCAAAGATGCTTCCCCAGATCTGTCAGCTACAATTATTCTGTTTTCATAAGTGATGATGGCCCCTAGACCATCAATGTCCTTGGGCTCCAAGGTCTGAAACCCCAACCAAAGCCTGCAGGAAGACTAAGGTTGGCTATGGAGGTGGGAGAAATCCATCAAAGAGTTCTTGGATCCAACTGTAATCCCCCGCCACACAAAGGGCTCCCCATCACCATGGTGGAGTCTAAAGAGGCTAGAGTTCCAAATCAGGAGAACTGGGTTTGAATAATGGCTCCGGTACTTACAGATGGAGTCATTTTGGGCAAGTCTCCTTGCCAACCTGGGCCTCAATTTCCTCCTTTATAAAAGGAGGGAAGTAGGTTAAGTCTAAGTCTAAGTCTCTTCCATGTCTAAATCTTATCATAACTGATTCGAGAACTAGATGGTACATTTGTGAATTTCCCTTCTCTGTCCCCTGCTTCTTACTTCACCAGACCCTGCCTCATCCAACACTGACAGCTCAAGCAATAACCCCTTGGTCCTCTGGACACACCCAAACCTCCCCGCCCCCCCCCCCCCCACATCTTCCCACCAGGAAAGCCTGACTCACCGACCCATGGGCCCAGAGACCTTCAATAGCGGCAGGGCCTGGAGGGAAGACCCTGTTGTGGCAGCTCCTGGCGCTCCCAGATGCCAATCCAGTGACCTGGACGGAATAGGGAATGCTGTGTGTCGCTCACACCCTGGGAGGCCCAACTGCCGAGGAATATTAGCTCACCGAATGACTCATTGGGCAGCAGGCGAGAAGCCGTCTGGCTTCATCAGAAAGAGCCCAGTTCTCAATAGGGGAAGAAGCAAACAGCTCCGTTTGCTGACACAATCAAAACATGGAGCTTTGGGCAGTGAATAAATGGTAACAGCAATGACAACAACCCCATGCATATTGCCTCATCTGGAAAGTGAAGGGGTTGGCAGAGGACAGTATGGCCCTCTGTGAAGAATGATAATGATGTTCAAGGTTGCCCAAACATGCAACGCTCAAGGTTCTAAAGTCCCTCCCAGCTCTGACATTCTCTGTTCTAGGAGCCTTCCCAGCTCAGTCATTCCATGTTCTAAGGTCCCTCCCACCTAAGACATTCTATGTTCTAACATTCCTCTCAGCTCTGATATTCTATGTTCTTAAGACCTTCCCAGCTCTGACATTCTCTCTTCTAAGGCCCCTCCCAGTTCACATATTATGTTCTAAAGATCTTTCCAGTTTTGAAATTTCCTATCCTAAGTATCCTCCCACTTTTGACATCCTATGTTCAAAGACCCCTCCCAGCTCTGCCATCCTTTGTTGTAAGGTCTTTCTCTCAGCTCTGACATTCTATGTTCTAAGATCCCTCCTAGCTGTGACATTCTACATTCTATGGTCTTTCCCAGCTCTGTCAGACCTTTCTAGCTTTCACATTCTCTGTTCTAAAGTCCCTTCCAGCTCTGACATTCTATGTTCTAATGACCTTTCTAGCTCTGACATTCCCTCTCCTAAAGTTCCTCCCAGCTCTGACATCCTGTGTTCTAAGGTCCCTCTAACATTCTATTTTCTAAGAGCCCTCTCAGTTTTAACACTCTAGGTTCTGAAGTTGTTCTCTGCTCTGAAATTCTGTTTTAAGGCCTCTTCCACCTCTGACATTCTATGTTCTAAGGTTCTTCCCAGCTCTGACGTTCTTTGATTATGTACCATCAGATTTGGACTTTCCAAAACATTCTCTCACCCTTTCTCACATTTGGTCCTGACAATACCCTTACCAGCCAGATTGTCTAGATTCACCAATTCCCTTAAATTAAATTCAACAAACATTTTTAAAATATCTACACTGTGTTTGACAGAAACTAAAGCAACCTTTCTTGTCAAGGTCACTACATGGGAACTCTTACAATGGGCCTGAAGTTAGGCAGCCCTGAGTTCAATTCCTGACTGACATTCTGTAACCACTCAGTAACCAAGTTACTGTACTTCTCTCTTCCTCCGTTTGCTCATCTATAAAATGAAGAGGCTGGATTCCGTGACTTTTAAGGTCCCTTCCTACTCTAAATCTAGAATCCTAAGACTCTACTAAATGAGGAAACTGAGGCACAGAGACTGTTAGTGACTTATTTACCTAAAGTCAGCTAGCTTGTTAGTGGGCAGACTCCCAGCCCAGGGGGACTAACTCCTTAGCCCTATCCTCTCTTTCCTTTAAATCTCACTGTGATTGTAAAGTAATCAGAGAATCAGTCCAAAATTTCTGAGTATGAATGGAATTATAAGATGACTTCTATTCCAACCTCCCTTACCCTACTCTCAAGACAGAATCCCTTCTATATTCAAATCAACAATTACAAAAACCTTGGGATGATTTATAAGATGGATATGACTATTATCTATCTGTCTGTCTGTCTGTCTATGTATCTATCTATCTATCCATTTTATACTGAGTTGTCAATTTCTCATTTTTGTTCCCCCAAGAATCTGTCTTCTTACAGGCTTTGGGATTAAAAAGGATTTTATATATTCTCTAGTCTTGCCCACTCATTTTGAAAATAAGGACCAGATTACAGTAACCTAGATTTAGAAGGGGAAGGCATCTTAAAGGTCAGTTAGCCCAAATCCCTCTTTTTACAGATGAGGAAGTTGAGGCACAGATAAGTAGAAGAAGCAGGACTCAAACCCAGATCCTCCAATGCCTAAGATAATCTATTGTTTCCGTTATACTGCATCCTCTTCCACATGTGCTTTTCCCTTCTTCTCTTGTTTCCTTCTTTTCCTGGAAGACATCCACACACTTATCTCCATCTCCTTAATCTCTCCCCAAGTTCCCCCATACATCCTTCTTCCAAGTCTCCTCTGGTTTCTTCCCTTTCCCTAACTCTTACATCCATCATCTTCCAGAGATGATGCCCTCCGAACTGGGTTCTCTGCCATGCAGCTGGCTCTGGGGAGGAGAAGGGAACTCAGCCAGCCTTGACAAAAAGCAGCACAGACTTGGGGGCTGGAGGAGTTCTGCTTTCTCCCTTCTTTCTCCAGGGTGAAGTCTGGAAATATCCATCCTGAGCCAAGAGGAGCTAGACTTCCTCAATCTCCCCCTTTAGCCCACCCTTCTCACCCAATCTGCCAACCCTGGCATACCAGGGCACCCAAGATTCTGTACCTTGGTATGAGGTAAGGCTGAGCCAATCCCAGGAGGATCCTAACTGGGGCTCCCCCAGGTGCTTCATCCAAGCCAGGGACTGGAGCTGCCCCTCTTCAGGCAGCAGTGGGTGCTCCCCAATCCATGACAGTAGGTCCATCTGCCTGTTCTCAAGCCCTCAGCTTCCTTCCCCCTACCCTCCCCCCTTCCCCCCATCCCTCTCCTTTTGTTAAAGTGCAGAGATAGTCAGAGGAGCCGCTTGGGGAAAAATGACATTGTGGGGGCGGATCCATATATATTCCCTCAGTGACGTCCAAACCAGCCCTGCTCAGGCTCCCAAGTCAAAAGTTAATCTGCCCGGCGACTGGTACCACACACCCCACCTGGGAGCTGGGCAGCCTGGGAGCTGGCTGACTCTCCCACCTGAGAGGAAGCCTGGCCAGGGACTGGGAAGAAGCTTCTATGGAGAGTCTCTAGGGTTGGTGATGGGTGGAGGGGGGTGGGGGGAAGGGCCACAGGAGGCTCAAAACCTGACTCCAGGCAAAGATGGCCCAGGTGTGATGGGTAGCCTGTTGGGCTGGGGGGTCAAGGGATTCAGATTCAATCTCAGCTCTGCTATTGATACCCTAGGAGAATCCCAGGCAAACCAACCAGGCAGTCTAGGCTTCCCATCCAGAAAGGGAGGAGAGGGAATGGTATGATCTTTAACATACCTCCCAATTCTGACATTTAGAATTCTAAGGGCTTTCCAAGTTCTGGCATTTTTGTTCTAAGGTCCCTCTTAGCTGTGACATTCTATGGTGTGATGTCCTTCCCAGCTCTGGTATTTTGTGCTCTAATGTCCTTCCCAGTTCTGCCGTTCTCTGTTCTAAGGTCTGTCTCCTCCCAATCTGGCATTAAGTGTTCTAAGGTCCCTCTCAGCTGTGACCTTCTATGTTCTAAAGTCCTTCCCAGCTCTGATGTTCTATGTTCCCATGTACTCTGGGTCAGCTAGATTGGTTCTCATGACACTTAACTTTATTTTTTAATTAAGGTTTTGTTCATGGTTTTTGTTTTTATGTCATATCTCTTCTAAATATTCCCCCATGAACTTTGTGCCCATTGAGTTTTCCCTTGAAGCAAAGAAAAGCACTTAATCAAAACTAACCACCCCAGGAATAATGCCTGATAAGATACACAAAGGTCTGCATCCATGGGCCCCCGACCTCTACAAGGAAAGAGGAAGAGAAATGTATTTTCTCTTGTCTATCACCAAGACTGGCCATTACAGAGCAGTCAGCTTCAATCCTTTCCATGACTATAATCACTCTGTGTATATGCTATTTTCCTGGTTTATTATGAGCGTATTTTACAAATTACAGTGGGATATCCCAGTGACCTAAATTTTAGGTGTAATCTGTCTCTATGTGAATTGTCCCTATTGGTGTCAGCTTTGCTCTTTGGGACCAAAAACACCCAATTTCCGAAAGCAGGTCATCTGAACCTTTCCTACTGAACCCAGATGCCCAGCACCTGCCCAGATCTCTACCATTTCCCCAGCATCTTTCCTTCAGTTATCCCTTGTCAGGATTTTCACTCCACTTCCAGCACAGAATTCACCCTCCAGGGATGCCTGCTCTTGCCAAGAGGAGATGGGGAGAGATGGTGCTAGGGATAGATTTTTTTCCCAGTGGAACCTGCCCAGCTACTACTCTGGGGTTTGGGAGCCCTACAGGATGACATTCTGCTGGGAAGAGGAGAGGTTCGAAGGTTACATAGCAGAAGGAAGGGACAGAGTGGGGGAGTACTGAGGGACAGTGTAAGGTGTGGCTATGCTAGAGAAAGACCCAAAGAGTGGTTTTTGCAGCAAGGGTGGGATGTGATCCTCTCACACTCAGATTGGTCATCCCCTTGAGGTCAATCCACCCCACCCCTATCCTTCTGGGGAACAGCCAGCCTGTCTCTTTAGATCATAGAAGTCTAGATTTATAATGAGAAGGGTCTTAAAAACTCTTAGATCTGCCCAATGACACCAAGAGAAAAAAAAAAAAGTCTACTTCCTTTCCTGGAAGGCAAGTCTTCCAAACTCTGGAGAGAATAATCTGAATACATAAGTTTTCTCTCCTCCAGGTTAAACATTGTCAGCTCCTTCAAGCTCATGTGCCTATTCCCTAGCCTATTCTCAGCTACAAAATAAGGATTGTACTCTATGTTCTCTAACTCCGAATTTATGATGCTGGGACTGGGGGTGGGGAAGGTGGGAGAGAGAAAATAAATGCATATTAATGGAAAAAAAGTTAATTAAAAATTCTCTGATGCTACAACTCAAACCCAAGTCCTCCAGATAGAAACACTGTGCTCTTCCACTAAGCCATAGGCCCTGACGATCTCTAGCCTGTCTAAATACAGCTTAAGGGCCAAGAAAGGCTGCCTCTCATTTGGAATCCAGGACTTGCTGGGTGAGCTCTCTCCATTTCCCCCTCCACCCCTCTACCCAACCCCTTTTCCTGTTAGTCCCAAGATCACCTTGGCATTTCCAAACTGGGTGGCACCTGCTGCTGCTCCAATGACCCCAATACCAGTGGACACCAAAATGGGGTTCTACAATGTTGTGGGCAGCCCTGCCTCCCTCACCTCTAACAGGTGCCCTGCCTGGAGGTCTGAGTTCCAGCTGCCTCTCCGCACTCTTAGCTGTTTATCCCCAGCCACATATGCCACCTACCTCAACATTTGCCAGGAGCTTTTGCCTGGTAAGTCACCTTTATTATAATTGCTTTTTTTTTGGTTAACATTCTCATTTGTGCCTTTCAATGTAGATGTAAACTTGTTGGGTGAAAGATGCTTATTCAAGATAGCAGCATTTCAAAAAGTTGGATTTGTGTGTGTGTGTCTGTTTCAAACAAACCAGTTTGTTCCTATAGCAGCCCCTGGTACTGCTTTGAAGATGGTCTCCATTTGGTCTCCTTTTTAAAACTCCCACAATTCAGGTGGACAGGGTTCCAGGAAACCAAGAGAGAGAGAGCAAGAGAAAGACAGGAAGAAGGGAAGAAAATAATAATGGCTCAAACTGGTAAAGCACCTTGCTGTTTTCAAAGTACATTCTCTCACTTGACTCTCACAACTCTGTGACATAGACACTACAGGGGTCATTATCTCCATCTGCCAGCTGGGGGAGGTTAGATGACTTAGCCAGGATCACATAGTCTGTACCCAGCAACAAACTGAATGCACATTTATCAGGTGCCTGTTTTTTTTTTTTTTCCAGGCAAGAGACAATTTGGTGCCGTGGAAAAATGAGTAGCTCTGAGAAAGAGGGCAACTGGGGTCCAAATTCTGCCTCAGATATGTACTGCTTTTGTAACCAAGAACAAATTGCTTAACTCTTTCATGTCCCAAGACAACTCTGAACTATGAGATGCAGATGAGAAGAAATTTCAGGGCCTAGTAGAGATGGGAGTCCTGGTTTTGGAATTGGAAAGATCTGAGTCTTAATCTCCCCTTAGATGCTAAATCATTGTGGGACCCTTGGTGAGAAACTGGATCTCTTAGAAAATCTAGATTTTGATTTAGAGTTGGAAGGAATCTTAGAGGCCAGCCTTCTCCTTTTGAAAATGAGGAAACTGAGGTTCAGAGGAGATAAGTGATTGCCCAAGATTACAAAGAGTGCAAATGACAGAGGTTTCAGCCTGGGGAGTACGCTGGATAAAGTTCAACAACTGCTCTCCCCTCAGAAAAGTATGCAGATATATCTTTCAACTTAATCCAAATTATTAGCATTTTCTCCATCACATTCTAAAGTCTAGGTAATCAATAAAACAATGAATTCAGCCTGGATTTGTAGGATTTGCCAATTTCCGAAGTGTAAATTCTCACGCTGAAAATTTAACTATCAGTTCTCAGTCTGAGCTGGTTCCAGCATACTACTGCCTCAGCCTCAGTTTCCCTCTTGGTAAATGGGAATAATAGCAACCACCTGACAGGGCTATGGCAAGCATCAGACAGAAACCATAAGGAAATCTCTGAAGTACTATATGAAATTGGCTATTTTTTATGAGTTGGTGATTAACAAATGCTCCTGGATTAATTAGGATCAAAGATTTAAAACTGGAAGAGCCTAAAAGGCCCCCATCTGTGATTACCCAGACCCTTGGAGGATGCTCCTTTGCTACTTTGTTACCAAAAGGTCAGGACCAAGGAATGAGGAAGACACCGAGCTAAGGACTCTGGATACAAAGTCAGAGATAGAAAAGGACCCTGTCCTCAAGAAGCTTACCTTGCTCTAGGAAACATGTTAGTTTCTTAGTGCAAAACATATGCAAAAAAGTTTGAAGAAGAGCTGAGAAATGGGGGCATCAGAAAAGGTTTCATGGCGAAGGAAATCCTTGAGCTTTGATGGAAGCCAGGGATTCTAAGAAATGAGGGTGAGGAGAGAGTGGATTCCAGGCACTAGAGGGAAGAGACACAGTGAGAGCCAGTACAAAGGCAAAGAATCTTCCTGACTCAAACTCTGCCTACTATTAATCAACCAAACACTAAACACTTATTAAGTGCCTACTATGTGCCAGGAACTGGGCTATGTATTACGGTGTGGTGCCTCTGCAGGAACAACAAGAAACTTGTTGAACCCTGATTGTGGAGCTGGAGATACTAAGAAGAGACAACTCAAAAATAGCAGTGATCTTAGAGTAGGTATGCTACAAGCCGCAGACTTGCTGTATCACTTTAGCCAAGTCCTAATCCATCTGGAACTTAACTTCCTCCTTTGTGGAATGAGGTTTGGGCTCATTCTTGGACTAGACCTCTAGAAAAGACGTATTGGCAAATGTTTAACTACCGGTTCTCCCCCACTCCCTAAAAAAGCACACAGTCTTCTTTAAGTTTAAGGTATATTTTGTTACATTTTCTCCATCACTAAACAATCACAGTCCACCAAACAACTAATAAAACCCTAATCTGTAGTATTTGCCGATTTTCGAGGTGTAAATGCTGATAATAAACATTTAACAAGAGGCTTGCCGTTCCAGCTTGCCCCAGCACAGCACAGTCTCTAAATGCCTTTTCCAGACCTGCAATTGTATGAAACATTATGATAAAGCTGAGGGGGCAAAGATCACTTTCAGTAGGGAAGAGAAGGAAGTTTAGGAGAGAAGGAAAAGAGGGAGCTCATGGAGTATGGAATGATATGATGTACATGTTGTCACTTTTGCCTTTGTATGCCCAGTGCCTGGAACCCAGTAGGAATTTAATAGACTTACTGATCAATGACTGATTATTTTATCATTGATGAATTGATTGAATTAGATGAATCACCTGAGGGAGTCCCTTCTACCATGCTCCAAGGCTCTTTTTGGCTCAAACATTCCGTGTTGTAAGAGCCCTTCCAGCTCTGACATTCTATCAATCAATCAATGAGAATTTGTGTATTATTATGTGCCAGGCACTGTGTTCACCTTGGGGGTGTGTATGTATGTATGTAAATATGCGTGGATGGTTTCATTTGTTGTGTGTATGTATATATGTGTATAACACATACACACACAAAATGAAACAATCCCTGCTCATAATGACCTTGCATTCCAAGGCGGGGGAGACAACACATATGTACATATAAGTATATACAGAATAAATATAAAGAGGAAAAATACAAGTCAATACAAAGTCAGGATATACAAGGTTATCTGGGATGCAAGGTGCAATGGGGGAGGTGGGGTAAGGACGGAGATAAGGAAAGGCTTAATCTGGAAGTGTAGGTTTTAAGGCTCTTTCCTGCTCAGATATTCTGTTCTAAGGTCCTTTCTGGTTCTACAATTTATAATTCCTCAAACATCACTAAGCTGTAAGCTCTGTGAGGTCAGAGACTATGTCTTCTTTAATTGGATAGCTCCCCTAGTGAGCACAGCTATTGTCTCTCTGATCCTAAGTTTCTACATCTGTAAAGCAAGAGTAACTGCCTTCTTCACAGGGCACTGTAAGGAAGAGAAATACTTTGCAAACTATCAGAGCCTGAAGTAACATGAATTGATCTTAGGAGTCCTTGAAATAGTTCTGCATAAACAGTCAACTCTCCACTGGGCACCTTAAGGAAGGTGGTGGCCTGGGTAAATCAAGCAAGTCTATTCGGAAGGCCAGTGGATATCTTAGGTCTGGACAAATGACCTTGATGAAATGACCCTCCTGATGAGCCTTCCTTCTGTTACTAATGTTGGATTCCATCTATCCTGACTTCAGTCTATTTTTCATGATATAGCCTCCTTTCCACCCACCCACCAAGACTTCCTACAAACAGAATGTCAGAACAGGAAGGGAGCTCTGAACATACATTGTCAGATCATGGAGAGACATTAGAAGAACCTAAGATGTCAGAGCTGGAAGGGATCTTAGAACACATAATACCAGATCTGGGAAAGATGTTAGAAGATATGATGTCAGAGCTTGGAGGTACTTTAGAACAGAAAATGACAGATCTAGGAGGACCAGAATATGGGATGTCAGAGCTGGAAAGGAGCTCGAAACAAAGCATGCCAGAGCTGGGATAGACCTCAGAGCACAGGCCATCAGAATTAGAAGGGAATCTTAAAACCTAGAATTTCAGAGGAGAGAGGGAATTTAGAAATCTAATCTAATTCTTTCATGTTATAGATAAGGAAACAGAGACTAAGACATGATAAAAGATTTGCCCAAGGTCGTTGCACAGCTAATTATTAGCTGAAGATTCATCTCTTTGCTTTTGGTGCTGGCCTTTACAGATTCCACTTTAATTGCATAAATGTCCCTCAGAACACACTCAGCAGGGGCTCTTTACCTAGGACCCCTGAACTTCATTTTAACTTGACTTTTAACATCTTGATGACTTAATTTCTTTTTTTTTTAATACGAATTTATTTATTTAACTTTTTACATTCATTTTCACAAAATTTTGGGTTCCAAATTTTCTCTCCTTTTATCCCCTCCCCCCCACCCCAACACACCGAGCAATCTAATTTTCCCTATCACCAATCTGCCCTCTCTTCTATCATCCCTCCCTTCTCTTGTCCCCATCTTCTCTTTTGTATGACTTTCTATTCCCCATTAACTGTATTTCTTATTTCCTAGTAGCAACAACAATACTCAACAGCTGTTCCTCAAACTTTGAGTTCCAAATTCTCCCCATCCCTCCCTCCCCACCCATTCTCTTTGGGAAGGCAGGCAATTCAATATAGGCCATATCTGTGTAGTTTTGCAAATGACTTCGATAACAGTTGTGTTGTGTAAGACTAACTGTATTTCCCTCCATCCTATCTTCCCTCCCCCATTGTTTCTATTCTGTCTTTTGATCCTGTCCCTCCCCAAGAGTGTTGACTTCAAATTGCTCCCTTCTCCCATTGCCCTCCCTTCCATCATCCCTCCCTCCCTGCTTATCTCCTTCTCCCCCACTTTCCTGTACTGTAAGGTAGGTTTTCATACCAAAATAAGTGTGCATTTTACTCCTTCCTTTAGTCGAATGTGATGAGGGTAAACTTCATGTTTTTTTTTTTCTCAGCTCTCCTCTTTTTCCCTCCACTAAAAAGTCATCTGCTTGCCTCTTGAATGAGATATAATTTACCCCATTTCATTTCACCCTCTCTCCTCCCACTACATTTCTCTCTCACCGTTTACCTTAATTTCTTTTAAGATATGGTCCCATCCTATTCAATTCACTCTGTGCTCTCTGTCTCTGTTTGTGCGTGCATGTGTATATGTGTGCGCGCATGCACACATGTACATGTGTGTTTGTGTGCGTGTGTGTGTGTGGTCCCACCAACTACCCAGATACTGAAAAGCTTTAAGAGTTACAAATATTGTATTTCCATGTAGGAATGTAAACAGTTCACCTTTGGTAAGTCCCTTATGACTTCTCTTTGCTGTTTACTTTTTCATGCTTCTTCTCATTCTTGTGTTTGAAAGTCAAATTTTCTTTTCAGCTCTGGTCTTTTCATCAAGAATGCTTGAAAGGCCTCTGTTTCATTGAAAGACCATATTTTCCCCTGAAATATTATACCCAGTTTTGCTGGGTAGGTGATTCTTGGTTTGAGTCCTAGTTCTTTTGACTTCAGGAATATCCTATTCCACACCCTTTGATCCCTTAATGTAGAAGCTGCTAGATCTTGTGTTATCCTGATTGTATTTCCACAGTACTGGAATTGTTTCTTTCTAGCTGCTTGCAATATTTTCTCCTTGAGCTGGGAATTCTGGAATTTGGCCACAATGTTCCTAGGAGTTTCTCTTTTTGGATCTCTTTCAGGCGGTGATCGATGGATTCCTTCAATACTTATTTTGCCCTGTGGTTCTAGAATCTCAGGGCAGTTTTCCTCGATAATTTCATGGAAGATGATGTCTAGGCTCTTTTTTTGATCATGATTTTCAGGTAGTCCCATAATTTTTAAATTGTCTCTCCTGGATAGTTGTCTTTCCAATGAGAGATTTCACATTCTCTTCCATTTTTGCATTCTTTTGGTTTTGTTTTATGATTTCTTGGTTTCTCAGAAAGTCATTAGCCTCCATCTGTTCCATTCTAATTTTGAGAGAACTATTTTCTTCAGTGAGCTTTTGAACCTCTTTTTCCATTTGGCTAATTCTGCTTTTGAAAGCATTCTTCTCCTCATTGGCTTTTTGAACCTCTTTTGCCAATTGAGTTACCCTATTTTTCAAGGTGTTATTTTCTTCAGTATTTTTTTGGGTCTCCTTTACCAAGGTATTGACCCATTTTTCATGCTTTTCTTGCATCTGTCTCATTTCTCTTCCCAGTTTTTCCTCCACCTGTCTAACTTGATTTTCAAAATCCTTTTTGAGCTCTTCCATGGCCTGAACCCACCAGACATCTACCTCGGATGTCTGTGATAGAGAGGCCCCGACCTCCACGTCTTTCCCTGATGGCAGGCATTGTCCTTCCTCATCAGAAATGAAAGGAGGAAGAAACATCTCTTCCCCAAGAAAGTAGCTTTCTATGGTCTTATTTTTCTTCCTTTTTCTGGGCATTTTCTCAGCCAGTTACTTAACTTCTGAGATTCCTCTGCACCCCCGCCTAGATCCGCCCAGCTAGTGCTTGGGGTCTGAGATTCAAATGCTGCTCCCCATCCTCAGGGCTTTCCGCAGGGGGCATGGCTGCTATTCAATGTGAGCTTAAGTTCTGGTGCTTGGGTGGGGGCAGGGTCGCCTTCCAGGCTAGTTCCCTCAGGGGGTTTATGCAGAGACCTTCAGTAATGGAGCGGAGTTCCTGCGGCTGCTCTGGGAGTTCTGGGCTGCTGCTGCCTCTGCCTCTGCCGCTGCCTCCCAAGGGGGCCTGAGTCACGGAGACACCCTGCTCCCCTGTTGGCCAGTCCAGAAGTCTCTGTCACTGATCTGTAGCGCCTATGGGAGGAGGGACCTTCGCGGCCCTGTCCCTGAAGCCTGCTCAGATCTGCTCCTCTGTGGCCACATGGCCAGGGCAGCACAGGGGTGGGCTCTGCTGTCCAGAGCGTGACGGACCCCTGGGGACAGCTTTCCAGGGCTCTTTGGAATGAAAATCTCTTCCACTGCATTGGTGTGCGGCTTGCAATGCTCCCGAATTTGTGAGGAGTTCTTTTTACAGGAAATTTATGGGCTGTGGATTTGGAGCTAGCATACGTGAGTCTTTCTACTCCGCCATCTTGGCTCCTTTCCCCTTGATGACTTAATTTCAATAAAATTGGTTTTCCTTTGTAAGCCTATGGATTTTATTTTATGCATTTAAAAACACTGTTCTGAAAAGGGGCCCATAGGTTTCACCAGACTGCCCACAGGGACCAGGACACAAATAAAATTAGGGTTAATGAGTTGATTAGATTCCTCAGTGCCAGGAGAGAAGAATAGTAGGAAAGCAGTGCCCAAGACAGAGCAATAAAAACGAAGGCAGGAAGGGGTGCCGGAGCTTTGCTCAAGACCAAGTGCCTATTTGACAATCCTGCCAAGGGCTGGTCCTGCCAGAAACCCTTGTAATGGCCCGTGAAGGCCTCTAGTTTGCCTGCCAATGATCCTTGGGAAGTCATACCACTATTATGATGCCAAGTCCTTGGTCTAATCATACACACACACACACAAAACCCAACCCCCTCCCCCTAAAAAAAAGCAAACCATTGCTATGATTCAGATTGCACTGCTCTGCTCAGAGTTTAGGACTATTCAAAGATTCAGTGAAATGCCCTCAGAGGTCACAAGCTCCCTGTCACTGAGGATATTCACAAAGGAGAACATTCCTTATATTTTGAAATCTATGATTTTTATTGTCTCCTGGGTTGTGAGGATAAAATATTGGGAAAATATTTAGCACCATGCCTGGCATGTAAGTGCTTAATAAACATTTGTTACCTTCCTTCCTTCCTTCCTTCCTTCCTTCCTTCCTTCCTTCCTTCCTTCCTTCCTTCCTTTCTTCCTTCCTTCCTCCCTCCCTTTCTTCCTCCCTTTCTTCCTTCCTTCCTTCCTTCCTTCCTTCCTTCCTTCCTTCCTTCCTTCCTTCCTTCCTTCCTTCCTTCCTTCCTTCCTTCCTTCCTTCCTTCCTTCCTTCCAAATCAAGAGGTCTTTTCAGTCCACCACCCTCTCTGCCTATAAGGAAATAGCTCTGTAAACCATAGATCTATGTCTATGGCAGGGGTGAAGAACCTGCAGCCTGAGGTCACATGTGGTCCTCTAGGTACTTAAATGTGGCCTTGTGATCTTGAGGCCAATGGTTCCCCACCCCAGATGGTGTTTGTGTATATTTATGTGTATGTGTGTGTGTGGGGGGAGTGCATGTGTGTGTGTGTGTGTGTGTGCACACATGCTGTGCTTTGACATTCTTTGAGATTACTATCCACCACAATCCTCCTTTGGCTCACTAGATAGAGAGGCAGTACGATGCAACTGAATGATGTCCTGGATTTGAATTCTGCCTACCTCCCACCTACACGACCCTGAGCAAGTCACAAAGTTTGGGAGCTTCATTTACTTTATTGGTAAAATCAGAATGTTAGAAGAGATGCCCTCCAAAGCTCTTCCCAGCCTGAAGCCTCCCCTGAATACCAGTCTCATATCAGTCACTACCTACTGGACAGGATGAACTGGAAATCCCAAAGATATCTCAACCTCAGCATGTCCAAAACAGAACTCCTCACCTTTCACCCTGAACCTTTCCCTCTTCAGTCTCCCCATGACTGTTAAAGACATAACTTCTTCTTGGAGTCATCCCGGCTCCTCACTCATTCACCCCACCTTTCCAATCTGTGCCCAGATCTGCTTGTTTCTTTCTCCAACATCTCCTTTCACGTCCTACATTTTCTCTCTACTCCTGTCACTTACCCCACCCTAGTGAAGGCCCGCAGCATTTCTCACTTGCACTATTTCAAGAGACTCGAGTTGGATGCCATGTCTCAAGTCTCTTCTTTTCTAATCCACCCATTTAGGTATTCCTAAAGCCCAGGGAGGTGGTACACTGCATAAAGCACTGGGTGTGGAGTCAGGAAAAGCTGAGTTCAAATCTGGCCTGAGACACTTACTAGCTGGATGACCCTGAGCAAGTCACTTAACTCAGCTTGCCTCAGTTCCCTCATTTGCAAAATGACTCAGAGAAGGAAATGGCAAAACCATTCCAGTATCTTGGCCAAGAAAACCCCAAATGAGGTCATGAAGAGTGAGACAAGACTCGACAACAACTCAGAATCTCAGGCAATGTACTCTTTGACTCAATAAACTGTGGCGGACAAGCACTGGGGTCAGAGACTGCTGGGCATCTAAAGTCCTGAGCCTTAATTATCTTAATTATACACTACTCTCTTTCACATTCTACATTCGGGTCAGCCCTTCTAACTCGTCCTTGTCCTCCACGCCCTGACTGCCCTCCTTCCTCACCTCCAGCTCTCAGATTCCTTACCAGAAATTCCTTCAAAATGTAGCTCAGGGGCCACCTCCAAAAGCAGGCAAAAATCCAATCCCTGTGCTGATTGCTCATGCCTCCTTCCCAATTTTACACTGCATTTCTGTTGTGTGTACTTATAGTGTATGTGTTGTGTCTCCTAATAGATTGGAAACTCCTTGAGGGTAAGGACTATTCCATCTTTGTTTTGTTATCCCATGTTGTTGTTCAGGTGCTTTCAGTTGTGTCTGACACTCTGTGAACCCAGTGGGAGTTTTCTTGGCAAAAACACTAGAGTGGTTTGCCATTTCTTTCTCCAGATCATTTTACAGTTGAGGAAACTGAGGCAAATAGGGTGAAGTGACTTGTCCAGGGTCATGAAGCTAGTAAGAGTCTGAGGTTGGATTTGAACTCTTCCTGAGTCCCAAGCCAGGGCTTATCTGTTGATAAACCTTTAAGCTGCCTCTGGCACATACGAATACTTAATAATCGCATATAGATTGAGTGATCCTATGCAGCAGTGTGCCAGTAAATGTTTAACAACTGGTTCAATAGAAAATTCCAAGCTGTTTTTAAACTTAATCTGAATTATTAACATTTCCTCCATCACTTTCTTAAATCCAGGCAATAAAAAAACAAAAAACAAAAAAACCCCCAGTAAATCGAGCCCTGATTTGTAGCTTTGTCAATTTCTGAATTGTAAACGTTCACGCTGAAAATGTAAAACTCGCTGGAGAGCTAGTTTGAGTGGGCTCCAACATACCCCTGCATGTGTCATTGGCGTTATCCTGGATTTCCAAAGACTATTGGCAGAGTATCACTGTCAGATCCTATAAACCTGGAAAGGCTTTGGGTGTGGACTCAGAAAAGCACAGAATACAAGACTCTGAGGACCAGCTTAGCTAAGCTGGGAGAGGGTCACCTGGTTGGCTAAGGAATGATGAATGTTTCTGTCCAAAGCAAGTGGTGATAATCATCTACAAAAGACCAAGTTGGAGGAAAGGGTTGGGATCTTCATCAATAGACTGAATACCCTCAACGAATAAGTCATCAATCCTTGCAATAGTACATGCATTGACTGCACATGTATAATCTATATCAAATTGCTTGCCTTCTCAAGAAAAGGACGGGAGAATTTACATTTAATTGGGGAAATATAAAACATAAAAATTTTCTTTAAAAAAGAGTGTATGAGAACTTAGGGGTGTGTGATTGGAGGCAGTTTGTGCATGTCCTGCTTCTGTCTCATGCCAGCTGTGTAACCCTGATCAAATCACCTCACCTTTTAATGTTCTAGTCAATTCTCGGAATGGTAAAGCTACCTGCTTTTGTAGAAGGTTTTTCTCACTTGAGAGTTCCCTGGACTGATCATATGTGAACTATCACTTTACAGACATGCCAATCAAGTTTTATTACCCCCAGCAGGGCTATCAGGGAAAAGAAGGGTCTCTCAGCTACTGATAAGAGTGTACCCAGGTACATAGAGACAGTCAGAGACTGCCTGAGGACCTCCTTTTGGGAATTCCCATATTTATTGCCTAAGTGATGTTGGGTGAATCTCCATCTTCCCTGGACTCTGATTCTCATCTGCAAAATGGGAAGCTGAACCAGAACGCCTCTGAGGGTCTCTTCTAATCATAGATCCTATCATCAGATAAGTTACTTAACTCCTCTGAACCTCAGTTTTCTCATTTGTAAAATAAGGGGATCAGTCTAGATCAGAGTTGCCAAACTCACAAACCTCCGCAGCGGTGGCCCTAACCATATTAAAATGTAATTGGTAAATGTTTAACAAAATAAATAAAAATACAATACAAGACATAATATTAATTTGTGGTTTTTCTAAGTCAATATGAAGCCCCAAAAGATTCCTTCCTATTTGAGTTTGACACTAATAAACCAAATGTCCTTGGAGATCGTTTCCAGAAGTTTGAGGCCATGATCCAGGCAAAACATAGGTTTCTCCAAATGCTCTGTATTGCAGTATTTCGTTTCTTCACCATTTTGACTGGGTTTCTTGAGATGGTCAAATTTATCCATATACTTCCTAATGTGATTGACAAAACTGAACATAATACACCAGCAGGTTGAGGTTTTCTGTTACTCAACCCAGAGATTCCGACCCTTCACATCTCTTCCTCAGCTCTTCCTAGTTGAGTCCTGGGAATGATCACAAGTGTGACCTAACTCTAAAAAACAAGAGGTCTCCCTGCAACAGGCCACTCTGCCACTGCTCTGGTGGGGTACCAAGCACATTCTCCACTACCTATCCCAGTGGACCACAGGGTGCTTTTGTTATCAATATGGGAATTCTATGCCCAATCCATCATACATTTAAGTCTTCCCTAATACAGCCCCATGCAAGTGGTGAATACTCAGGACACCAAAATCCATGGAATGTTCTCTCAGCCAAGTTCAGGCAAAACTCATAAATGTGTTTCTGAACATCAAGAGAAAGCTCTCATTATTACCCCTCTAGTACGGTAGTCAGAGAATTGGGTGTACTCCATGTCACCCACTTGAAATCATACATCATTGTCCGTATAGACTTGAAGCAAACATTGAAACAAATGCCAGTGGAGGTATGGTGTTTCCCCAGGCTGTTTGGGGGCAGGAAAAAAGAATGCTTAGATTTCTAGTCTGAGGCTCCATGCAGGGAGCCAGGAGCACCCGGGTTTAAATCACACCCCTGATTCCTACTAATTGTATGACCCTGGGCAAGTCCACTTCTTACTGCTGTGGGGTCTCTAAGACTATAAATTTCTGAGGTGGTGACCTGAATTGTATAAGAAGTATGCTCACCTGGGAGTTCCCAAGGCCAGCAAAATCATAGGCCCAATCTATATGCTTATCTATTTTGTATATATTTATATGTGCAGATGCTGTCTTCCAGTGTAGAATATACGCTCCTTGAGGACAGGGGCTAAGTCACTTTGGCTCCATATCCCTATTGTGGACAGCACAGTGCCTGGAGGACTTCATAGACACTTAATAAAGGTTGGTTGGTTACTTGACTGACAAGGATTAGAATGTGAGGTCAGCTACCTACTACCTCTGTTACCTTGGGGTATTGGGCAAACAGAACTGGCTTTGGAGTCTGAGGACCTTGGTTCAAATACTTCTGTGTGACCTTGGGCAAGTCACTTAGTCTGTTAGCCTCAGTTTCCTCATTGGTCAAATAAGGAGGTAGAGCTACCTCTCTTCCCAAGGACTTCTATGACTTTTTTTCACTTCTAAATCCAAAACCTCAGGATCCAAGTTACTTTTCCTTCCCTGGGCCCCCAGTTTCTTTCTCTGTAAAATGAGGGAACCAGAGTAGACAGTCATGCCAACTGTCTCAGATGACTAGCCTGATTTTAAAGGGCTGAGCCCCTCCCTCCCACCCCCAATCTAAGCTCAAAGGGGCCAGGAGAGGGTGTCCCTTCCTGCACTTTTCCATCTGTATATCGCACCAGTGACATCTGCATTCTCCTGGAATCAACCTGCATACATGGCTTCCTGGGCTGGAGAGGAAGGTCACCCTATGACAAAGTTTCTGCAGTTTCTGCATTAGAAAGTACCTTGGGGCCTTAGGGAGAGGCAGGAGAAGGAGGGGGGTGTGTAAATTCAGGAGGGGGAGATTTCCTGAAGACTCTACACTCGCAAGTAAGACCAAGATGAAAAACACCGCCTGCTGGTTTAGCTACATTAAGCGGGAAATGCATAGCGCCCTTAAAAGAGGCCGCATTACAGTTCCCACCGAGTCTCCGAGTCCCCAAGGCCAAGTGCAACCACAAGCCGAGCCAAGAAGTGAAACTGACCAGGAGAACTAGGCCAGCCGCAGCTGCGATCCCTCCAACATTCCAAGCTCCGCCCAGCTCATGTCATTGCGTTCTAATTCCGAAAGCTCGGCCCGGGACCGCCTCTGCGATTGGTCGGTGGCTACGTCCGTCAGAGGAAAGAACGCAAGGGGGGGTGGGGGGGGAAGGGGAAGGCTACATTGTAACAAGGAGAGAGCGAGAGTGGAAGAAGGAGGCGGAGGCAGCTGCCGCCCCGAATCCCGCAGCGGTAGCAGCTACCTGCCGAGGGTTAACCCACCTCGGAGCGGGGGCCAGCCTGCTCCCCCCCGCCTTAGCCCGATCCCAGTCCCCTTCCCCATCCCGGGCCCCCGGCCACCCCTGAGCCCGCCGGAGCCAGTCCCGCGCTTCCCCCTCCAGCGATCCAACCCCGCGGCCTCTGCACCACCGGCCCCGTCTCTCGCTGGCAAACTGCCGAGCGCTCTTCGAAGCCATTTTCATTGGCCACATTGGCGACCAGAGGGGCTGAGCTGACTCACCTTCCCCGAGAATCCGGCAGCAGCCCGGCTTGGTGGACGCGGGAGCGGGGGCGGAGGGGCGCGCGGGGACGGCTCGCCCCCCCTGGATGGCAGCCCCCGGCGGCCGCGGGGAGCGCCCCGGCTGCCGGCTCCCTAGTCCCAGGCGAGGGAAACTTTCACAGCCAGCCTGGGAGCGGCGGCGGCGGCGGCGGCGGCGGCGACTCGCTGCTTCTCTCCCTCCCAGCTTTGACCACCATCTTATTAGTACAGGAAATGACATGGAAAACGGAAGAAAGCGGCGTTTGGGGCCGACGCGGACCCCCCAAATCAGGGGCCGGAGCTGGGACACACCAGTCACTTCCCAACTTGGCCCAGAAGGCGCCTCCCGAGTTCCCCGGGCTCCCACCCGGCGCCCTCGCGAGCCGGGGGGGAAGAAACTCTCCGATTCTGGGGCGGGCAGACTTTGATGCTAGCCCGGCCCGGGGGGGCTGGGGGGAGTCAGCGGTGGGGCTGGGAGGGGGGCAGCCTGGGGGGAAAAAAAAGGTGAGCAAACCCTGGGATCGGGGCACATTTCCCAGAACAGAAAGTTATTACAGAAATGTGTATTTTAAAAAGTCATTCAGACAGGGGCTCCCCTCCATCCCGGGCTGCCCTTTTGGGGAAAGCAACCTCAAGACCTTGGAGGAAGAATGAACACGTTTATATTTTTAACCCTTTCGACACCCGAGCCAGAACACCTGTGTTCCCAATCCCTTTACCATCACCCTCCACTTTCCCTTAACCCGTGCGGTGCTGGGCCGCTTGGGGAGCAAATGCAATTTGGGGGGCTCTCTTGCGGAGAACCAGGGCAGAAAGCACAGAGAATTAACTATTCAGAGGGGGCGAGAGGGCAGAGCGGCAAAATCGTAAGCTTAACTTCTCTCCCTTTTTGCCACTCTGAAATCCTTCCAAAGAGTTTGATTTTTAGCCTGACTTAGATAAACTGTTAAGTCATTTATCCGTCCCTTGCCTCAGTTTCTCCCAAGTGCAAATTAAGACCCGGTAACTTGGGGGAGGGGTGGACTGCTTGGATGGGAGTAGTTACCGAGCATTTCTACAACTTTGGCGTGTACCAAGGGCTTTCCTTACAACCCTATTCGGGTAAGTGAGACAAGAATTGTCAGACACACCCCCGACCCTCCGGCCCCGCACTGAGTGGATGAGGCGACCGATGCAAGGAGAGGTGAGGTGACTTTCCCCGACTCCTACTGGGACTCGGTTTTTCTGACTCTAAATTAATTGTTGGATTCGATGAACTCCGAAGTTCCTTCCAGAGTTAAAAATGCTGCGATCTTAATTAAGGGTCCGAGCCAGAAACGAAGAGCCAACAAAACCAAGAGCTTTTGAAAACTTCAAAACTCGTCCTTGCCAAGTATAGAAAGATGAATAGGAAAGGGAAATGGGTCCAATTTAGCAAAAGGCAACAATTTTTTTCTAAGGAAATAAATTTCACTTGGAGCTACCCACCGATTATGTAGCCAATAATAGATCGGATTCTGTTGCTGCTGCTGTGTGTGCAAGTGCGTTTTTCTCCCAAGCGACTGAATGATCTTTATCCACGTTTGATGTTAGAGATTATGCAGAGTGCATTAAAGTAACTAGAATGGAAAGGGAGCATAGAATATAGAAGTCGGAGCTGGAAAGCACCTTGGAAGTCCGTTAGCCTAATCCCTTATTATTTTTATTTTTAAAAAGAAAAACGGTGAAATGAATTACACAAGCTCACAGGACTGGCTACCCTAGGTACGATTGGGTAGCTCTGATGAACTGGGGTCCTGGGAGATCACTGCCAACTTTACAGGGTGATGGTGGCAAACCCCTTAATCTCCCTGAGCCTTAATTTCCTCCCTCGGAGGTGAAATGATGGTGGAAAGAACACAATTTGGAGACAGGTTATAAGATTTTGAACTGAGAGATGGAAGGAGGGGACTTTAGAGGTCATCTAATCCAACCTGCTCTTTTTCCAGGTTGCAACTTGTCCAAAATCTCCTGGGTGTTATTAATAGAGGCCAGATTTGAACACAGGTCTTTTCAAGACAGAGTCAGTCAGTGCTCATTCCGTGGCATCATAGGAGAGACCCAGATTTAGGTAGCAGCCGACACTAGCTGATTAGGTGACTTAGGGTTCTCCACTTCATTCCTTTGTGCCTCAGTTTCCTCACTGGTGATTTAGAGATAATAATGCTTGCACTGCTTATTCACCAGGTATGTCGGGAGGATGCCATTTGCCATACCTTAAGGTACTATAGAAACGAAAGTAATTATTATATCTGTAAAATTAAGATAATAGTTCTTGCACCACAGACCTCATAGGGATAGTTGGGAGATCAATTAAGATAATGACTTTGGAATTATCTAGTAACCATAAAATGCTATGTAAACATAAGCTATGAGGTGAGTGGTTCCAGTTAGAAGTAGCTGAGCTGGGACTAGGAAGTAGGTGGTCATTTCTCTTGTCATCCACACTGACAGTCCTGTCCAATTGGTGCCTCCCCCATCTACTCAAGAAACTTAAGTGGAATTAGGGACATTTGGCACATCTCAGAGGGAGCCACTGTCAGGACATCAGCAGTCTGTTGGCACCAATCAGTTCTGTGTAATGAGAGAAATAGAGAAGCTTGGGAGAAAACTTGTAATGGATGGCATTGGATATTTGGCTTTGAATAAATGGAAATATGGTTGCCGAATCACTTCATTTGTTTTCTTGGCTCCTGGCAAGAAAGGCATACATTAATTCCGGATCTTTAAAATGAAATCATAGAACGTGGAATGTCTGAGCTGGAAATGAGAGCATGTCAGAACTAGGAGGGACCTCTGTTCTAACACAGAATGTCAGAACTGAGAGCAACCTTAAAACACAGAATTCCAGAGCTGGTTGGAATTTCTTAGTATCTGGAATTTCAGAGCTGGGAGGAGCTTCATAGAACCTGAAATTCACAGAGGGACCTTAGTTCATGCCTAAAAAGATGGGTTAATGCTTCCTAAGGACCAAACAGAATATTAAAAAGTTTCAAGGGATTGAAAAGTGGTCAGAGAGTGAGGTCCATGACTTCAGTGGCTCAGGAGGCTTGTTGATCTCCCATAGCATTTTGTTTATAACGTTTTCATGCATTACAAGTATTACGGCTATCACACCCTCACCAGCCATGTCCAATCAGTTTCTAAGTCTGATAAATTCTTGATCCATCACACCTGTTTTGTCTGTCCCCTCCTCTTCAATGACAGAGGTACTACCAGAGTCCCTTCGAATCTTTCAATCCCCCCTCCCACTTCCTACCTCTCCCCCTCCCAAAAGTTCTTTATAATTTGGTTACAGTGCGCTACTAAGCTTTCTGCCCCTCATCTTTCTTTCTACTCTCCCCTCACAAACAACGTTCTTCTCTAAACTTGGCATACTACATCCCACTGTGCCTTTGCATAGGCTTTCAAGGTTGATCAGACCTTACCAAATCCTCTAACCTCCATCCTGATGCCAGTGCTCTCTCTTCCTCTTCAAAATTTCAAATAGTATCCTTTTTATTCCTCAGTGTAAATGTAGCATCCTCTCCCTTCCCATTCCTGTCTCCCTCTCAACTTCTTCGTAAATTCTTTCATAGCCCTGACTCCTTTTCCTTTACTTTCTAGCCCTTGTGCCTAGCATAGCACTTGGCACATAGTAAATGCTTAATAAATATTGATTGAATTGAGTATGGAATATCCTTTCCTCCTTCCATTAACCACTATTGAGCGCTTATATTCAAGAGAAAATGGTGTTGCTTAGTGACCAGAGGGCCAGCTTCGGAGTCTGGAAAACCTTGGTTCAAGTCTTGGCTTTGATCCATACTGGTTTTATGAATATGGGCAAGTCACCTAAATATACTCTCTAGGACTGTCATTTTTACAAATAAGCAGATAAAAGTTTTATCCACACTGAGCTAGTCCCCCACTCTAACGTAGTTACAGCTGTTAACGAAGAAACAAATGTACAAGTACCATACATTGTATCCTTTGCTCTGAATACAAAGATAGAAATGACCCAGAATCTATTCCTGAGGACCATATAACCTAATACAAGGTGAAGATATGTAGCAAATCTCTGTAAGATAGAGAGAGAGAAGTACAGGGAGGTCCAGACAAAGATCTAGAAGTTTCAAGAGGAAGGGCTATTAAAGCACAGAATGTCAGAACTGGTTTAGAGAATGTTGATATTCCACTGGGCAGCTGGGGGAGCCATGGTGCATAGAGCACCAGACCTGGAGTCAGGCCTGTTTATCTCCCTGAGTTCAAATCTGACCTCAGATACTTTGGACAAGTCACTTACCCCTTGTTTGCCTCAGTTTCCTCATCTGGAAAATGATCTGGAGAGGAAATGGCAAACCACTGTAGTTTCTTTGCCAAGAAAACCCCAAATGGGACCATGAAGAGTTGGACACTGTGAGCAAGATACTCAGCTAATCTTTTGAAGGGAGGAGTCAAGGCTAGATCCCTTCCTTCTCCCATCCCCAACACATTTTGTCTATAGTTTTATGAGGCAGATTGGCATAGAGCAGTGGATTTGGAGTAAGACCTGTGTTCAAATCCTGCCTCAGATACTTGCTGTGTGACCCTGAGCCTTTCTGAGCCTCAGTTCTCTCATCTGTAAAATGAGGATGGGTAGTAATATCTGTCACAAAGGGGGCTCTTGTGAGAATCCAATGAGATATTAGAGGCAAACTGCGCTGTGAACCTTAAAAAGCTCATATGAATATGACTATTACTATAATTTCCAGTGTTTGGCATCATTTTTTCCAATGAGATTCTGGCTTTGGGATATAACCAGGCAGAATGGGACTTCAGTGTGAGAAGATTCATTTCAGTTCAATTCAATTAAATAAATGTGCTTTGAGCACTTACTAGGTTCAGAGCCCCATAGGCAGGGTGAAGTGATCTCTCCTCTACTTCCCCCTGACCCCCAGCTTACAGTCTAGCTTAGGGGTCTTCAGTCTTTTTTTGGGTCCTGGCTCCTTTGGGCAGTTCATCTGGTAAAGCCTATAGACCCTTTCTCAGAATCATGTTTATAAATGTATAAAATAAAAAAGTAGAATTCCCAAAGAGACCAATTATATTGCAATGCAGTTATCCAAAATATTTATTAAACAAGTTCATGGACCTCCAAGTTAAGGATCTGTGATCTGGTCAGAAACTGACTAACAAGCAGGAAACAGTTTCTTAAGACAAGAGAGTTGTTATTTGCCTTCTTTTTCAAAGAGGACCAGTGATGTGATGGGGTGATGTCTTGACTTGTGAGTGAATTAGATTTAAGTGAGGCAGAGTTGTACAAAGTCATCAGCCTTACTTTCTCTTCCAGAGTCATCAAAGTCAGTGGCAAGACAAATGACAAGATGGCTGATGATGACCTCAGGTGCAGTGGGTGACCTTGGCATCTTCAGTATATGACCAAGCTCTAAAACTTGTTCATCTTCATGGCCTTTGGAACAAAGTATTCCTCATTTGTCCATTCTGCCAGGAGAAGTCTTCACATGCTTGGGTTAGACAGTCCCTTAATTCACAGGTTTTAGGTTTCTCAGTTATCCTTAACCTGGTTTAGCCCATTTGTTTTACCAGGGTGAGGCCAATGCATAGGCTACAGCTTCTTGGAGCCACAGGTGAGAGATGGGTAACAAGTAGATACCAAAGAAGGATGAACAGCCCTGAAAAGGGCTTGGCAAGCCTTCATACCAGAGGTACTAGTCCTCCCTGAACAGCCCATACACACCAACAAGACAAGACAGTATATGATCAGTCAATGAAACAAAATATATTAAGCATCCATCATGTGTGTACAAGGGATATAAATAAAAAAGGAAACTACTTGCTTTCAGGAAGTTTACATTAGATTGGAGGAAACACACCCACCCACGTGTGTATGTGTATATATGTATATATGTATAGATATACACACATACACATGTGTGTATGTATGTATACACACATATGAATATATAAAACACATAAGGGTGGGAGGAAGCACCTACAATGGGGGAAAAAGAGGAAAGTGGTTCAAGAAGGGCTTTATTAAAGAAAAGGGACTTAAGCTGAGGTTTGAAAGAAGTCAGAAATGAGAAGAGGAAGAGGTGAGGAGTGACACCATTCTAGCATGCCTATGCAAAGAGTGATCAAATAAGAGAATGAATCTTAAGGTAACTGGAGAATTGTCAGACTTAGCCTGGGTCATCAAGGACTAGATGTGGAGAGCTGAGTCATTTATCTAACCTTGGTTATTGTAGAGGAGTGATATGAATAATGAGAGCCTCCCTTGAGTTTGCTCCAGCTCCCTTCCATGAGAGTGGATAAAGCTAGGCTGTGTAACAATGTCACCATTTTATATCACTCAGCCTCCTCACAACTGTGGTAAGCTGTGCAAATATTATTGTCCTTACATTTGTTTGTTTTGTTTTGTTTAGATTTCTGATTTTATATGTTTAGTGACCCTTTCTGGTCTGGGAATTCTGGCCACCGGAGGCATCTTAGCATCTTATCTGTTGACAGCTTTAGAAAGTCTCCTCCTCCCCACTCCACCACTGAGATGTTAAATGACTTGCGCAGGATCACGTCGTCAGTACATATCAGAACTAGAACTTGAACCCAGCTTCTTCTTGACTGAGCTCAGCCTCCCTTCTTACGTTACACAGCACCTCTCACTCCCATTTTAGAGAGAAGGAAAGAATCAGAGAAGTGATTTGTTCCAAGTTAAAGATCTGAGACTCAGCACCTAAGTTTTCCTACTCTCCTCCAGGCTTCACTTTCTTCATTTGTAAAATGAGAGAATTAGACCATCAGATGACCCCCCAGGTCCCTCCCCGTTCTCACTCTGTTCCAAGGTCCCTCACCGCTCTGACATTCAATGTTGAAGTTCTGTCCCAGCTCTGACATTCTTAGTTCAAAGATCCCTCCCAGCTCTGACGTTCCATGCTCTAGTAAATCTAAGTTCCATGCTCGCCCTCTGCCACTCTCACACAGTTCTGAGGTTCCTCTCAATTCTGGCATTCTATGTTCTGCATTCTAATGCCTCTCACGGCTCTGGCATTGTGTCCTATGATGTAATGTGCCTTCCGGCACTGAGTCCTCCGCATTGCCATCAGCTGTAAGATCCTCAAGGACACTCTCAGACTTTCAGATCCACTTCCTTCCCTCCCTCCAACAGTGTCTGTAACAGTTCTGCGAACACATATCAGATACTTGAGAAATACTGATTGAATGGAACTGACTTCCATTTCTAGGTAATTCTCACCTCAGTAACTGCTTGACTGTGGCTGCAATACTTCCCCAGCTTTTCTCTTCAGCTGAAGGACCCCAGGGGCTATCACACAAAAGGTGCTGGACTCTCTCCAATTTAGGGGAACCTCATAAAAACAAATGCTGAGATACTTGATCAAAAATGTAGACATGGTCTGAGAGGTCATCAAGGACAAACTATCCTTTTCACAGATGAGATAAAATAAATGAGGCTCCGACAAGGAAATTACTTGCTCTAGATCACTGTCTGTCAAAGTCTGCTTTGGGAACTCCTGGAGGTCCCCAAGAGCCTTTTGCAGGTGGGGGGATGTGCATGAGGTCAAAACTATTTCCATAAAAATACTAAGACATTTTTGTTTCCAATATGATAGATATTAATAGATATAATTTTCAATAATTTGTAAGAGTGTAAAGGGATCCTGAGACCAAGAAGCTTGAGAGCATAGCTACTCACTAATAGTAGGACGTAGAACAGCTCTTGGATCTCCAGGTAGAATCTGAAAGGTCATTCTAGGTTGTCTTGTCCAACAATTCTTGAGGGCTATATAATAGCCTAGAGAAAGAGAGGCTGCTGGGTGCAGAGTGGGGGAAAGAGGTGGATTTTGGTGGAGGTGGAAGGGAGCATTGGATAGAAAAGCTGTGGGAGCAACTTCCTACCCTCAAGGAGCGTAGAACCTACTTTTAGAGAAAGGACAAATAAACCTAGGACAGAAGCAAATCACACTAGACCATAAATCAGGGCATGTTAAACCAGGTAGTTGAGGCTTTGAGTGTCATAGGTCATTGGAAGGTAGAAGGTCAAGGAGAACTTCTTGGAGGAGGTGACATATGAAGGTTGGCAGGATTTGGATCATTGAAGGAGAAGCATCCTAGGCAGGGAGAGATATGCTCTGGAAAGCAAACAGCATAGAGAGCAGCTATATAAACATACCCATGAAGTCATGGCTTTGGGAGGAACAATGTAAAGGTCCATAAAAATGGCTTTTCCTTGGGGGAATTCAGAGAGACATGAACTAAGTTCAGGGAAGCAAAAATAATGATAATAATTCTCTCTATCTCTGTCTCTCCCTCTCTGCTTCTTTGTGTGTCTCTGTGTATCTCTTTTTCTCTCTGCTACTTTCTGCTCTGTTTGTACACACACACACACACACACACACATACACACACATCAGGCACTGTGTTACAAATACTATGTCATCTGATCGTCACAGCAACTGGAGGAAGGAGGTGCTATTGTTACCCTCATTTTATAGATGAAGAAACTGAGGCAGACAGAGGCTAAGTAACCTAGCTAGTAAGTGTCAAAAGCTGGATTTGAACTCAAGTTCTCTTGACTCTCAATCTGGGCACTCTATCCATTGTGCCACCTAGCTGCCCCATGTGACCAGAGCTGAGGTTTTATGTTGGGGAGCATAGGAGATCAGATCAGGATAGGGAAATGGAGATGGGTTTTCATGGGCTTATAGGATCTACAGCTTAAAAGGATCTTAGATCACGTCTGGTCCAACCCCCTTATTTTGCCAAAGAGGAAACTGAACCTAGAGAAGTTAAACAACTTGATAGGATGGTAGAGCCAAGATTCTAAAGTTGACTCCTCTGACTCCAAATCCATCCCTTTTTCCATTGTTTCATGTTACTTTTCCACCCTCAGCCTGCAACCAGGAAATTTCCATTAGCTCTGTAACCATGTGAAGGTAAATGTAAGGTAGTAATCATGGTTGTTATTTATGGTATAATAACTAGACTCTGATCCATAGGTTTCATCAATTATGTTTATTATTATCATAATAATCACCCCCATGGTAATTAATAGATGGAGACAGCAAGACATACTAGGCAGGAATTGAAGTCAGGAATACTTGGCTTCAGATTTCGCCTCTGACATTAGATGTGTGAACTTAGGTGCTTCTGTAGAGGAGGAAACACATTTGTAGGCTGCAAATGATGCAGTTTCAGAAATCAGCAAGTGAACTCTCTAAAACTCCTTATATGCTGCTATGATTTCTGTAGCTAGCTACTCCCAGAACTGTAACTAGGCAAATCTGGAAGGAGAGAACAGGAATGGGAGAGGAATCCTCCACAGAGTTCAGCCCCAGTCACTGGGCACAAAATCCCCAGATGAGAATCTCCATAGCCAGGAAGAAGAGTTCAGAGGTAAGGGACCCTGCAAACAAGCGCTTGGTAGTAAGAGAATGTGACCCAGTAGATAGCCAGGCCCCTCAGCTGTGATGGATGATTAATTAGACCCCTTTTTTATTCCAATCTGTAGTGATCAATTTTATATGATTACAAAGGAGTAGTGATGAAAAGTTCTGTATATTAGGGCCCAGTTGTGAACTGCAAATTGTAAGTTAGCTTGCTTAATCATAGGACGCTAACCAGAGAATCTCCCCCCTTGTTTTTGCCTTGTTATGGTGACCAAGCCCAGCACTGAAGAGATGTCTTAATGATACAGACAGTCCCCCAGCTTTATTTTTTTGTTTGTTGTCCCTCCATCTCTCATCATCCCTCTATTGCTCAACATAGGGAGATGGCCATGAGCACTTGACCAACAAATGGCCTTGTTTACTGGCCTGTGGCCTGCCTTTCTACTGGCCCATGTAGATGTTTTGACATCTGCTTATCAGCCCAACCCAAGAGTCTGCTCATCAGCTTGGTAGGACCTTCTGAAATATCAAGATAGGTCTGTCAAGGTCTGCTCGCCAGCTCATTTGTCAACCAATGGGATTCTGTATTTTGTGTAGACCCTCTCTGAGGATCAAGGTCAACAGTTATCAACCAATAAGGCTATATATTTTATGGCACCTTTTCTGTATCATCTGGGTAGCAAGCACTAATAAAACCAAGGCCCCAGAGGAATGGGGCATCTCCTATTGTGAAGAAGATAATATAATGCTAATGGCTTAGAGTTCTGCCTCAATTGTTTTTATTATTGGTTGGGCAATTTTGGACCCCACACAGGGGTGAATGGTAGGTAGTAGACAGTAGACCTTGGGTGGTCATTCTGCTAGTGGCAAGGTGGTAGGCCAGAAGACTAGTGCCAAGGATGTCAGCACTAGGGGCAAAATCCTGTTAGCCTCATTCTAGCTATGGTTCTATCTCCTTTGTCTGTGTATAGGTAGAAAATGTTGACTTTTTACATGTGGATATTTTGGTAACTGAAAGGGGCAGAAATGTGTGTAAGGAAAATGTTAAAAATCAACTCGAGAAGAAACAACTTCTCATATAAAATGCTGAGGAGAGATATGGACTGTTCAGAGGACCTAAAAGGAATTGCTCCTCAGATAAATGTACTGAGAGGATTTATTTGAAGACTTGGCATTGCCTGAAGTCATGATACCTGCAGGGTATTGTGGTCCATCAACTCATTTGCATATTGTAAAATAAGATGTTTTAAAGGTTATAACTTATAAATTATAAATCCAATTGTTATATGGGTTCCATGTAGAGGTTATGTAAGGAGCATTGGGTCATACCTGAAGGAAAGATAAAATAGTTGAGATTCACATCATAGGTTAGAAATGGGTAACAGCTTATGGAGAGGAACTGATCTGAAGCTTTAAAAATAATAGAAACAAAGAAAAGGAGACTGGGGAAAGGGTAGTCATGCAGCAGAGCATTTAGGGGACTGGATTTGGAGTCAGCAAGACCTGAGCTTGAATCCTACCTCAAATATTTACTAGCTCTATGACTCTGGGCATGTCACTTAATTTCTGTCTGCCATATTTTCCTCATCTACAAAATGGGTATGACAATATTACCTACCTCCCAGACTTATTGTAAGGACAAAATGAAATAATGTTTAAAAAGTGGTTCATAAACCTTAAAGTGATTTACAAATATCAGTTATTGTTATTATTAGAAACTCCCTCACCATAACTGCCTTGTCATGGTGGGAGGGGCGTTCAGAGCTCAGTGAAACTGTGAGCTATGCCATGTACCAGGACAAATCATGGCAGAGTTCTGACAAGGAAATGGCAAACCACTCCATATCTTTGTCAAGAAAACCCCATGGGCAGAATCAAAATGATAAAAGATAATGGCACTAGAAGATGAGCCCCTCTGGTCAGAAGGTGTCCCTCTGACCCTCTAGAGAAGAGGTAAAGACAGCTACAAATAGCTACTGTACTAAGGAAGCAGCCAGGCCAAAGCTGAAAGGTAGCTCAGCTGAGGATGTATCTGGTGAAGAAAGGAAGGTCTAATGCTACAAAGATCAATATTGCACAGGAAGCTGGAATGTAAGATTGATGAACCAAGCTAAGCTGGATGTGGTCAAACAGGAGAGGCAAAGATTAAATACTGACATCTTGGGTGTCAGTGAAGTTAAATAGACAGGAATGGGTGAACTTAATTCAGGTGATCACTACATGGACTTCTGTGGGAAAGAAGACCTTAGAAGAAATGGGGTAGCCCTCATTGTCAATAAAAGGGTGAGAAAAGCAGTACTGAGGCATAACCTCAAAAATGACAGTATCTGTTCAAATCCCAGGCAAATCATTCTACATCACAATAATACAAGTCTATGCTCCAACCACTGATACTGGAGGTCAAAGTTGATCAGTTCTATGGAGATCAACAATGCCTTCTAGAAATAACACCCCAGAAGGACATCACATTCATCATAGGGGATTGGAATGTTAAAGGAAGAAATCGAAAGATCTTGGAATAACAGACAAATTTGGCCTTGGAGTACAAAATGAAGCAGGGTAGCATTTTGTCAAGATAGCTCACTAGTCATCGCAAACATCCTTTTTCAACAACCCAAAAGGTGACTCTACACATGGACATCACCAGATGGCAATAGCAACATCAGATTGATTGTATTCTTTGCAGACAAAGGTGGAGATGCTCTATCCATACAAAACCTGGAGCTGACTGTGACTCATATCATGAGTTTCTTATTGCGAAATTCAGACTGAAATTGAAGAAAGAAGGGAAAACCATCAGATCATATAGGTAGGACCTAAATAGCATCCCTTATGAATATAAAGTGGTGGTGATGAATAGATTTAAAGGATTAGAACTGGTTGATAGAGTGCCTTAAGAACTATGGACAGAGGTTCACAATATTGTATAGGAGTTAGCAACAAAAAACATTCCAAAGAAAAAGAAGAGAAAGAAAGCAAAATGGTTGTCTGATGAGGATTTACAAACAACTGAGGAAAGGGAAAAAAAGGGAAAGGGAAAAGACAAAGATATGACCAACTGAATGCAGAATTTCAGAGAATGGAAAGGAGAGATAAAGTTTTCTTAAATGAGCAAAAAAATGAAATAGAAGAAAACAATAGAATGAAAAAGACAAGAAAGTTAGCGATATCAAGGGAACATTTCATGCAGAAAATGGCATGACAAAAGACAAAAATGGTAAGGACTTCACAGAAAAAGAAGAGATTAAGAAAGCCAGCAGGAATATACAGAGCTATACAAGAAAGATCTTAACATCAGTAGTAACACGATGATGTGGTTACTGATCTAGAATCAGACATCCTAGAGAATGAAGTTAAGTGGGTCTTATGAAGCATACCTAATAATAAGACTAATTGAGGTGATGGAACTCCAGGTGAACTCTTTAAAATCTTAAAAGATGATTCTGTTAAAGTGCTGCACTCAATAATATACTGGCAGTTTTGGAAAACTTAACAGCGGCCATTAGATTAGAAAAGATCAGTTTACACCCCAATGGTAAAGAAAGGTAAATAAAGAATATTGAAATTACTGAACAGTTGCGCTCATTTAGAACGCTAGCTAGCTAAACTTAAGATTCCGTAAGTTAGGTTTCAGCAATATGTGAACCAAGAATTACCAGAAGAGCAGGTTGTTTTTCAAGGAGGCAGAAGAACTAAAGACCAAACTGCCAACACTCACTGGATTATGGAGTAAGCAAGGGTACTCCAGAAAAGTTTCTGCTTCATTGACTACACTAAAGCTGTTGACTGTGTGGATCACAGCAAAATGTGGCAGATCTTCAGAGATGGGAGGGCCAGATCATCTTACTTGTCTCCTAAGGAACCTATAAGCAAGCCAAGAAGCAACAGTTAGAACCAAAAATGGCATAACTGATTGGTTTAAGATTTGAAAAGGAGTAGACCAAGGCTGTATATTTTCACCTTATCTATCTATCTATCTATCTATCTATCTATCTATCTATCTATCTATCTATTGTACAACTTGTGAAATGCTAGGTTGGAAGAATCAGAAGCTGGAATTAAGGTTGCTGGGAGAGACATTGACAATCTTAGGTATGCAGATGATACCACTTTGATGGCAGAAAGTAAAGAATTAAGCCTTGATAAGGATGAAAGAGGAGTGTAAAGACTGGTTTGGAGCTTAACATCAGAACAACGAAGATCTTGGCAATGAGTCCCATCATTTCCTGACAAACAAAGGGAGAAAAAAAAATAGAAGTAGTGTCATATTTTATATTCTTGGCCTCAAAGATCACTGTAGATGGTGACTACAGTCATGAAATTAAAAGATGCTTGCTCCTTGGAAGCAAGGCTATGGCAAATCTGGATAGCATACTGAAAAGCAGAGACATCACCTTGCTGACAAAGGTTTGTAGTCAAAGCTGTGGCCTTTCCAGTAGCACTGTATAGCTATGAGAGTTGGATTTTAAGGGAAGCTGAGCACTGCAGAATTAACACATTTGAATTGTCCCGCCCAAGAAGACTTCTGAGAGTCCCACGGGCAGTAAAAAGGTCAAATCAGTCAATACTTTAATTAGTTCAGGCTATTCACTTAGCTACTGAAGCTTAGCTACTTTGGTCACATAATGAGAAGATGGGACTCACTGGAAAAGATGGAAACTGGGAAAGATTGAAGGCAAAAGGAAAAGAGAACAGAAGAGAATGAGATGGATAGATAGTGTCTTGGAAGCAATGACCATGAGCTTGGACAGACCTCAAGATAGTAAAGAATAGAAGGGGCTGGAGTGCTACCGTCCATGGGGTCATGAAGAGGCAGACACAACGGAATGACAGAACAATTATTAGGAAGGAGATATTAAAAGGGGAAGATGATCAGGTGAAGCTAGAAGCAAGAGAGAGAGTTGAGGCAAGGTGAGAAGTTACAGAAAGGGGAATGGGTTAGGGGATTGGTGAACGGAGCTCTTAGCAGGAGCCAGAGTACTGCAACCCGAGAAGCGCTCAGGTAGTTGAGAGAATTCACCAGTCTCATAGATTCTGGAGCTGCTGGAAACCCATGAGTAGAGACCTGAATTTTGTTGCTTTTTGGGCTCGTTTCTCTCCAGCACTGTTATCTGTAGCCTCAGAGAGAGGAAACTTCTCAAGGATGCCTTTATTGCTCTCTACTTTCCTTTTGGTTTAAGAGGAAGAGCAGGGAGGAAGGGTGTTGGGAGTGGGGTGGGGAACAAGGGCTTTGTGTTTACTACTGTGAGAAGGGGCTGGGCATTGCTAAGAGCTGATTGGACAAAACAGAATCCCCCTATTTGAAGAACTAGCTAGAGATAGTCTACTTGGCTTTATCACTTTCTTTATCTTGTTAAAAGGGAGAACTCTTTAGATCACAGAAAAAATCTGAAGAGTTTAGACGTTTTTTCAATTTAAGGGAATTGTTGAGATCTTAACACTATCTTAGCACCTTGACAATAGTGACTTTGTGTTAAGAGTTTGTTCTGCTTCAGTGGCCCTAAATTAGCTGAGAAGTGACTTTTTTTAGTAGGAGAGAGAGAGCTGTGAGGACCAGAAGGAGAACAGATTATCAGAGAAAATGTTTTGTTCAGTAGGTGACATGTGGTGTAGATTGCCATACAGTTATTAATTGCCCCAACACATGGGTCTCCCTGTTCATGTGTCTCTCTACTAGTACACTAGTATACGAAAAGAGGCAATGACAGTCTTTGTCCTCAGTTATGGGCAATTATAGTCTACACACTGGAACCTCCCTCCTCTTCCTCCATCCTTCAAAGATCATTTCATTGCCTTTTGAATTATGTTTCCTGATGCATTTCTTGCTGTGGTTGTTTAAACAGCTGCTATATCATATTCCAGAAGGGGCATCTTTTCACTAATAGATAAAACTTCTCTCCTTAGATACAGAACTCGGGATACACAAGAGCTTCTCTCCTTATCACTGTCCTCTACACGCAACCTATTTCAAGAATCAGAGATTCCCAGAATTTTAGACTTCAAAAATGAAGTCATTCCCTTAATAAAAAACTGGAAGCACACTTCACCATGCCTGATAAATGGTCATCCAGTTACCTTATTTATTTAATTTATATGCAGAGTACATTTTATGAAATTCCAGGCTGGGTGAATCCAAAGCCAGAATTAAGATTGCCAGGAGAAATATCAGCAGTCTCAGATATGTAGATAATATCATTCTGATGTCAGAACATGAAGAAGAATTAAGGAGCCTCTTGATGAGGGTGAAAAGAGGAGAGTGTAAAAGTTAGCTTAAAGCTTAACATAAAAAAAAATGAAGATTTTGGTGATTGTTCCCATCACTTCCTGGCAAATAGAGGGAGAAGAAATGGAGGTGATGTAGTCTAGGGGCACCAGGAACCCCCAAATGCAAGGGTACAGGGTGAGGGTCTGACTCGAAAGAATTCAACCACTCAAGCGTTCTTTCAGTTCAAGTAGTGAGTTTATTAAGACACTGTTTGGGATAGGTGAGATTCTTTGTGAGTCTGCTCTATTTGTGATGCCAATACAAGTGTGCCAGATTTTAAGAATCTGAACAATTTAATGGGGGCAAGATTGATATTTCATACAGAATGACTGTGGGAAAAGCTGGATGGGATCTAGGAGTGGTAAGTAGCCTGGCATGGTCCAGAGGTAACAGAGATAAGGGTCTAGATGGGATTAAGGAGTGTAAAGTAAGCTAATCAAATAATCCTGGTGAGCTAGGGTGGGCCCTGGGTTGAGGCACCAGTGATATAGGCTATTGAAATGTATGGGAAAATTCAGGGACTAGGTTGCTTTCAAAGACATGGTGTTTTTCTTTCAGGGATCCAGATCCTATCCCTGTCAGAGGCAGTGTCAGATTTTATCATCTTGGCCCCAAAGATCACTGTAGATGGTGACTACAGCCGTGAAATTAAAATAAGCTTGCTGCTTGGAGGGAGAACTAAATCTGGAAAACATACTAAAAAGCAGAGATATTACCTTGCCAACAAAGGTTGTATAGTCAAAGCTATGGTTTTTCCAGTAGCAATATATGGCTATAAGAGTTGGATTGCAAGGAAAGCTTAGTACCCCAGAATCAATGCTTTTGATGGGGGTGCTGGACAAGACGTTTGAGAGTCCCTTGGACAGCAAGGAGATCAAATCAGTCAATACTTGAAGAAATTAATTCAGGCTATTTATTGAAAGGTCAAATACTGAAGATGAATCTTAAATACTTTGGTCACATAATGAGAAGATAAGATTCATTGGAAAAAGACCCCAATTTGGGGAAAGATTAAAGGCAAAAAGAGAAGGGATAGCAGAGGATGAGATGGACAGATAGTGTCTTGGGACATGGGCAGACTTCAAGAGATAGTGGAAGACAGAAGGGCCTGGCCTGCAAGAGATAGTGGAAGACAGAAGGGCCTGGCCTGCTATGGTCCATGGGCTCATGAAGAGTCGGGCATGACAGAGCAACAACAGCAAAGCTTTGTTAGGAAATTCTTTTTGGCATATTGCCTGAATTTGCCTCTTATGACCACCACCTGTTCTTCCTGATTCTGCCCTTTGTGGTCAAACAAAATAATTTGAATCCCTTTTCTACATGATATGCTTTCAACTACTGGAAGACTTATGTATTCCGTGTTCCCTGGATCTTCTTTCTCTGATTGGTGTGATTGGCTGGGAAGAGTTTAGGGCTTGGAGTCAGGCGACCTGGATTTGAATTTCTATCTCTCATACTTACTAGCTCTCTGTCCCTGGGCAAGTCTCTTTAATGAGCCTCAGTTTCCTCTTCTTTAGCTTTTTTCTTTTTTCAAAAAGCTGGGACAACCTATTTTTTGTCCCATGCAGTTTTCATATAGGATTTCTTGAGATACAGCTCTTAAAAAACAGGCTTTAAAAGAGCCCATTCAATTTCAAATAGAGCTACTTGATTAAGCCTTTAAACCCAAATCACTTTAGCTTTCATTAAATGTCCAATAGCTCCCAACCCCAGCCTCTGTGGCTCATAGTTTAGATTTTGATGGCTTAGAATAAGCGTAAATAGCAATTGTTTTCTGTTCTGTCCAGAAACTTTGAGGGTGTTCCCCTCCCAAACCAATATTGTTGTAATGGTAAATTAGGCCATGTTTTGTCACAATTCTTACCTAGCTTTTAGTCATCGAGTATGAGTTACCTTAGACAAACTGGGAACTGGGAAAGACCTTAATTTAGAAAGGTCAAGGTCACTCACTGCATCCCAGGCCACAGCCATTGCCAGTCATCTTGACCTTTGATGACTGGAGGAGAGATCAGGGTGATGATTTAGCTTAACCTCACTTCAATCCAGTTCACAAGCATGACATCATAAGCACCTTATGTTGTCATTGATCCTCTTGGAGAATGAGGGGTGAACCACAAATAACAGTTTCCTCATCTGTATAATGATGAAAATGGTACTGGAACGGTAGCTCCCCCACAGAGTTGTTGTGAGAAAAGTGTTCCATGAACCTTAACGCCATATAACTCCACATACCAAAGTCCCCCACTGCTGCTTCAAACTCACTAGCAGTGGGACCTAAAGCTGTGGGATCTGGAGATAAAACAGACTCATTTGTTTAACCTGCAAAAATGCAGACGATAGGCATTCAAAGTCAGGGAACCATAATAAATGATCTCTGAGGGTCATTTCCTCCTGTCTAAGTTCAATGATTCTGTGACTGTCAATTATCCCAGTGATACATTCATCCGCCAACCTATGGACTGTTAAGGTCCCTTGCTTTCTTCTCCTTCTCAGTGCTTGATTTCAGTCCTCCTCACTGTCATGGTGCCTCCACCTGGAATGATGAAATCACAAAAGATGACTCCCAATGATTCATTTAGGTAATCCTTATGAACCTCTAAACCTTTGTATAGAGTTGGGTATTTGGGAATGGTTATAATTACCTCATGTGGCTTGAACCCTCATTTTACTTTGAATGTGAAAGCTTTTCAAATCAAATGCAGGTCCAGAAAGTCAAATTACTATTCTTTTAAATTTAATTTAATTTTGTCAATGAGCAAAATTATTTTTTCTCCCTTTGATGGACATAAAGTATGTGCTTTATAGATGCTTGATGAGTTGAGTTGAACCAAAGATGAGCATGATCAGCATGATGCAGTAGAAAGGAAAAAGAAAAAAATAAGAAAAAGAACACCTTTGTAACAAATATTTATAGTCAGGCAAAACTAATCCATGTATTGGCTATATTTTTTAAAAGTCTCATTTTGCATTCTGAGTACATTCCCTCACTTTTGGGAGATGGTAAGTACGCTTCATCATCAGTCCTCTGATCATTATATCAATCAGTATTCTTAAGTCTTTCAAAGTTGTTTTACAATTTTGTTGTTATTTTATAAACTATTCTGTGGGTTCTATTTACTCTGCATCAGTTTATACAAATCTTCCCAGGTTTCTCTAAAACACCCCCTTTTCAAAAAAAATTTCTTATGACTTGATAGTATTCCATTGCGTTCATACACCATAATTTCTTCAGCCATTCTCCAAATGATAATCACCCCCTTATTTTCCAGTTCTTTACCCCTAGAAAAAAGAGCTGCACAAAAATTTTTTGCACATAGGTTCTTTTCCTCTTTCTTCGATCTCTTTGGAGTATAGTCCTAGTAGTAGGTATTAATGGGTCAAAGGATTTGTGCAAAGTTGCAGATGGTTTCCAGAATGGTCATGCCAATCCATAGCTCCACCAACAGTCTATTAATGTGCCTATTTTCCTGTAGCTCCACCCACATTTTTCATTTTCCCTTATTATATTTCCTATTATATTCCAAACATTTGCTCAGCACTTTACAAATATTATCTCATTTGAGCCCCACAGCAACACTGAGAGATAGGTGCTATCATTATCCCCATTTTACAGTTGAAGAAAACGAGGCAAGCAAAGGTTAAGTGACTTGCTCTGAGTCACACAAGTAGTGAGTGTCTGAGGCTGGACTGGAACTGCGGGTCTTCCTGACTTCAGGCCCATTGGTCTACCCACTTCACCACCTAGCTGCCTGCAGGTCTCCTGCTCCTATTGCCTCTGCTTCCTATGTCCATTACCTCTGCTTCCTATGTCCATTACCCCTGCTTCCTATGTCCATTGCCCCTGCTTCCTATGTCCATTGCCCCTGCTTCCTATGTCCATTGCCCCTGCTTCCTATGTCCATTGCCCCTGCTTCCTATGTCCATTGCCCCTGCTTCCTATGTCCATTGCCCCTGCTTCCTATGTCCATTGCCCCTGCTTCCTATGTCCATTGCCCCTGCTTCCTATGTCCATTGCCCCTGCTTCCTATGTCCATTGCCCCTGCTTCCTATGTCCATTGCCCCTGCTTCCTATGTCCATTGCCCCTGCTTCCTATGTCCATTGCCCCTGCTTCCTATGTCCATTGCCTCTGCTTCCTATGTCCATTGCCTCTGCTTCCTATGTCCATTGCCTCTGCTTCCTATGTCCATTGCCTCTGCTTCCTATGTCCATTGCCTCTGCTTCCTATGTCCATTAGTCTTCTGCTATATGGTGGAGAAATTTCCTTCTTAGCTCTTTCGCTGAGTGGAAGGTGGTGAGAGGGGAGACTCTGCCTCTGTTGTCAGAAGAATTATGGAACTAGAGATGGAAAGGAACTTTTCATGAAACCATAAATATAGAGCTTGAAGGACCTTAGAGTTTGGCTAGTCCAGCCTTCAGGGTGACTGTGTTGCACAATAGACAGAGTGCTGAGCCTGGACTCAGAAAGACTCATCTTCCTGAGTTCAAATCTGGCTTTCAGACACTTACTAGCTGTGTGAACCTGAGTGCTTCACTTCACCCTGGTTGCCTCAGTTACCCTGTCTATAAAAGGAACTAGACAAGGAAATGAAAAAACACTCCAGTATCTTTGTCAATAAAACCCCAAACAGGGTCATGGAGAGTCAGACATAACTGAAACAACTCCACAACAACAGAAATCCAATCCCCCAAACAAAGGGAAACAAAGTTTCTTGGTTCATGTCACAAAGTGAGTAAGCAATAGAATTGAGGTTACAAGGGGTTACGAAGGGGATTGGGTGATCAGGAGATGTAGACAGTTCTTTCCTGGAGTTTGGCAGTCAGAAAGAGACTAGCTCTATGGCAATAGCTTGAGAGGGTGACAATTTTTCATTTGTTTGAACCTGTGTTTGAGGATAGATGAGATCTGAGAAGGTTTGTAAGTATCAGGGATGGAACAATTAGCAGACGTGAAAAGACTGATGGAGAGAGAGGGAGAGAGAGACACACACAGAGACAGAGAGAGAGGTAGAGATAGAGAGAGATAGAGAGACAGAGAGACAGAGACAGAGAGAGGCAGAGACAAAGAGAGAGGTAGAGACACAAAGAGACAGAAAGAAAGAGAGAAAGAGACAGAGAGACAGAGACACAAAGAGACAGAGAGAGGCAGAGACAGAGGTAGAGATAGAAAGAGATAGAGAGACAGAGAGAGACAGTGAATGATCAAATGGCACCTGAAGGAGACAGGAGGGAATGGGATCAAAGCTACAAATGGAATAGTCATCATCCCATTCTCTGTTGTATTTCACCCTTCCTTCTCAAAGAGGACCAGTGACATGAGGAGGGTGATGTCTTGACTTGCAAGCGAATTGGATATGTGAGGCAGGACTGTGCAAAGTCCTCATCCTCAATCTCTCTTCCAGAGTCATTAGAGTCCAGTGACAAGACATAGGTCAGGATGACTGGTGATGACCCCCTCCCATTCTCTAAGATAGAGCTAAAGGAGGAGAGGATGGATGGAAAGGAGTTTTGAAACAGAGAGAAGGAAGACAAGGTAGCTCATGGAGGCTGACCTTAACCTTCTCAGTAAATTATAAGGTAAGGTCACCTGTTTGGGAGTTAGTTTTGGGAGCAGAGTTGGAGGCTTGAGGGGAGAGAAAGTTTAGAAGAGACCTTGAAGAGAGTGTCATGGAAATTCATCGAGATAAAGAAAAGGCATTTCCTCCATCAATGAGAACCCATTTGATACTAGATTACGCAAATTTGTCTCCAGTAAGTATGTTTTTGAGACTTTCTCCACTTGTATTCAAGTCTTCCAAGAGGAGCAGAGAAAGTAGATTGGGATGGGGGGTGAATGATAAAGGGTTGAGAATTAGCAAGGAGCAAACAGCAGAAAGACAAGGAAGCAAAGTATTTAAGGGTGAAGGCTAACATAAACTAGAAATATTTGGCCATGAGATTGAGGTTCAAGGGTTGTTAAGAAAGTGAAACTTGGGCAGGTGTGCTGGACTGGGGAAATGGGATTTCAAGGACGGAATGAGAACTGATTTAGGAGATGGTGTATGGGACAAAGAATGATGTGATTGTTGCCAGCAAGCACCAGCAGCAGCAGCTGCAACAAGAATCCAAGTTTCAGAGTCCAAGATCTTGAAAGTGAAAAGTTTGGAGATGACAGTGAGGTTGAAAGTATGATCTAGCCTGTGTGGAGCAGAGGTAGATGAGCCAATGTGACCATGGGGACTGGGAAGGTTGCTGAATTAGGACTTGTTAAAAAGGTCATGAAGATGACCGTGGCAGTTACCAAGACCAAGGGCAGGGGTTGTGATACTGTGGAAGACATTGATCCATCCACTGAATTTCAACACTGGTTTAAATTGGGTGACAAGATGGAGTCAGCCTCAAAGAAGGAGACTTGACTGAATGGTTGTGGCAGAGAAAGAACGTGGAAGCAATTGTGGGGAGCAATACTGAGAAGCAAGAAATATGCCAAATTGTCTTCCTGGCCAAGTGTGTCAGTGTTTGCCAGGAAGGGTGACCAACATTGGAGTGGGTGGCAGGGAGGTGGCGTCTTCAGCAGGAAGCCAGTTTTCAGTGATTTCCAGAAGCTGAGAGTTTGGAAAGAGGAGATCTATGATGGAGAACAGCAGAACAGGAGCTCTAAAGTACACAGTGGACATCAGGACACAGAAGGATAGGACTTAGGGAAGGTAAGAGAGGAAAGACAATTAAAGATAGGAGGAGAGGTAACCCTTCTGGGCAGACCTTATTCTGGAATTACTTGGATTAAAAGAGGAGGAGCAATGATTTTGCCAATTTGGGGGTAGGGAAAGACCAAATAAGGGAAAGTCTGTAACATGAATCAGCCTTGAGATTGCAGTTGGAATTTTGGTATAAAGGTGACCCTGCTGCTGGTTTCTACCTTTGCACTGGGGATGAGCAGGAGAAGATAACTATGATAGCTTCTAGGGTACAGAATGTCAAAGGTGGAAAGGACTTTAAAACCTAGAATGCCAACTCCAGAGGAAGCTAGTTAATGCCGTAGTAACTGTGATAAAATCCGGGAATGTTTACTGGCTGTCTGTCATTTAGCTCCTAGACCCAGATTTGGGTCAGACTCTACATCTGACGTACAGCCCTAACTACACCTTCCTCCTTCTCCTTCTGTGCCAAACAATCTGAATTCAGTTTAACCTGATTCAGTAAGATTATTCAACAGAATATTTCCACTTCTCCTTGGGAAGAGAAAGTCCTGGAACATTGGGGGCTAATGAGGCAAGGTGAGCCTGCAAGGCAGTGTGGCACCATGGAAAGACACCTGTAAGAGTTGGAAAATCTCAGTTCTACTTATAATTCTGTCACTGTAACTGACTGTTACTTGTTCCTTTGTCTGTAAAAATGAGGATATTGGACAAGAACAATCAAGTCAACAAGCATTTGTTAATATCTACTATATGCCAGGCACCGTGCTAAATGCTGGCGATACCAAGAAAGTAAAAGAAAATAAAACCAGTGCCCCCACCCCTACCCCCCAGGTCCTGCCCTCAAGACAACAAGCAAACAACTATGTCGGAACGAGATATGGATGGAGTAAAGAGGAGATAATCTAGGGGCAGATGTGAAGGGAGAATGAAGGAAAAGATTTTCCAGAAGGCTGGGCTGGGTCATCTGGGACCTGAAGGAAGCCAGGTATTCAGGAAAGCACACCTGAGGGTTCTTAGAACAGCCTGAATGGCCTAGGGCCTGAAGATTAGGGCCTATGAAGATTGGGAAAAGGAATTTGGCAAATTTGGTCTACATAAGGGTGAACCTACCGAGGGTACCGTAACTATAACGAAGTGTGTGGTCAATCCGAAGTGGAATGGAATGCGTTGAGAGATAGTAATTGTGTCTACCCCTGTCTTCCCCTCCCCACTGGAGGAATTCTGTTAAAGCCTGGTGACCACTTGTTGAGGGTGCTGAGTCTAGAGGGGATGATTGCTCCACTATGAATCACTGATGATCTCCATTAAGGGTTGGATTATCTGATTTTGGAGGTTTCTTCCTAGTCACGACTTAGTGATTCTGTGACTGGACAATCTACAAAGTCCCTCCCAACTTCAAGATTCTGTGTTTTCTCAGTCAGCTCTGACCTGTATCCTAAGGTCCCTCCCAGCTCCTATATTCTGGGCTCTAAAATCCCTCCTAGCTGTGACATTTTATAATAGTAGTAGATGCCTTTTATATAGCCCTTTACAGTTTGCAAAGCCCTTTCCATTTATTATTTCATTTAAGCCAGAGCATAAACCTGTTACTAGGCATTATTTTAAGCCAGACCTATGATTTTATTGGTATAAAGTACTTTTGGTTAGGAAACTCTGTTGGCACTTGGATTTGAATCCAAGTCTTCCTGACTGAGGTCAACTCTCTATCCAATTCTACCTGCACAAGGGATCCCATCTCATCCTGTATTCTCCAGCAGCTTGCCCCTTCTATCATCTCCACTGTCCCTGCCTACTGGCTGCTTCCCTGAGACCTAGAAACACTCTCATGTCTCTTTCATCCTCAGACAACTCTTACTTGGTCTGTCTCCCCGGCTAGCTCTCATCCGGCGTTTCTCATCTTATCTCATCCTCTGTTTTATTTCTGAAATTCCTTGAGAAGGTCACCTACAACCGATGCCTCCACATCCTATCCTTTCAATATCTTCTTTGCTCTCTCATCCCCGCAATGAAAGTGATCTTTCAGAAGTTAGCATTGATGTCTTAATTGCCAAATTGTATGTTCTTTTCTCAGTCTTTATCCTTTCCATCCTTAACCTCTCTATCTCCAATCTCACTGCCTATATCCTTGAATCAGATGTCTCACAGATATCTAAAGTCCAACAAGTCCAAAACTAAACTCATTCTCTTTCCTCCAAAACTCACACCTTGTTGCTAGATCCCCTATTGCTATGGAAGCTACCATATCCTTCCTGTCACTTAGCCTTGAAACGAAGATGTTATCCTCAACTCTTCTCTCTTTTTCACTCCCCATATTCAATCAGTTGCCAAGTCTTGTCATTTTAACCTTTGTAACATTTCTCCTAGAAGCCCCCTTCTCTCCTCTGATTCTGCCATCACCCCAGTGTGGGCCCTCATCCCCTCATGGTTAGTTTTCCTCTTCCCACTCTAGTACGTTCTTCATTCAGCTCTGAAATTAATCTTTCCAGAGAGCAAGTCTACCCATGTCTTTTCAGACAACTCCAGGGGCTCTTTCAGGATCAGATAAAAAATCCTCTGAGTGACTTATAAACTTTCTGTTACCTGCTCCTTCCCTCTCTTTATCAGTCTTGATATAGCTAGGTGGCTCATTGGGTAGAGCACAAAGCTGGGAATCAGGAAGACCTGAGTTCAAATCCAGCCTCAGATACTAGCTATATGACCTTGACCAAGTCATTTAGCCCTGTTTGCCTCAGTTTTCTCATCTGTAAAATGAACTTGAGAAGGAAATGGCAAACCACTCCAGTATCTCTGCCAAAAAACTCCACAAAGAGTCAGACAGAACTGAACACGACTGAATGACAATAGCATCCCTCCCACTTCCCCAGGCACTCTACAGTCTAGTGACGTTGGTCTCCTTATTGTCCCACGTACAAAACTCTATGTCTCACCTTTAAGCATTTCACTAGTCATCTCTTAATAATTAGAACTCTCTCCCTTCTTATCTCTGCCTCTTGGTTTTCTCAGTTTTCTTCAAGTCTCAGCTAAAGTTCCACCTTCTAGAGAATACCTTCCCCAGTCTCCCTCGTTGCTGGTATCTTTCCTCGGATTATCTCCAAATTTTCCCATCTATCTTGTTTGTACGTAGTTGGTTACATGTTGTCTCCCCTCATTAGCTCCTTGAAGGCAGGTACTGTTTTTTTAAACTCCTTGCAGTCCAGTCCCTGGGCACATAGTAGGCACTTGATAAATGCCTGTTGATATGACTTCCTGACTCCAAGTCTGTCCCCTGACCCCTGGGCTCTGTTGCCTCTTTATATCCTGAGTCTCCCTTTAACCATCATTCTGTATTCTATGAGAGAAGTGTTGGCATGAGTCGCAAGAACAGGGCTCTGCCCTTCATGCTGGGAGTACCCACATTCTTTTGGCCAGTCTTGCTTCCAGCCCCACTACTGGAGAGTGGAGTCTGACCTCTAAGAGCTTTTACTGGTGGAGAGTTTGTTTTTCTAATGTTCAGCCAACATTTTCCAGGCTTTAATTACATCCCATTAGCCTTGATTACACATCTCTGCCAGCCTAAACCATTCTTTTCCTTCCTAGATATTTACACTTCTCAGTTCTCCTGGGGATGCTCTGGGCACATATTTGAATTTACACATGACTGTTTATCTCTCTTGTTCTGTCACTATTTTTGTCTGTCTGTCTCTCCCTATGTCTCCCTCTGTAACTGTCTCTTTGTTTCTCTGTCTCAGTCTCCCTGAATCTGTCTCTCTCTCTGTCTCTGTTTTTCTTTCTGTCTCTGTCTCTTGCTCTGATCAGAGCCATAATGTTGACAAGGTAATTGGACGTTTGCCCCATGATACCAAAGGAGGTATACTATTTGAGCACTTGCTGTTTTTCAGCAATATAGAAACCCCAGAAGTTAGCACTGTATTAGAAAAAAATAGTTGAAAAAGAAGCTATTAAATGATAAGAGAGATGATCCCCTTCTCATCTTTACCCACCCCAGTATCAGTTTTGTGCTAACATCCTGAAGTTTCTCTTCTCTCAACATATTTATACTCAAGGCAGTATTGCCCCTGCTCACCTGAAGTCGAAGATTTGATGCTGCTTACCTTGGACCTGGTTTGTGTTTATTTGCCCAGGATAAAACATTTCCTACTTATGGCTCTGCTCCTGGTCTTTCTTGGCCTAGACAGAGTTAACTAAAAGGGGTAAGATTTCAACCCAGTCCAACCCTAATTCCTGATGTTGGGCTCTCCTATAAGGCTTCTAAGTTATTTTTTTGGGAACTCTGGGAATCATAGAAAGGTACAGTAATGAAAGAAGAGAAATAGTAGTTGAGACTTTCAAAGGCTCAGTGGAGACCAAATTCATAAAAGGAGACAGAAGAAAACCTCTCTCCTCAGCTTTGCTATACACAATGCTAAAAGCTTAAATAATACAAGAAGAACTAGATGTCCTAACACAAGGAGGAGAATTTGACTTTTCAGGAATCCTTGAGGCTTGATGATTGGGCAGCTAGGTGGTGGAGTGGAGAGAGTATCAGTCCTAGAGCCAGGAAGACTCATCTTCCTGAGTTCAAATCTGGACTCAGATACTTCCCAGTTGTGTGACCTTGGGCAAATCTCTCAATTCTGTTTGTCTCAGTTTCTCATCTATCCAATGAGCTGGAGAAGGAAATGGAAGACCACTTTAGTATCTTGGCCAAGAAGTCCCCAAATGGGGTCACGAAGATTCAGACATGACTGAAAAGACTGAATTATAGTAACAAATGAGATTTGATGGGATGAAACCTATGACTAGAATGTGGTTCAGGATGGGAATATACCTTATTAAAAAGATTCAGGGCAGCTAGATGGAATGAAGGGGAATGGTTAGAAGGTCTTTTGTATATTAAGGAGGCATACCAGTGTAACCTGGGCATAGTGCTACATTCACTCAAATGAACCATGTAGCCAAGCTCCCTAGTGTCAGATTGGCCTGCCTAGCTCAACATGGCACCAGCTGTCCAATGGGAGAGTGTCCTAATCATCTCAGTCTGGTATTGTCCAGCAACTAGTCAGCAGCAGAGCAGCCTACCCAGCATAGCCCAGCTGTTGTGGAGCCTGGTGAGGAGACAGTATAACTACCAAATGACCTGCCTGGTCAAATCCAGCCTTAGATTGTTCAGATAAGACAGAACCCCAGGAGGTGTAAGCCCAAGCGAGCAATGGACTGACTTACATCAGACTTTGTGAGGACCCTCTGGAGAGGCAAAGGATTTCAAGACCATGAGGATCAAGAGTCACAAGTTGCTTTGGCAATGTGTTCTCTACATTACATTACCATTATACTTTGGGTTTCTGCTTTCTTTTCTACTGGTCAAAGTTGTGCTTGGTATTGAGGAAAATTATTGTAATTACTATTCTTGAGATATCATTTGAGAAGATGCCTTTGCTAAAGATCTAACTGGATGATTGTCAAGAGGAGGCTCACCTGTAGGGGCTCATGAGCTAATCTTTGAGACCACAGCTACTCACATAATGACTGCCTCCTAGAACCCCTCTTCTGGGGACCCAGTGATTCACTGGGGGTATGAGTTGGATGAGTGACGCCTAGTGGGTTTAAACATAATTGCCTTTTTCTACTCTTCATCAAACATACCATTTACACACAAAAAGATTAGTACTTTATGCTCACATGAGGAAATCTATGAATTAGGTACATAGTGGAGAGGATATGGATGAAAATTAATAAAGGGGAAAGTAGAAGCAATTTTGTCTTTGGAGTATGTTTCAAAACACCCAAACAGAAAGAAAAAATAGGGTTTAAGTTTTGGAAAGAGAGCATAAGCTTTCAGTTATCTGGATGTCTGCTAGAACTCTCCGAAAGAAGAGTAACTAGCAACTTCTGGATTTCCCTGAATGATAATTGCATTCTTCAAATGGAGTCACCAGCAAAGGTTAATTCTGTTCTAGATCTGATTCTCACCAATAAGGAGAAGCTGGTTATTAGAGTGGAAATGATAAGAGCCTTAGGGAGAAGGAACCACGCCCTACTAGAGTTTACAATAGAAAAGGTGAGGAAATCTGAGCATAGACTGGCATCCACTCTAAATTTGAGGAGAGCAGATTTTTTAAAATAAAGAAGCATTTATTAAGTGACTCCTATATGCAAAGGAAGCACTGTGCTAAGCTTTGGGTATACAAAGACAAGAATAATTACTACCCTCCAGGAATTGATGTTCTTTTACAAAAAAAAAATTATTGATATATCTTAGTTTTTTATATCACCACAACTTCTCCATCATCTCCCTGTCCTAAAAACCACCCCATATAACAAATATTTTGAAAAGAACCAATTAAAAAAAAAGGAAAAAACCCAGTAATATCACCAACATATTGAAAATGTCTGAAAATAAATGTCTACAGCAAGTGTAGACTTCCATCTTTTACAGTGGAGTATGCTTAGGTATCTTCTCATGTTTCTTCTTTGGGGCCGTGATTTTTTTGTAATTTTGCAACATTTACTTTTGGCTGTTTTGTCACAGCAGTTCTTTCTAGTTTTGTTTTGTAGTCATTGTGTAGACTGACGTTTTGAGGATTTTTTTTTTACTCTTTTCCTCACATTGTATCTGATTATGCAAACTTTCCATGTTTCCCAATTCATCATATTCATTGTTTTTATATACCTTAGTAATGTTCCATTACACTTATGTACCACAATTTGTTTAACCATTCCCCAGTTGATGGACATCTATTTTGCTTTTATGTCTATGTCACCACAAAAGTATTCAAAATATTTTAGTGTAAATGACATTCTTGGGGAATAAATGGAATTTCTGAGTCAAAGGGTATGGACATTTTAGTTTCTTCATTTACATAATAATTCTCCACAAAATTGTTGTGCTAATTCGGAGCCCCATCATCAATGTGCGAATTGTGTCGATCTTCACACAACCTCTCTAACACTGACTATTCCCGTTCGGTGTCATCTTTGACAATTTGCAGGACCTGAGGTGAAAATAAATACAGGCATGTTTTGACTTATATTCCTCTTATTCTTAACGATCTGGAGATTCATTATAGTTGCTGGTTCTTTCCAGTTGCTCTCTTTTGGCTCTTGTATCTTTTGAGCACTTAGCTATTGGGCAATGGTTTTTGGTCCAATATGTTAGTTCTTTATCCTTACCAAATTCTTATATGTGAAATCTGATACAAAGATTTCCTCCTCACTCTATGGCTCCCCTTCATGTACTAGAGGCATTAATTTTGTTGGGGAAGAAGCTTGTCGGTTTCATGTAATCAAACTTGTTTATAGTTTGTAATTGTCTCTATTTTTTTTTTTTTGGTTAAGAATTTATCTTCTATCCAGAGCTGTGAATGGCAGTCTCCTTTTCTAATTTTTCAATGGTATGAATTTGAATATTAAGATTATATATCCATTTAGAAAGTATTGTGGAATATGTAAGAAGTTGATCTAAGACAGTATTCTAGTTTGCTTTCCATTTTTCTCAGCAGGACTTTCCCTGCCAAATAACTTGTGTTTTCTGGATTGTTGAACATCAGAGTATTGATTTCCATTGGTTCTGATTCTCCCCTGGCTAGTCTGTTCCATTGAACCCCTTCTCTATATTTTTATCCAAATGGTTTTGATGATTGCTACTTATAATATAGCTTGAGATCTGAAAGTGCCAGTCTACTTCATCCCTACTGTTTTTCATCATTTCCTTTGAAATTCTAGGTATTTTTCCAAATAAGATTTGTTATTATTTTATAGAGTTACATAAAGTTTCCCTTTGATAGTTGTATTGATAGAGCATTGAAACTGTAAATCACCTATTAAAATTGTCATTTGTAATACATTGGCATGACTCAGGAATGCTACTTCTTTAGCTATTTAAATTGCTCTTTATTTCTTTAAGGCACACTTTATGCTAGAATCTATCCAAATATCCTCACATATTAAATATATTATCATGGTCATTTTGAGTAGAATATTCCTTTCCATTATTGCTTCCTGAATTTTGTCATACAGAAGTACTGTTGATTTTTGTGGGTTTATTTTCTACTCTGAAAGTTTGCTGAAACTATTAATCATCATAATTGGTGATTTGGGATTTTAGTACTTGGGATTTTTTAAATCAATGATCATAGCATTATTAAATGGGAATAGTTTTATTTCCTTTTTGCCTGTCTTTGAGGCTTAAATTTTTGTCTTGTCTTATTCCTGTTGTTAGACTTTGTAAGACTGTTTCAAATAATAGTTGGGATATTAAGCATCTTAACTTACTTCTGCATTTATTGGGAGAATAGTATATTCCTATTATATATGATACTTGTTTATTTTTTCATTTTTTGATAGATAATTTTTTATTATTTTAAAAGGACCATTTTTTGCCTATGCTTTGTAGATTAATTTTTTAAAAAACCATGAATAAGTTGTACTTTGGCAGAGACTTTTTCTGCAACTGGTGTTGGATATTTTTGTTTTAATATGATTCATTATGTTGATGGTTTTCCTAATGTTAAGCCATCCTTGCACCTCAGACATAAATCCAAATGGGTCATAATGAGTGATTTCTTGGATGAATGGCTGGAATCTGCTTTATAGATCTGTGGATAGATATTTATTAATTATATAGGTCAATAGATTTCCTTCTCTTTTTATCTTTCCCTGAATGAGGTACTATTTGTTCTACAAATAGTAAACTGCTTTCTTTCTCAATTTTTGAGAATAATTTGTTTATTATTATTACTAATATTTCTTTAAAACTTTGATAGAATTTTGCTGTGAATCCATAATGAAAAGTTTTTCCTTTGGTAGTTTTATTTCCTTTTCTCATACTGGGTTATTAAGATCTCTACTCGGTCGCCTGTTAGTTTAGGTCATTTATATTTTTGAAAGTATTCATTTATTTCTTTTGTATACTCAGTTTTGTTAGCACGTTGCTGCTAAGTAAGTTCTAAGAATTAAAAATAAATAAATAAAATATATATAAAATAAAATAAAATAAATAAAATAAATAAAATTAAAAATTCTTTTGATTGTGTTGTGATTTCACACTGTTAATTTGCTTTTAAACTCTCTTCTTTTTAATCAAGTAGGTTAAAGTTTTATCAATTTTGTTAGTCTTTTCAAAAATCCAGTTTTATATTTTATCATTTCAACAATCTTTTTGATTTCTAATTTTTTTCTCTAATTTTGTAATCTTTTCTTTTGTACTTATTTTGACTTTAATTATTAACTTTCCATTTTAAAAATGCTATGTTTGTTTTCTGAAGTTCATTAATTCTCTACTTTTTTATTTTGTTAATCTATGTTTTAGGGATATAATTTTCCTCTTGAGGATTGTTTTAACTTTATCACATAAATTGTGCTACATTGTTTCATCATTATAATTTTCTTTCACATAATTGTTAATTTCCATGATTTGTTCTGACCTATTTATTATTTAGCATGTCATTGTTATTTCTTCATTTGAGTCTGTGTCTTTTGTTTGCGCTTCCTCAACTGCTTACTATTTTTATTGTATTATGTTCTGTAAAATAGTGTTTATTATTTATGCACAATAACACTATTTGTAATATCTCTGTGCCCTAATACATACTCAATTTTTGTGCAAGCTCCATATAACACTGAGAAATAGGTATATTCTTTAGCATTCCTATTTAGAAGTGCCACAAGTCATTTAGCTCTAGTATCTTTACCAGTTTGTTTAAATCTTTATTTTTCTTTGTGTTTAGCTTTCTGTTTGGAAGACTTTAAAGTCATTTAGTACTAGTATATTACTATGTATATTGCTTGTTTACTACCAGTATATTACTTGAAATTCAGTCATCTATTTCCTTTATACATGTTAAGCCATTTAAAGCATTAATTTAATATTGATACTGGTTTCTTGGTGTTGTGTAGTTTCTTGTCTATCTCTGTGTTTTGTGTTGTGAATGTTCGTTTTTGCTTCATTGGATAACATGATTGCAACTCATGCTTTTTTTTAGATTTTCCTGATACATAGTAAATTTTATTCTCCTCATTTTTATTCTATGCATGTCTTTGCCTTCCAGGTGTTTCTTATGAGCTATTGATTGTGAATTTTAATTTCTTATCCAATCACTCTTTTATTTAATTGGATTGTTTAATCCATTCACATTTAAAGCTATGAGAGTTAGGTTTATTTCCTATTTGATTTTCATTTTTTCCCTAAATTATGTTTTCTTTGTTTCTCTTCCACCAAAAAGGCAGTACTTATTCTTTTCAATTATGATTGATTAACTGACTTGAAAGCAATACCATACTCATAGGCTCTTCTCCCCTCATCTTAAAGCCTCTTTGTCATTGCTTTCCTTAATTTCAGAGTTTTCTTTAACTCATCAAATTCTTTTTCCTTCTTCCTTTTATCTAGTTAGCTAATTGTTTTACTTTTTATTGTCTCAGTTATGTGGTTAAATAAAACTCCTCTCCCCTCCCCTCCTCTAAACTTCTCTTTTATGTTTCTTTCAATTTTTGTGCCTGTTCAAAAAAGATGTTCTTTCTCTTCATTAATTCTCTTCCACTTCTGTCTATTCTAGATGTATCTTCTCTGGCAGAATGTGAGAAAGAATTTAGAAGCCTCTTGGTTAGTGTGAAAGAGTAGAGTGTAAAAGCTGGCTTTAAGTTTAGCATTAATAGAAAAAAAAAAACCCCTAAGATCATGACATCTGGTCCCATCTCTTCTTGGAAAATAGTGAAAGAAGAAATGGAAGTAGTTTCAGATTTTAAATTTTTGGGCTCATACATCACTGTAGAAGGTGACTGTAGCCATGAAATTAAACGACATTTGTTTGTTGGAAGGAAAGATATGGCAAATCTGGACAGCATCCTAAAAAGCAGAAACACAGGTTCATAAAGTCAAAGGTATGATATTTCCAGTAGCAGTGTATGACTATGAGAGTTGGACTATAAAGAAAGCTGAGTGCTGCAGAATTGACACTTTTGAATCGTGATGCTGGAGAAGACTTTTGACAGTTCCTTAGATATCAAGGAAGTCAAATTAGTCAGTATTTAAAGAAGCTAACTGTGACTGTTCATTTGGAAAGACAAATACTGAAGCTGAAGTTCAAATACTTTGGCCACATAATGAAAAGACAGGATTCTCTGGAAAACACTCATACTGGGAAAGATTGAAAGCAAATGAAGAAGGGGACAATGGAGGATGAGATGGATAGTGTCATAGAAATAATGAACAGGAACTTGGGTAGACTTTGGGAGACAGTGGAGGACAGAAGGGCTTGGCGTGCTCTGCTTCATGGGGTCATCAAGAGTCAGACACAACTGAATGACAGAGCAACAACTCTGATTCATGTTCCTTATGTGTGTCCACGGCTTCTTGAGCCTGTATTTCTCATGGAAATAAACTCTAAGGTACCTATCTTGCATTCCATCTTCTAGACAGTTTCTATATATTGCAATGTAGATTTTGCTCACACAAGTCTTTTTTTTCCCCTTCTCTTGTACCTTATCACCCTCAGAAGTATCAGGTCCTACAGAAATAGGACAGAAATATGTTCAACGGTAAATATGTTCTTGTATCCCTGATCATGTGGCTCATCACTACCTACTACCCTCCCCATGATAATTACCCCATTGGCCATTGCATTTGCTCTCTGGGTTTATTTCCTCCCACCTTTTTGGTTGTCAGTTGTCCCCAGGAACTTCAACCTTCATTTTCTCCAAAGGCTGGATGCTGGCCCTAGTGGTAATTTTTTCTCTAAGCACCAAATTCCCTGAAGATTATGCCCATTGTAAGGCCATCATGTCCTAGTGCAGAATGTCAGTTTTTACTCTGGGAGTGTTGCTTAGTAGGACCCCACTTCTAACACCAAATTAAGGTAGTTAGGTATTGTAGTGGATAGAATGCTGAACCTGGAATCAGGAGAACCTGAGTTCAAACCTTGCCTCAGAAACTTACTAGCTGTGTGATCCTGGGCAAGTCACTTTACCTCAGATGCCTCAGTTTCTTTATCTGTGAAATGGGGATAATGATAGCACCTACATTCCAGGGTTTTTGTAAGGAGAAGGTGTTTGTGTTTTCCTAAACCTTCATATCTTCCTCACAGGTTAGGGCATAATTGAGCTCTGTTTCTTGTTGATACAGAAAGGTAAAGTGAGGGCAGGGGCAAGAGGTGTCTGGCAGAGACTCTAACAACAAAGAAATTTCTGAGTAGATCCCAAAGAACAAATCCAGGAGTGACATTGTGAAGTCCTGTCAGAGTGTGGTGGCTCATGGGGCAAGGGGAGCAGGTGCTAAGTGACTGAGTTATGGATTAGAAGTTAGTCTTCTCTACCGTTAATTCATTAAGTTGTTACAGCCTAAGGATTCTTAGGGATCTTAACCTATTGAGGAAAGCTGTAATTACTTTACTTATTACAAATAAGTTTTATTTAGGGGGAGATTTTAGAATATATGAGGATTACAGAGAATGTCTAGTCCTTCATTTTGTTGCCTATCTGACCCACATGACCTGGAGGAGATGAGATTTCAGAGAATTCATAAGAAAGAAAGGTAGGATCTTTTGGACTAAAATTTTACAGGGTAATCAGCCAAAAAGTGATGAGAAATCCAAGACACAAAGGGGAACAATAATTTTCTGAAGGGACCAGTGTGAATGTACAAAGAAATCTTCAATTAAGTTAGCTGACCGATTCACTGCATCAGTTTCTTTTTTGTGTGTGTGAGGTCTAGGAGATTTTAAACAAGGAAGAGGCTTTACTGGTTTCTCCATCCATTTCAATTGCTATATTTGGTGGCAAAGGCCTCTGTACATGAGTGACTATGTTAAAAATTAAAGTTCTCACTATGGAGGGAAAAAAAGAAGAAAAACTCTTGCATAAGATTTACTTGGACAAATGACATTTCTTCATGGGTATTTGGTGTAGCCAACAACGACCTCTGGGAGGGCTGGAGATAAGCTCTGGTTCTGTAAGTTTACATTCAGATTGGAGTGATGATGTGGCAGTTACTAGGACAACATGTCAACTTCCTCCTTTTGTATGAGGGAGGGGGAATATGTGTGAAATGAAGATAATAATAGCACCTACTTCCCACGGTTGTTGTAAAGATCAAATGAGTTAATAACTGTAAAGAGCTTGGCATAGTGCTTGGCACATAGTAAGCACTATATAAACATTAATTCTTCTTCTTAAATTATATCATATTATATTTTTCTACAGCTAATAAATATTAGTTATTATTATTCTATGATTTGTTTAGCAATGCTCCTTTGAACTTTGGGGACCCTGGATGTGGTTAGTGGGGAAGTATCATGTTATCTGTTGCTATGGATTCCATATGTATGCTTTGGAGTCTTTGAATATTCTTTGAGGGGATAAAGGAGGAAGAAAAGTGGAGAGAATCTGACTCTTAACATGACTGACTTCGAGCCTTTGCTCATAGAAGTAGGAGACTCCTCTTCATGGCTTGGCTGACCTTCTGAGAAACTCTCCTTGGCAAACATGGTCATGAAATCATAGAAAGAACAAAGATGTAGAAGGTCATTCATTGCCTGAATTTTTTATTTAACCCAGCTCTCCTATGCAAGTTAGTTCTTCAGGAAACAGGTTAATATTCATCCAGGCACTTTTCCAATTTTTCATATATTGTGGGGCTTTGCATCAATGAGTTGGTAAGCAGGTAATTGCTACTGGCCAAAACAGTTCCTAATGCTGCCACTTAGATTAAAAAAAATTACAGAAGTGGAACTGAGAGGAGCTAATAGAGGGTGAATACAAAAGCATAGCACAAGATGGGAAATTGGTTTCAGCTCAAAATGAGCTGAGGCTGGTGTGGAAAACAAAGGTCACCAAAAAGGACTCTAAAAAAAAATCTGTATTGGAGGAAAGAGGATGATCTAAGAAGGGTGGATGGGGTGATGATAACTGATGGCAGGGAAAAATATTCAATGCAAAGATTTTTTCAAATGGACAGTTATCCTTTTGTTCCCCCAAAATATTCAATTTTATGTTGTTGAAATTGTCTGTTTTATTTTTGGGGTCTCTTTTTTCCTTTGTTTGACTAAGAATTCTCCCTGTAATTCTAGTTGTGAAAAGGACCTTCATCCATTTATCTCTGTTGAAAAAATGATGCTACCTTAAATATTTATGTCATTTAACCATTTGGAACTCAGAAGTATATGGTATAAGATTTTAATCTAAACCTTAGTTTTTAAAATTTGATTTTTTTTTTTATTAAACTGCTTTTCAGTTTTTCCTAACTAGCCTTGTTAGAAATGATTTGCTCCATATAGCTTTGGGTTCCTAGGTTTGTCTAACAGCAGACTATATCGTTGAATTACTTTTAATTTTGGCTTATCCGGTCTATTCAACTGATTTAGTTTTCTATTTTTTAAACTAGTATCAAATGGTTTTGATAGCTATTGATTTATAATGTACTTTGAGTCTGGAAGTGCTACTCACTCTTTCTACTTTTTATTATTTTCTTGAGGTTTTATTCTTTCCTTCCTTCCTTCCTTCCTTCCTTCCTTCCTTCCTTCCTTCCTTCCTTCCTTCCTTCCTTCCTTCCTTCCTTCCTTCCTTCCTTCTTCCCTCCCTCCTTTCCTTTCTTCCTTCCTTCTCTCCAAATACATTTAGGTACCACTACTTAAACCACTGCTTACAGCAGAGCTTGATTCCTAAGACTTACCCCAGAGAAACACAACATGAAAGGCTAATATAAACATACAGGAAAAGTCATATAGGTATACAAACTCCCTGGACCTGTATTCTATGCCACAAGCAGGCCTCTCCTGACTCTCTTGCTGTCCCTTCTATCAAAGTTCTTAGCTCAATTCTGCAGTCATAGCAGAGGGGCTGCTACAGGAACGAGAGGGTAGAGGTGTCTCTTGAGTTTTCTCTGCTTCTAGAAACTGCCTATGAGAAGTCCCAGTGTAGGAGAAAGACCATTGCCCATGCAGGGACCATCCTCTTCCTGCCCAACTACTTATGCTCCCTGTAGTAACAATATGGCTAATCCATATCACAGGAGTGTAGATTTACAGCTAGAAGGTATGTGGGAAGTCATCTGATTCTACCTCTTCGTTTTCAGATAAGGAAACCAGGGTATAGTCAGGTGTCATCATTTACCTGAGGTCACAGAAGTAGTAAGTGGTGGAGCCTGGAATCAAATCCCATGCCCTGACTCCACCCTGTGCTTGCCACTGCAATACTTTGTTTATAGGAAGGATCACAAAAGCTCACAAGGGCTCACAAATCTAGCCCATACTCGGAATATGAATATTTTCAACAAGGTCCTTTAAGTCATTCCATTACCTTCCATTTCAGGAAAACTAATCATTGTTAGAAAGTTTTTCTCTACATTCCTCCTCCCCTGACAAGCCTGCAATTGCTACATGATGGTTCTAAGTGTTGTTCATTTTTGTTCTCAAAGAGGACCAATGATATCATGTGGGTGATGTCTGGACTTGTGAGTGAACTGGATTTAAGGAAGCAAAGTTGCAGTCGTCAGCCTGACTCTTTCTTCCTGAGTCATCCAAGGCCAGTGGCAGGACAAATGTCCAAATGACTGGGTGATGGCCCGGGATGCAGTGGATGACTTTGGCATCTTTGATGTCTGGCCAAGGTCTAAGTGCTCCATATCACCTGCTTCAGCCGCCTTCTTGGCTGATAGAACAAATTCTTCTCACTGTCCATTTGGTCAGGGAAATGTTCACATGCTTGAATAGACACCAACCCTCCCCCCAACTCCCCTACAGATTTGAAGCCTGTTGTTTCACTCAACCTGGTTTAGCCTGCCTGCCCAAGAAGGTTTGCCAGGGTGTGGCTGCTCCACAAGCTACAGCTCCTCCGAACCACAGTGAGAGTTCGGCGGATTGGATCAACACCAAAAGTAGTAGCTGTTCTGAAAAGGGCAGGCAAGCCTTCACCCCAGAGATGCTAGTTCTCTGAATACCCCATACACCCTGGGGCTATTATTGGCCATTCAGTGAAAGCTAGAGTAATTTGGGTTTAAAAGTATAGGTCAAGTAGTTCCATTTGAAACACATTGGGCAAGTCTAGAAAAATCACTGGACTCTTTTAAAACCTTTTCCAGAGCAATATTTCAAGAAATCATAAATGAAAAATACAGAAAACAAAAAGTCCCCACTTTTAGAAAAAAATTTAGCTCCCAAATATCTTAGAAAATAAAAGCAACCAAAAATTATATTCCTACAGACAGGGAATTCACATGTAAGAGTATGGTGCCCCAAGTGGAGAGACAGACCACATGTGGTGAGGGACTATAGTTGTGTGTGGCTGCAGGGGAGGCAGAACCGATGTCTCCAGCCTCAACTTCCCTCACTGTTCTCCAAGAGACACTTTCATTTCTGTCAGGCAGTTTTTCTCAGAGCTAGTTCTGGGCATCTGCAAGCCCTAGGTTCTTCCAACGTGGCATGATTCAAGGAGAGGTAAAGTCATTTCTCTCTTTTCCAATGCTCTGGTCTATGAGTGACCACAAGCACTCCTTTTGGCCATGAAACTGTGACCAGGGTTCCTGTGCACCACCTATGAAATGTGGATAATAATAGCACCTACCTCCCAGGGCTGACTGAATCAGAGCTCTGTTTTAAGATGTCCAAAGCAGGAGAAACCACCACTCCTCCAGCAGCTTTAAACAACTTTACCTCAAATGCTCTTCTGACCTAACGCTGTTTATTTTTCATTTCCTTTGGTTAGATCATTTTAGCATCCATGTTCCTATATGGCATACTAGGAAGTTTGCTCAGTTTGAAGTTAGAGGAACAACATTAAAATCTCAGCTCTAACATTCCCTATGGAACTTTTGGACTTCAATTTGCTCTACTGGGAAATGATGAAGTTGGCTCAGATGACCTCTAAGACCCATTCCTGTTCTAAATATGTGCTTCTAGGAAACCATAGAAGTCTGTACATACTCTTATCAAATCCATTCTTCATAGTTAATATGCTGTTATAACTAAAAACTGAGAGGACTCTTCTTGATGTACATAAGGACTTTGTAGGGCTCTTGCAAAAATGCAATAATGTGGTCACCAGGCTTGCAATGGGCACTCACCACTTCTCATCTGAACTGCTGGGAAGATCTCCTGATTGGAAACCTGGCTTTCAGGATTGCTTCTCTTAATCCATCTCTACACAGTAAACAAATTAAAGGTCACATCTGGCCATGTCATTCCCCTATTAAAAAACGTTCAATTATTGCCTGTTGCTTCCAGGATAAAACAGAAACTCTGAGGTGTCACCACAATCAGTCTTCTTTTTGATCCTTTTTTTTTTTTTTAGTATTGCCCTTTTGAGATGTTACATTCTAGCTAAGAACTCAGATAGAATACTAGGTTTAGGACCTAAAGAACTTTAGAAGTCATTGAGTCTAATGCCCTCATTGTAGAGAAAAGGAAAATGGTTCCCAAAGAGGTTAAGTACCCTAACCAGGGTCACAAGTAGATGCATCTAGCTGAATGGGGACTCAGCTGGCTGGGTAACTCAACTCCTCCTCTCCTGTATGCCTCCCGCCCCTTTCCTTCTCCTCTCCAAAGAATGGTAAATTTGGATCGCCAAAAGATGCCCAGTTGACTTCCCTTCCCTCCCCTCCCTTCCCTTCCTTTCCCTTCCCTTTCCTTTCTCCTATTCTGTCCTGTCCTGTCCTCTCCCAAAACCTTAAACCTACTATACTCTGAAACTGGGATGCCAGTGGGCCCCAGCCTAAGGGCTTCTCTGGACCCTCCTAGATTTAGCATGACTATGGATAGTAACTGTTGCTGTTTCTCACCCAGTCTTTCTTTTTTCTTGGCCTCATTAAAGGGGCCATGCCCTGGCTACTTCTTAAACAGGTCTATTCAATGAATGGGTGTTGCCTCAACCTAAGTGAGTACCTGCAAAGACCTCTGCCTAAAGGGCCCAAGATCTCCCACTGCATCCTGGGTCATCTCCAGTCATCCTGATGACTATCTGGTCACTGGATTCAGATGACTCTGGAGCAGAAGTGAGGCTGGTGACCTGCACTGTCCTCTCTCACTCAAAACAAAGTCAAGGGCTAGTCATGTCATCATTTCTCTTATGGTGTGGTCTTCTTTGGCAACAAAGGACGAACACAATTGAAGGTCTGGTTGATTTAGAAAAAGCTTAGAAAGACTTGGATCTAGGAAGGAAGATGCTACCTACCTTCAAAGAAACAGAGGACGAGTGGAAATAAACATAGTATGGTCTTACATATATGTGTATAAGTATATATATATATATATATATATATATATATGTGTGTGTGTGTGTGTGTGTGTGTGTATGTATCTACGTATATGTGTATATATACATATATTTGCATATGCATCTGTTTATATGCATATGTATAGCTCTACACTTAATTGTAGTCTTCTTTAGGGTAGGAATAGGGAGAAGAAAGCAGAAAACGAAAGAAAACCCATAAGGAAAAAAAGAAAAGCTGGACAGCTTTGAAAACAATGTGTAGTATTTATTAGGGGTTTTCTTGAAATGAAAATTTATTGTTGTGTATTGAATTCTTTCTTATGTTCTGCGGTGAACATGGCAATGTTTTTATTCTTTTCTTATTTTGTATTTAAGTTTAAAATAAATTATAAAATTTACAAAAAAAACAAACAAACCTTGCTCCTTGTCCCACTGCAGGGGAGTATCCCCTCCCATAATCTGTGATCCATTGACATGGCTTCTGTGTTGTTACTAGAACACACCTTCCTATGGGTCTACTTGCAGGATTCTGTTCATCCTTCATTGCCGAAGAAGACCATGCCATCAGAGAAATAATGACATGACTTGCACTTGACTTTGTTTTTTTGAGTGAGGGAGGGCTGTGCAGGTCACCAGTCTCACTTCTGCTCCAGAGTCATCTGAATCCAGTGACCAGATATTCATCAGGATGACTGGAGATGACCCAGGATGCACAGGGAGACCTTGGGCCCTTTAGACAGAGGTCTTTGCAGGTAGTCACTTAGGTTGAGGCAACACCCATTCATGGAATAGTCCTGTTTAAAAAGTAGCTAGGGCATGGCCCCTTCTTCATTTCCTACATCACAGCAGTAGTCCAACCCAACTACATCCTTATGAGAGATTGTCTATGAAAGTTTTTTCCCCAAATTTTCTGCATCCTTCTATTCTTGGTTCCAGATGTTTTACTTATACAGGAAAATTTTAATTTAAAATAATCAAAATTATTCATTTTACACTTCAACAATGCTCTCACTTTATAATATAGTATAAGGTCTGACACTACTGAATCTTCTTCCTTTACATCTTTTCCCCCAGTTTATTTGAAGTTCCTGACCTTTTGTTCTTCCAAATGAATGTTGTTATTATTTTTTCTCAGTAAAATATTTTTTTAATAATTTAATTGGGATGGCATTACATAAATTATCTACACACAATTTAAAAAGATTATGTTGGTATTACCTAGCTATGAACACTAAATATTACTTCAATTATTTAGATCTGATTTTATTTGTATAAAAATGGTTTTCTGTTTCTGTTCATATAGTTCCTGTGTCTGTTTTGGCAGGTATGTGCTCAGATATGTTGTACAGTCTAGGTTTTTTAAATGGTATAAAACAATATTGAATATTATTGCTGAAAGTGTAGTTTCCCTATTTTTCTCTTTCGATTAAATCTATTTTAGGTTTACTTGGTCTGAGATCATGGTTACCACCTCTACTTTTTTACATAATAAATTCTTCTCCTGACCTTTATTTTATCTCTCTTTTTTGTAGCATTTCCTGAAAGTAACATATTGTTGAATTCAAATTTTTAATCTGCTCTCAGGGAGCAAGATTTAAGAATATTAGAAGGTGGCAGAGGGAGTACAGGTTACGAAGGACTTTGAAAACCAAACAGAGAAATTGATATTTGATCTTGGAGGTAATAGGGAGCCATTGGAGTTTACTAAATGGAGGTGTATGTGCTATAGTTAGAAGTGCCTTTAAGGAAGATTAATTTGACAGGTGAATACAAGAAGGGAGTGGAGTGGACTTGAAGTAGAGAAATAAAGCAGAAAACTAACGTGATAGATCAGAGATGAGACAGTGAGGGCCAGCGTCAGGGTCGGGGTGTGTCAGGAGAGAGAGGGGGCATACATGAGAGAAGTCATGAGGGGAGAGCCAATAGACTGTGGCAACACATTGGATACGGGGAGTGAGAGAAAGCGCAGAATCAAGACTGATACAGAGATTGCAAGCCTGGGTGAATGGGAGGATGGTAGTGCGCTGGATAGCAACGGGAAAGTTAGGAAGAAGAAACAGCTTCGTTTCAGATGACCTCCATTTACCTGTACAACTTTTAGGATCTCTGTTTTCTCTCCTATTGACTTGTAAGGTCCTTGGGAAACTAGTGGATGAACCTTGGGGATGGAGAATTAGCCTTGACTCACGGCATTTGAACATGGTCATGAATTATTACTGAAGTTAGAAATCATACCAAACCATGCTCCCCCATGTGGTCACAATTCTCATCACAGTCTTAGATAAAGTTTCAGAAAACGATGATGGTCATAGATTAGTTTTTGCATTAGTACTATGGGGACTTTTGGTATGAAACACCACAGGTAGATCCAGGGAGGAGGGGGGACCAGTAGAAATTTTACATATATATACATTATATATACGTATATATATGTCAGAACATACCCACCTCAGTTGGGGACTGAGTCAGAGTTAATAAATATTTATTAAGCTCCTACTGTGTTCTAGGCAGGAGATGTGAGTTTCCAGGTTTATTTCATCTCATAGAATGATGAGGATTGTCTATTGTCCCTCTTTAGGTGATTTGTTCAGTTAAGTTTGGGGGAATATTCCATAAATGGAGAACTCAGAAGATTAGAGATGTAGTCTATAATAGTGTACTGAGTCACTCCCTCAAATCTCAAACGCAAGCTAAGAATTTCATTGTATTCTTCATGTTTTGAAGAACTGATATTCCACACGAGGCTATTTGAAATGCCTTCATTTACCAGATCACTCACATAATCCACTTCTGTCCAAAGTGGGATCCAGAAAAGCCCTAGAAGATATAACACGGATTATCTAGCAATCTCTTTCCTGGAGTTCTTGTGATAGAGGAGGTGCCTGTGTTTTTGGAATTCTCTCTTCACAAAAACAAGTCTTAGAGGAGCACTGGGCAGGAGTCGAGACCACCTGAATCAATGATCTTGGATCATTGGCTTCTGGAGCTGTAAGCCCCCAGAGGCAACCATTGTCTATGTACTTTTGAAACCAATTGCTTAATGGTGGTTGGACCCCAGTTGTTACTGAACAGATGATGCACAGTTGTAACATTTCCCATTCTCCAAAGTTGTCCATTAGGAGTTGAATGATGCAAGATGGTTTCTCTAATGAGATGGGCAAGGCACAGCAGACTTCCACTATTAAATAGAAATGGTACATTCAAGACTGTACATGCCCAAGTCCTTCTGGTGTTATTTACATTTATGAACAGGTTTTGACTTAGCTGGAGTCTCAGACATTCAGTTTCCATCCCAATGTTTTGACCTTTCCATTAGCCCAATTGGCCCCACTGCCTGCAAGGACTTGGCTCTCAAGGAAGGTGATTTTTCCTGGTTTACTGACAGCCCCACTCATTATGAGAAAGATTATACAAAACAATTGGAGTTCAGTGGCCATTAATCCAGTAGCTGGGGACACCCTGAGGGATGAGGGCCTTAGCAAGTCTTCCTAACAGTCTAAGCTGTAATCTGTATGACTGGTGTGTGAGAAAACTTTGAGGGATGGTACAGATAGGATTTTTATTTATGCCAATCCTTGGGTATAGATATCAGTTTAGTTGAGCATTCTGGGGCCTAGAAAGAACTACGCAATTAAAGGCTTTCTTCTTTGGAGTCAGGGTCAATGGAGGAATTTTGTTGGTGCCTCCCACCTCATACAACTATAGGGCGTGTCAGCACCCATTAGAAGCGTCATGCACTTTCTGCTGAACAGAATAATGAGGTTGATACCCTTATAAAAGTGGCAAAGATTGGGTCTGAGTCTAATCATTAATATGGGCATGGATGACAATGAGTACATATGATTCCATTTAACTAAGGACAATGAAATTACTTCTGCTGAAATGAATTCTTCTTCGTGCTCTGCTTTGGAGGGATCAGTATGGTCCTCCATGGTGCTCAGTCTGTTTCTGCCCAACTGACTATAGTGAATCACTTCCTCCCTTTGGATATGGGATTGCAGAGCCAATGAAATCCATCACTATGGCAGTTACCATCAACCTTCCCACAGAACAATGATATTCTCCCTTAAGCCTGTCTCTCCCCTGACTTTACCATTGCACTATCCCTGACTGTATTATGCAATTTGTTGAAAAAAGGATTCAAGATTGGATCCAACTCCATCATGTTCCCCAGGTTTTCCATCTTTTGTATCATTTACAAGCAACTAATATCTATCACTGAACACTAGAATGAACTTTTAAAATAATGGCTTCATCAACACATCCTGATTACTGTGGCTGGTTGTATCACCGCCTAGAGTGTGGTGCCTTCGGTAATCAATGCTACCCTAAGAAGAGGAAGGGCTCTCCAGCTTAGCGATTTGTTGGACCTGATCTTTAGGAAGTCTCTTGATAAAGAGATGTTTTTGACAAAGTCCCAGTTAGTCATTGGCCTAGAATAGCTGTGATAAAATATTTTGAAAAGCTTAAAATGCTATACGGTATGATTACTAATAAGAATAACAACATTTCTTTGTTTGGCATAGGGGAACTCCCCTTATAGGAGTAGAGCAGGAAACTTTATAGTCTTAGAGAGCTACCTTTGAGAGGCATTGAGAGGTTGGGGGCTTGTCCAGGAGGGACATAAACCCAAGCCTTCCTTACTCAAAGGCTGGATCTCTGTCTGGTACCTGATACTTCCTCTGATGATGACAGTGATAGTCATGACAATGGTGATATTCCATGATATTATTGTCCTCTCATCTTAGTAGATGTGGTTAAATAGAAAACAGAAATAGTCCTGGGACAAGTCACTACTGTGCTATTTTTAAAATATTTCCTTTTTTTTTTTTTTGCAGACTCTCATACAGGTGGACAAATTATCTTGTGCCATTATAGTGATGTGAGCTCATCTTCTGTAGGCTCACTGAAAGCATCTTTGGGACAACGGATGACGAAAATACAACAACAAACATGTATATAGTGCTTACCATATGCCAGGCACTATATATATACTAAGCACTTTTGCAATTATTATTTCATTTGAACTTCACAATAGTCCTGGTAGGTGCTATCATTATCCTTATTTTACAAATGGGGAAAGTGAGGCAAACAGAGCTTAAGTGAACTGCCCACGGTTACACAACTAACATGTTTCTGAGGCTGAATTTGAATTCAGGTCTTCCTCTCTCCAGGTCTGGTGCTCCATCCATCATGGCGCCACCTAATGGCCCCATTACTGGTACTTCATTGGCTTCCCAGTTGACTTATTTTCTTCCCATCAGTCTCTTGCATTCTTTAAATTCTTTTAAGTTCACATAGTTTGGAGATGGTGAATATTTAGTATAGCTACATTTATTTATGACATCCTTAATTTTTTTTGTTGATTAAGATTATGTCCAAGGGATCGTGGGCAATAGTTTTGCTCTCTGGATTCATATCCAGTAGAGTTTATTTGTTGAATTTTCAAGGATATGTGGGGATCTGTGTTTGAAGTATGGAGATTTGTCATCTGTTTGTTTATTAAGGATAGTGAGTTTCCAGTGAACAGTTCTGCCCTCCCCATCCCAGATTAAGTCTCTCCAGGAATTTAAGAAATGTTCATGTATTTATTTGCAATTTGAAAAATATGTTGTACAGTTTCTACTGCTTCTTTGCATAATTTTCCAAGAGTCATAAATCTGGGCTCCTTAAGGTTAACCTTTCTGTTATTTCTGCTGGTGAAAGTCTTGTTGTGAATTATCAGCACAGATTTCTGTTTTTCTACCATAATGTATAAGAAGTCAAATGAGGGAAAGAGTCCCCAGATAGAGGAACACTTGCTGATTGCTTGACTGAGAGGCTGGAAGCACCATTCATCCTCCAGAAGCTATTTGATGTTATAACTTTTCTCCCGAGTGGTCCCAGTAAATGGCTTCTCCTCCCCCCCAGTTAAAGGAAGTTCAGACTTCTGAAAGCTAAGGGAGCTAGTGGTGTGTGTGTGTGTGTGTGTGTGTGTGTGTGTGTGTGTGTGGTTGTGCTCATTTGTTTTCAGAGACCATTATAAATGTGCAGGTTTTCTGGCATGCCCCTAGATCCAATGACTATCTCTGAAGTTTACTCTATCAGGAAGTAGCTAGGTGGTATCATGATAAAATGCTGTACTTGGGGTCAGAAAGAACTGGGGTCTAGTTGTGTTACCTTGGGCAAATCATTTAATTTCTGTCTGCCTTAGTTTCCTAATCTGCAAAAATGGGGATGATAATAATAGCACTTACCTCCCAGGGTTGTGGTCAGGATAAAATGAAATAATTGTAAAATGCTATTAAAAATATTAAAGTGCCACATAAATGTGATTTTTAAAAACAATAATAGACATTTATATTGGGATTGAGAAAGATGAGTTTAAATCTTTCCTTAATTACTAGGTAGCTGTGTGACCTGGAAAATGTCACTTAGCCTCTCTCAGCCTCAGTTTCCTTATCTGTAAAATGTAGATGATAATAGCATCCACCTCACAGTGGTTTTGAGGACCGAGCACTTTGCCACACAAATGCTTATTAGCTATCACCATCATTATTAGCTCATGCTCTTTCCTTGGGTTGTTAACCCTTCCTCACTAATCCTCCCAATCCTTGACCTATCTGAGTGCACGCTGGCTGGGCTTCCCAGGCCTCTAGCCTTAACTGAACCATAGACTGCCTCTTTCTCTTCCCAGACTCCTGTAGAAATGTTTTATGTTTCTCAGTACAATTACTGTCAGCATCTGAAGGTGCATGGCTACTCAATTCTTTCCCAGTTGATGCTCTTTCACATCGCTGTGCAGTGTCCTTCCCCCTCTCAGAGAGCCATTATACACACACACACACACACACACACACACACACACACACACACACACATACACACGTACATAAAGAAGAAAAATCCGGCCAAAGCATCCAACCTACTATAAAAGTCTGAAAAGTCCTGCAGTGTCCTATACTGATGCACCCCTTACCTTTGCAAAGGGCTGGGGGTGGCACAGTCTTCTCCTGTCTTCTGCCACATTGACTGTTGTTGTTCCTTCTATTTGCATTGCTGACATGGTCATTATCTGTATTGTTTTCTTGACTCTGCTTCCTTAATTCTGCTCAGTTGCCTCTTTTCATTTCTTCAGAACTTCACCTAAATGTCCTATCAGCATCTCAAACTCATTTTTTTCAAAATGGGGCTCATTTTAAATAAAAATAACCCATTTCTTTGGAGAGCACCACTGTTCTTCCATTTACCCAGATTCAAATTTAAGAGTGATTCTCAGCTCTTCTTTCTCCTTTACCCCTGTATGCAGTCACAGCACAGAGCCTGGACCATGGTGGCCACTTCATAAATGCTTCTTGGACTGGATTAACGCTACCAGTTAGATCTATGGATAGAAGAAAAGCTCATCAAGCTAGAAGTACAAGGCCATGAAAGATTAAGTGATAATTTTAATTCCACAAAGTTTAAAAGTTTTTGCACAAACAGATCCAATAAAGCTAAAAGCGAAAGAGAAGAAAAAATTCCTTAGGGAAAAAAATCATTGTAGCAAGTTTTTCTGATAAAAGTCTCATTTCCAAGGTATGCAAAGAATGGATTCAAATTGATAAGGATAAAAGCTGGTCCCCAGTTAATAAATGGGCAAACTCCCAAGCTATCTGTAGGTATTTAAAAATACTCCATATCACTAATAATCAAATTAAAATAATTCTGAGGTTCCATCTCACATCCATCAGGTTGCGAAGATGACCAGAAAAGAAAAGAAAATAACAAATACTAAAGGGACTGTGGGGAAAAAAATGGCATGTTAATGCACTCTTGGTGAAGCTATGAATAGGTTCAACCATTCTGGAAAGCAATTTTGGAACTATACACAAAAACATACTGAATAATGCATTGCTTGGCTTATACCCCAAAGAGATCAAAGAAGGGGGAAAAAGTCTTCTATGTGTAAAAAACACTTAGAGCAGCTCTTTTTATGATGGCACAACTGTTCACTGAGGGACTGTCCATCAATTGGGAAATACTGAAAAAGTTATAGTATAGTATAAGAATGTAATGGGACAGCTAGGTGGCAAAGTAGGAAAGGCACTGGGCTTGAAATCAGGAAAACTCGTCTTCATGAATTCAAATCTGGCCTTAGATATTGACTAGCTGTGTGACCTTGGATGAGTCACTTAACCCTGTTTGCCTCAGTTCCTCATCTGTAAAATGGGCTGGAAAAGAAAATTACAAGTCACTCTAGTATCCTTGCCAAGAAAACCCCAAAAGGGGTCATGAAGAGTTGGTGTGACACAACTGAAATGACTCAGCAACAAATATGATTGTAATGGAAATCTATAGCGTTGTAAGAAGTAACATAAACTGTAAAAAGGTTTTCAACAAAGATTAAAAGAAAAAGGGAAGGACCTCCTTATCTTGGAGTTTGTAACCTCTGTATCTCTTCCCCACCCCCAATCCACTGAGGGCTCTATTTGGGAGACACCAGGGGCATCTTTCTAACCAGAATATCTGGGCTGATTGGGTTTGGGTGCTTCTTATTGTTCCACAGCCTCCCTTAATGGTGGTTAGTAAATTCTGAGTTCTTCTCATCCCTGTGAAGCAGGTCTTTGCTGATATGAAAAGCTAAGTCCTCTGCTTCCTCCCTTGGTTCATTCCTTTCCAGTTCAGCCCCAGCCCTCCTCCCTCCCTCTACTTTTCTGTGTCTCCCTTAATAGCTTGAAGGAGTCTCGCTCTCCTGTTGAGTAATTTGGCTTTAGATCTATTCCTCTCATACTCTTGACTTTTTGTGGCACTCACTGAGCCTGGCTTTCTCCCTAGGTCATCTCAGTTCTGGTCACCCTCTACAGGACTGGTTGCTCCTCTCCAGTCCTCTGACATACAGAAAGCTGGCTTATTCCTTGCTCCCCATTTCTAGACCTTACCTCTGCCAACATCACTCAGGAACCATCTCTCTTTTTGTGAAGCTTACTCTCTGTCTAAATCCATGTTGTTGTCATTAATTCAACATACAATAAACTCTTACTATGTTCCGGGCCCCATTCTAAATGCTAGGGATGCAAAGAAAGGCAAAAACACTAGCCCTGCCATCAAGAGATTCACATCCTAATGGGAGGAGACAACGTTCAAACAGCTTTGTACATGCAAAGCATAGACAGGGTGGGTGAAAGGTAATGTCAGAGAGAAGACATAAAGGGGGGTGGCAGGTGGAGATCAGACTGGAAAAGACCTCTGAAAGAAGGGAGAATTGGAACTTAGTCTTGAAAGGGAATCCAGAAGCTGGAGATGAGGAAGGACAATATTTCAGCCAATTAGAAGGAAGAACTGACAGATAAGTGTTGTGTAGAGAGATCAGTGTTGCTAAACCGCAGAATGTGTAGAGGGAAATAAAGAATAAGAAAATTGGGAAAATAGGAAAAGTCCATGTTGGAAAGGATTTTCAAAGCCAAACAGAAGATTTTATATCCATAATCCTGGACTTAATAGGGAGTCATTAGAGTTTGCTGAGTAGAAGGGTAATGTGGTTAGATCTGTGTTTTGGGAAAATCACACTATCATCTGAATGGAGAATGGATTGGATTTCATCCAATTCCATTTAATAAGCATTAACACAGGTCCTGCTGTATGCCAGGCACCATATTAGTTGACGGGGTTAAAGAGACAAAAAGGAAGTAGTTCTTGTCTTTGAGGAATTTGAATCTGCCGCTGGGAAATAACCTGTAACCAGATATAGATCTCTCCTGGTCATTCTCGCTCTTTCCAGATGAATTTACTTCTTGTCTCCCCGTTGTCGGCTCCATTCCAGTTCTGATCATTATCCTGACAGACCTTGCTCACCAAGCTGATGACCTTCACATATCTGGTGCTTCTAGTTCTTCGGTCTTCCTAATACCTGTGCCCATTTCGTCTGCTCTTCCCCAACCACCTCCTGTCCCCAGGGTTTGAAATCCTTGCTTTTCCTTTGGACTTCCTTCTCCATCACCAACCCGCCCAATCAGGGGCCAGGTCCTGGCGATTCTGCCTCCGTCACACATCTCTCCTTCATCTCCTTGTCTTCACTTACACTCTTATCCTTCTAGTTTAGCCAAACAGGGGGAGAGTTTCCTCTCCTACTTCTAAGATAGTGGACTGAATTTCCCTTCTCTGTTCATAATCTCCTTTCCTTCTACCTCCGTCACTGCCTCGAACTTCATAAATGTGTCCTCCATCCTTACCTTCACCTCTGGTCCCAAACCTTTCACTTCTGCTCTGGCTTCATTCTCCCTTCTCAGTTTTAACCCTGTATGGATAGCAAGGTAGACAGAAGACAGGTGATCCCTTGCTTCCTTGTCCTTCTTTTGTATGACCCCATTAGTACCCAAACTTCGGCCAGTTCCTCCATTTGTCCTTCAGTTTATCAATATCCTTGCTGAAATACAGTGCCTGAAATTAAGGACAGGACTCCATGTGTGACACAGACAAGGCTGGACACATCAAGGCTAATCTCAAGTCCCGAACCTTATACTTCTCTTAGTACAGTGTAATATAACACTGTTGACTCATATTGACCCTGCAGTCTTTGAAAACACACAAATTTTTCCAGAGAAGTTTCTGTCTAGCCATGCCAACCCTGTCTTGAATCTGTGAAATTGATTTTTTATTTTCTTCTTTATTTTACACAATAGTTTTTAATTTTTTCCAATTATATGCAAAGAGAGAAACTGATTTTTTTGAATCTAAGTATAAGACAACATTTTTCCTTTAGGTAAAGTCCTCCTTCGTGTCTCTGCCAATTTGAGAAGCATGGCACCTATGACTTCATCCAAGTCATTGATAAAAGTGTTCTTGCAAAACCTTCACTTTCTCCCTATACCTTTTCCCTTTGGGATCTCATTGGCTCCCAGAGATCCAAGAATAATCCTTGTGCAGATGTCTCCCAGATATAGAAAGCTAGCTAATCTCTCTCTCCTGAGCTGCAGTCCTCTAAAGGAGATGTACCTTCCATACCTCATTTGCAAATATGTCCAAAATTGAACCAATCTTCTTCTATCTAAAACCATCTTTCCTTCCAAGTCTCCCATTTCCATTGCCTCTCACAGTCTTTTCCTATCCTCAGGACATGACATTCTTGATTTACCTTCTGACTCTTCCTTTTCCATCATCAACTCATCCAATCAGTGATCAGGTCCTGGGAATTCTACCTCCACCACAGATCTTTCCTTCATCTTGTCTTCACTCACACTATTATCCCTCTGGTTTAGACTTTCCTGGACTATTTAGAAGCCTTTAAATTGCTCTCCCTGCTTTCAATCTCTCTCCTTTCCAATCTTGCCTCATCCTTTAAACATCACCTATCACTATAATATTCCTTAATGAGGTATAGATCTGACCATTCCACTGCCCTTTTCAAAAGGTTTCTATATCTCCCTATTGTTTGTGGGGCCATAGCATTAAATATAAGCTATTTAAGATGCCATTTCACAATCTACCTCTATTTTCCCTTTCTAGATTTATTTCACATAAATCTTCCCCACCTTATCTTCTTTTATGCTTTCTATGTCTCATCCAGATTAGACCATTAGTTTTTCCTCAGTCTTGACAGGCCATCTCTAGTGTCCACACATTCATACAATTCCTTACCAGTCCACTCCACACACACACACACACACACACACAATTTTAATATTAATCTTAAGCAGATGACTCCTCTTCATTCTTATTCCGTCATCCAGTAGCTCCTTGCTACTGTCCCCTCCTCTCCACTCCCTTCCTCCATACTTCTGGCCTGCTGCTCTGGGGAGAAAGGGTGAAATGATCAAACATAATAAATAACACAATAAAATGGTAATTTGCGGTTTACCAAGCACTTTATGCACAATACTCAGTATGACCACCAGATGGCAGAGTAGCGCCAGGTCTGGGCTGCAGGGCATACCAGGCTTATTAATTCCATGAGAGATTTCTACAGGACCAGGATTTAAAGCAACTTTCTACCGTTCCTTCACAAGACTACATGGGAGAGTAGGTTGTTTAATGGGAGATTTAACAGTGTGCTATAATGGAATGAGCACAAGATTTGGATTCAAAGGAAGTAGGTTCAAATCCCACCTTTGATGCTAATGAGCTATCATTTACCTCAAATTTCCTGAGCCTCAGTTTCCTCAAATGCAAAATGAAGGGGCTGGATTACCTGGACTCTGAGTTCCTTTCAGCTCTTCATCAAAGGTCCCTAAATGCAGTCTCTCTTTTGCCCATTAGGAGATGATAGGACTGGGAAAATATGAGTTCTAGCCTTTGATTTGGCTGTGTGGTCTGAGGCAAACTATTCTACTATGATCCATTTGAGCATCTAATTCTCTGCCATTAATAAGGATAAGCGCTGTCCATCCCTCCTGTACTGAGGGTGATATGTAAGCACAGCCGGGACAGACCTATGAACTCTTTGGAGGAAAAAGGTCTGGGAAATTTAGGTCTGGTCATTATTATGGATGATTTTGGAAACAAGGAGAGTCTTTCTGAGGTCTCTGATTTGGATAGACCTCAATAAAGGCAAGAGTGGGAAAATGGGTCATATGTGCTAGTGGTAAGTAATTGATGTCCTGACTCTTCCACTTCCACTTCAGTAACCTTGGGCAAGTCACTCATGTTCTTTGGGTCTCAGTTTCCTTATCTGTCCAATGGAGGGACACTGCCTCACGCAGAGAAAAGATGAGATAAGACATGTGAAAGTGCTTTGGAAAAAAATGCCATTGCACAACTAGTCAAAGTTAACCGTCCCTGTGACTCCACTCTCTAGACCCTGACTTTACTGTCCTAGACGGCTCTTGGCAGCAGCTCTGGATCGGGGTTCCTATGAATTCTTCTGAGCAATTTTCCTTCCAGCTATTTGCCACTTTTCTTTCTCACCTCTCTTTGGCAAGGATGCCCCCTCTTGATCTTCAAGGAATAATTTGACTTGATGTGCAATAGAGTCTGGCTGGGGACTGGGATAGGAAGATCCACATGGAGCAAGGGTAAGTAAATGAGACCAGAGGCTTATACAATTACAGACTCACTGAATGTTAGAGCTGGAAAGGATCTTAGAACATAGAAAAGACAGTGACAACTGGTCCTAGAACATATAATGGCACAGTTGGAATGGATCTTTAAAGATCATCTTTCCTGTTCTAGTAACTGGATAGAATAAAATCTCCTTAAGAGCTGGGACTGTTCTGTTTTTGTCTCAGTAGCCTCAGTACTGAGTACAGTCTCTAGCACACAGTGTTGTTGGTCAGTTACGTCCAACACTTTGTGACTCCACAGACTGTCCACGGGGCTTTCTTGACAAAGATACTGGAGTGGTTTGCCATTTCCTCCTCTGCTGGGTTAAGACAAATGGAAGTTAAGTGACTTGCCCAGGGTCACATAGCTAATAAGTGTTTCAGGCTAGATTTGAACTCATGTCTTCCTGATTCAAGGCCAGTGATCTAACCATTGAGCCATCTAGCTGTTTCCTAGGCAGAGAGGTTTAGTGATTTTCTCAGAGCCACACAGTTAACAAACAGTCTGAGTTTGCGTTTGAACTTAGATCTTCCTAAGTCCAAACACAGCGCCACCTATTGCCTAAGCGCATAGTAGGCGCTTAATAAAAATATTTATGTGTTGATTTCTCACATACTTCTTTTGATTTTAAATTCCCTTCTGCCTCTGATACTAGTATTCAATCTTCATCCTCCAGTCCCTCCACAGGTATTTATTAGGCACCTCCCATACGATCTTTTCAGGAGACAAAATGCTGAGTCTGGAGTCAGAAAATCTGAGTTTAAATCTAGTCTCACAAACTTATTAACTGTATAACCCTGGGCAAACCTCTTAATCTACCGGAGAAGGAAATGTCAAAGCATTCTAGTGTCTTTGCCAAGTAACCCCATGGACAATATTGGTGTGATATGGTTCATGAGGTCACCAAGAGTTAGATAGATGTGAACAACACATAGAATCCTAGGCAATAATCCAGGATTTTTTTTATTGGATCTGAAATTTCACTGGCTTATGGAGCTCTGAGTAAGGAATTCCCTCTCCCAAGGCACACAAGCAAGTGCTCTGCCAATTATAGTTATAAAGTGTTAATAGGGGCCTCTGAAAGTTTGGGTTACATGCTCACAGTCTCACAGCCAACTTGCCCAGGTCCATCCAATCTGCTAATACTCATGCTAATCATGATTGACACTTTTGAGTATCACAACCCCACACCTACCTAAGTGTATATTACAGTCATCTTGAGGGATAGGGGCTAAGATAACCTAGAGACCACAGAGAGCCAACCACCCCGGTGAGATGTTTCTCTCTCCTTCATTATCTCGTCTCACTACCAAATAGCTCATTTACTCCTGTATAGTTATTCATTTGGCTAGTCTATTATGTGCAGCTTTTCTGCTTTCTCTTTACTGCTTGCTTTGAGAAAGATATTGTCTATTCACGATTGTCTTCTGTGAGCCAAGCGTTTGATGGGAGAATGCTACGTTGGCAACAGTAAAGCTACGTTGTTTCCCTGCCCCCTTTGGAGAGCCAAGAGAAAGCATGAATCCCTAAACAGAGAGTATTTTACCCTTCAAGCACAAGTGTGGTAGATAGATGGAATTGGGAGAGGGAGGGGCAATTTCCAGCTTCAGCTGAGAGAGATCTTGCCCTAATGGTCTGCTTGCTACTGGCTCTGATGCGACCTCCCTCATGCTGTTCTCCACAAATGTAGACTCATTCTCCCTTTGGATATATGGAATGGAATTTTCAGATCCTAGTTCATATCGCTGTCCATACCACACATGGGCCAGCCATTTTGTGCTGGATGCATTTACATGTATGTATATGTGTACACACACATACACACACACATTTCAACAAGCTAGCAAACACTTATTAAGCACTTACTATGTGCCAGGCACTTACGAAGTACTGGGGATACGTAAGTAGGAATTTACTGTTTGTTGAATTGAATTGAAACTTCCCCAATCCATTGAAGGTGAAGAAACTGAGAGGCCCTGAAAAGAAATGGTTGGTCATATATCATGTGATGACTAGTACAGATCTTGGGTCTGAGGCTTCCAAACTCTTGTTCCAGGGTTTTCCCCAAGTGCTCTTGGTTTCAGCCCTGTGAAGGAGATATTTGGAGGCATGAATGAGTAACACTTGTCTGCTTACTTGGTTTTGTTTTCCATCCCTTGCCTATCACCTCCCCACAAGAGTTTCTGTCTCTGTGTCTGGCAAATTAAAAAGTCTTTGTTCCAGGAGGAGAGCTCGACTCATCACCTCAAGACCACAGAGAGCATCCTGATGAAGCCAAATCTTCCTTCCTGAGAGCCAAGTGGGACGCTGCCATGGACACTTTCTCCACCAGGTGCCACCAGAGGACTTCTTGCAAAGAGCTGACCCTCCCTGTTGCCTTGGGCTGCCCTATAGGAGACAATGATTTATATTATTGGCTTTATAGGATATCGAATCATGGTATGTTGGATGATTTTTGAGATCCCTTCTAGCCTGAAATCCCTCATGTTCTAGATGTTCTAAGCTCTCCAGGTGCCCCGAGATAGACTATGAAGAAGCTTCATGTGAGGAGGAAGCATTTGACCCAAGAAGTATGGGTAGAATTTTAAAGGGAAGTGATGGGAAAAGAGGCTGACCAATGGGAGGAGCCCAGGACAGACAAAGGCCCTTTGGGAGCAGAGGTCAAGGTATATTTACAGCAGAGAGTGCCACTGAGCTGAGGGAGTAGCACAGAGGCTAGGGTAGTGGCAGTGAGGTCAGACTGTGGAGAGACTTGACCACCGAGCTAAGGAACTTGAGTCAGAATCAAACCAGGGCAGGACAGAGATTGGCTTGAATACATGCGAGACTGAGGGCAGGGAGACCAGTTACAATAGTGGAAATCAACAGACACTTGACTTTTGAACCAGATTTTGCCACTAACTCATTGTGTGACTAGGGGAATCCTCTTTATTCCTCTGCCCCTCAGTGTTCTCATCTGCAAAATGGAGACAGTTGTAGCACTTGCCTCATGAGACTGAGAATTCAATGCAAACGTTACTGCACTGTTGCTACAGTCTAATCAAAAGGGCTTAGTGTCAGTGCTTAGCACCAGACCTGGCACATAGTGGGCACTTAATAAATGTTTATTAGATTGAATTGAAAAGGTAACAAGAGATCATGGAACAAAAATAAAAAGGGATCTTAGAGGTCATCTGGACCAATCCCTTCATGTCACAGGTGAAGAAACTGAAACCCAGAGAAATGATGTGTCCAAGGTCCCTTAGGGTAGGGTCAGAATTTGAACACGTTCAAGTCCAATGACCTCAGAGCCAGTGGCCGCTCCTCTGCACTCCATTGCCTTAGTTTGAGGTAGAGGAGTGGAGTGAGGCACAGAGAGGAGTGGCCACATGGGAGAGATTCCAGAGTTGATAAGTAGGCTTGGGTTCAAGCCTCAGCTCGGCTACTTCACATTTATATAATTTGAGAGATTTAGGTTTTATCTCTTTTTTTAAATCCGTAAAATGAGAGTACTGAGCTACAGGCTCTCTAAGGTCCCTTCCAGCTCCAAATCTGTTATCTAATGATCCTGTAGGTGGGATCTGGTTACTGATTTTAAAGACAGGGATGTGGAAAGGAGAGCTTGAAAGAAAGCAATGCTAGAGAATAAAGGATGGGATCTGGAGAATGTGTAAATGTATTGGGTGAATGGAGGAAGGGTTTGGTGGCTGATTACTTTTGGGGAGAGGGGAGAAGGAAGGAAAAAGCCCATGCTACTAGCTTTCAAGCTTGTGGTCTAGAAGGATGGTTATTCATCGGCAAATATAGGAAAGCTGGGAGGAGGGGCAGAGTCAGGGAAGGCGATGAGAAGGGTCAGCTTAGAACATTTTGAATTTGAGGTTTTAGGGAGACGTCCAGGCTGAGATTTCCAGAAAGGAGTTGGCGATGCTAGACTCGAGTCTGGGAGAAGTTTTGCTGGTTCTGTTGATGGGGAGAAGATAACTGAAGTTTTGAGATCTGGGGAGATAACCAAAGGGAAGAATACAGAAAGAGAACAGCCTTGTAGGGCAACCAAGCTTGGAAGGTTGAGGAGAAGGAGGATCCAGTAAAAAAGACAGAGAAAGGACAATTAGAGAGGAAGGAGAAGAACCAAGGGAGCTTTATTCTGGAAATATTCAGTGTGGATTCGGAAATATAGGGCTCAGCAGAGAGGTCAAAGGTGAAGATATGAGAAGTCAAGGGTGAAAATGTGCTTCTGAGAGTCATGTCTCACACCTTTCTAGCTAGTGCCCTGGACTCCAAGCTTTCTTTTGGCTCTAATAAATGTTTGTTGAATTGAGTTAAAAGAAATTTTCCATATTATGGATTTTTCTATCAGTGGGGAAGTCAAGCATGGACCTAGCTTTGGTCTTGGCTCAGGTACTTTCTTAGGTCCTGGGAGAGCACCCCACCCCCCTTTATTCTGCCCCAACAATTCCTACTCACCCCTCAAGACTTAGTTCAAGCCCTACCATTAACTAACCTTCCCTTGACCCTTCAGGTTTAGCAATCTCTTTCCTCCCTCCTCCCTCAACTTCACAAACTCCTTTATACAGAAACCTATATACAAAGGCAACTAGGAGACTAGGGTGCTGGGCCTGGAGTCAGGAAGACCTGAGTTCAAATCTGGCCTCAAGTTATGTGACACTTGGCAGATCACCTAATCTGTCTTCTTCAGTTTCTTCAACTATAAAATGTACACAATAATGGCCCCTACCTCACAGGGATGTTAGGAGAGTGAATGAAAAAATATTTGTAAAACATTTAGTGCAATGTCTGGCACACAGCAAGTGATTAATAAATACTTCCTTCCCTTTCCTTCCTTTCTTTCCTTCCTTCCCTCCATCCTTTTTTTCCTGTCCTCTCCTTTCTTTCTTCTGTCCTTTTTCCCTATCCCTCCCTCTCTCTTTCCTTCCTTCCTTCTTTCCTTCCTTCCTTCCTTCCTTCCTTCCTTCCTTCCTTCCTTCCTTCCTTCCTCCTTTCCTTTCCTTTCCTTTCCTTTCCTTTCCTTTCCTTTCCTTTCCTTTCCTTTCCTTTCCTTTCCTTTCCTTTCCTTTCCTTTCCTTTCCTTTCCTTTCCTTTCCTTTCCTTTCCTTTCCTTTCCTTTCCTTTCCTTTCCTTTCCCTTTCCTTTCCCATAGTTACAGCATGTTAGTGAGCTCCTCTCACTCCCACCCAAGGTAGAGCATAATCTTCCCAAGGGCAGAGTTCTGCCAGTCAAGATGCAGGTTTGGGCCCATAGTAAGCTCTGGATGCACACTTGTTGAATATAAAGCAATGGAAGGATTGAGGCTGAGGCTGAGGAGACCAAGGCTGAAATTGTCATGGAGTATTACCCAATAGTTCAGGGCTGTGTGCAGTTATCCCAGAAGGGGAGCTGTCCGATGGTTGGTCAGCAGCTCCCTCTCCAGTGTGAGGGCAAATGGACTGGAGCAGCAATCATCTGTCTCCTCTGCAAGGGCTAGAGGCCCTAGAGCTCCGCCTTCTCTCTGTGGATGCTGGGCTGGGGAGGAAGGTTGGGGAAGGTGAGGCGAAAAGGGAAGAAGAAAGGAGAGGGAGGAGAGGCAAGAAGGGAATAGGAAAAGAGGGACAAAGGAGGGGAGGGGTAAGAGGAGGGATGAGAGGAAAGGAGGAGGAGGGAAGAGGGAAGGCAAAGGGAAAAGGAGATAGGAAAGGATGGAGGGAAGGAGAGACAGCAGGAAGGAAGAGGGGAGAGAAGGGAGGGAGGAAAGGCCAAGAGGAAGAACAGACAAAGGCCAGCAAGCATCAGGGTGGGCCAGGGAGGGCTGAGTGTGGACGGTTCCTTGTAGCCTTCAAGGCTGGCTTTGAAGCTGATGAAGCGCGCTCGCCTCCTGCTTCGTGGCTGGCTGAGGAGCTTCTCTATCTGCCCTAGCGGAGAATCCTGGCTTTCCTGATCGCCTCTAGGGAACTGCTGCAGGCTGTTACTCACCCCGCTGCTCCTGCCGCCGAGAGCACCCGTGTAGCCACAGACAGGAAGCCTCTTTCTAGCTGTTCCTTCCCAACAACGCCTCCAGCAGCTCCCAGCCTCCCCGCTGGGCATTGGGAGCAGGAACACATACATGTGCTTATTTGCATATGTATGCATATGCAATATGTGTGTATGATATGTGTATTTGTATGCACATGTTATGACCCCTACAGAAGTTCCTTGATTGTAAAGAGAATGACAACCCTGTAGATAGATATTCCCACCATTGTGTACCATGTTGCCACCCCTTACCCCCCCCCACCCAGGCTTTAGTTGATAGACATCGTGAGTTACTGGGGTTAAAAAAGTCATAATCTATTTGGCCAAACACATACTGTGAACTGCAGAATAACAGAAGGGACAGCGTCCTCCGTCTTCCCTCCCCCTAACCTTTGGGTTTCCTGCCTTTAGTGCAGGGGCTGCTTGGGCAGGATTTATTCCTCTGTGGAATGAATACCACATGCCAATGAGTACTGACTATATTTTATGTGAATCAGTGGTTTTAGCATCTTGGTGAGAGGATAAGATACTCACTCAACTTCCTTTTCTGTCAAAAGAGGGGGTTGTGCTCCCTCCAAGGTCCCTTCTTGTTCCAACATTCTATATTCTATATTTTAGACTCCATTGTAACATTCCATATTCTAAGGAGCCTTCCAACTTGACTCTAAGATGTTCTAAGATTCCTTTCATCTGTGACATTCTATTTTGTGAGTTCAAATCCTCCCTCAGACACTTGCAAGATACACTGGGCAAGACACTTAAGCCCTCAGTTTCCTCATCTGTACAATAGGGATAATAATGGCACCCGCATCCTGAGTTTGTTTTGGAGATAAAGTAAGATATAAAGGACTTTGTAAATATTAAAGAACTACATAAATGCTAGTTTTTTATTATCATTGTATTCTCAGAGTCCTCCATTTCTGATGTTCTATATTCCAAGGCCCCTTTTAGCTCTGATATTTTATGTTTTAGCTTCTAAACATTTTCCACCTCTGAAGTTTTGTGTTCTGAGACCTCTTACACTTTCAACAATCTATATTCTAGGGTTCATCTCAGTTCTCATATTCTATGTTCTAAGATTTCTTCTAGCTCTAAAATGAATACATTCCAAGGTCCTTTCCTGCTTTGACATTCTCTGTTCAGAGTCCCAGGATCCATTCCAATTCTAGCATACTATGGTTCTAAGAGTCTACAAAAAGAAGTTGCCCTTCAAAGGTATCAGAGTATAAATGCCCCTGGTGCATTTTCAGACATCTGTTACTAGGCAGGGGAGGACTAGGGGGGGTTTGTGAAACTTTCCAAACCTCCAGAATCACACCAGTAGCTGAGAGCTACTACCACCTGGACCTAAAGCCACCCCTGGCAAGAAAAAGAGCTAAGGATGATGGCAAACCAGTTTGTACTTGGAAAGACCCTTGTATATCCCCTATAACCTAATCCTGTCTAGCCTTCAGAGGCTACTTCCTTAACCTGAGTCCTCATTCATGGTCTTTTCTCTATTCCCAGATGATTCCATATCAGTAGGGCCAACAGTAAGAGCTGGAGAGGGGGATGGGTTGATCTGAGAGAGCCATCTATACATTCTTATCAGTTCACCCTGGTGTCACAATCTGGCTAGTACCCTCCTCTCCCCCCCCCACCCCCCCACCCCATCCCCAGTAAAAGCTTGTTGATAGATTAATTGGGGTTAGTTTGATGCTTTTTAACAACACTGTCCTGCATTGAGCTCCAGGGAGAGTCAAGATTCTCTACACTCTGTCCTTTGACCGCAGGATGACCAAAAGAATGACACTGAAATGCCCCTCACCCAGGACAAATCACCGGGCCTTTCTTGGTCTCAGTTTCCTCTCCTGTAAATTGAGGAAGTTAGGTGGCCTCTAGGTCTTTTCTAACTCTCCATTCATATTCCATGATCTATGACAGTGCCTATGTATATATACATATATATATACATACATGTACACAATGTGTGCATATACACATAATCACACAATATACATACATGAATACACATGTGCATGAATTGGATGTTGGTCAAATTCTGGTTCCCTCAGTAACATGACCAAGTGACCAGTGCTCAGACTGGCAGCTAGATCCTTTCTGACCTGGACCTATCCATTGATCCCTTTCTCAAAATGTGCCTAGTTGGCATACACCAGCTCTTAGAACTGGGGAAAGGATTCTTTCCCCTACAATTCCTTGGTGGCTCACTATGACAGGCTGGGATCTCAAACTGATCTTTTTACTTCTATTCAACACAAACTCACAAAATCACAGAATCTTAGCGTTGGCAAGGAGCTTAGGTGCCATCTCATGGCACCGATACCCAAACAAGAATTTTCTATACATTGTGCCTCTTAAATGACCTCCATGAGGGTCTATCCACTGCATCCAGAAACAGGCACTCTGGAGCAGCCGTAATTGTCAGGAAAACTTTCATTCAATGGTTCAGGAAATCATAGAACTCAAATTGGCATCTTGGCAGCTTCATAAGATCATGGATCTAGATCCAGCAGAAATCTTAAAGGCCAGCAAGTCCAAGCCCCTCATCTGACAGATAAGGAAACGGGCCCTGGGAGGTGAAGCCACTTGCTCAAGGTCACACAATCTTCTGACTTGAGAGGCAGAAGATTTCCATTGTACTATCTCCCACCATTGCTGTCCTTCTTCTATGAGATGGAACAGCTTGAAAATAGCTGTCTTGTCCCTACTGCTTTAGTGATGTTAATCTTATCCCTGCCCCCCAATTTCTTGCTTATACCTGTCTCCATGAATTTTCTGATACCAACTCTTACTGTCTGAGTACCTCCCTCCACTCATAGCTAAACTTCAGGAAGACAAGCCCTATCTCCTTCCATGAATCCTTCCCAGACATTTATGGAAAACTAGGTGCTACAATGGATAGAGTTCCAGACTTGGAATCAAGAAGACATGAGTTCTAAACCTGTATTAGATACTTCCTAGTTTTGTGACCTTGGGGAAGTCACCTGACCTTTCTCAGTCTTAGTTTTCCTTATCTGCAAAATGCAGATAAAAATAATAACTGTCCTCCCCACTCTGGTTGTGGTGAGGGTCAAATGAGTTAACATATGTAAAGTGCTTCACAAACCTTGAAATGCTTTACACATTATAGTTATCATCATTCTTATCATCATCCCAGACTCTAGTGATACCTCACTCCTCATAGATGCTACATGTACCCCTAAAAACTTCTTGGTATTGTTACATTTTTACATGGATGATACAATTCCTTTAGAAATATTCTTGTCTTATATCTCATGACTGTGTGAAGGTGACCCTGGGTCCTTGCAGGTGATGCCAATAGAGCACAATCTTTGGAAGTTCTTATCAAGCCATAAAGGCCTCAGTTAAGGGTCTAGTTATGGGCTGGGTATCTGCTGCCCAAGACCAACATGTGAGGAAAACGGTTCTTGTAGGGGTTTGAGATCTAGGAACTGAAATTCCAGCGCAACCATTCATTTGACAAATGAATTAACCGAGGCCTAGAGATACGAAAAGATTGCCTGTATCTTTTCTTTCCTTTTGGATTCACAGCAGCTTGTAGAATAATAGTTCTAGGGCTTGAAGGGACCATTTAGTTTCTAGCCCAACCTCCTCATTTTATAGATGAAGCAACCAAAGCCCCAAAGAGATAAAATGACTTGTTCAAAGTTCTGTAGGGGGTAATATTCAGAGGTGAGATTTGAAATCAGGCTCTCTGACTTCTAGGACATCATGCTTTCCACCATATTACAATGCTTCCCATGAACAAGAAACCTGATTGAGACCATTGACTACTAAGACATGGAGGCAATGCCTTGATGAAAGGAATACCTTCTCTAAAGAAATCATGAATTTGAAGTACTGAAGGAGTGATCTAACTAGATATAAGATCCATGAGGTAGGTCAGGGACCATATTATGTCCTCCAAAAGCATAGTCTAGCATAAAACTGAGAAGACAGTAGGTACTTCATACATCTTTGATGGCATCCATAGGTTTGTGCCCTGTCCAAGGTTCTGAAAGGTATGAGGTCATTGGAAAGTGGTGGGGATAATGCCAAGGATGAGGATGGGAGATGGTCACTCTAGGGTAGATGAGTGCAGGGATCCAATTCAGAACATCATGTAGTACACAGTGTGCTGTCCTTTTCTAGATATTTTGTCGATTAGGAAATTTGCTGCCTTATTTCCAGTCCCTCAAACTCTGAGCAGAGTTGACTTTCTCCTCCTATTCCTCCTCCTCCCCTTCCTTCTTCTTTTTCCTTGTCTTTCTCCTTCTCCTACTACTTTTCCTCCTCCCCTCCTTTTTTTCCTTTCCTCTTTCCTTTACCTTCTTCCTTGTCTCTGACTCCCTACATCTATTTGTTTGTGTCTCTATGCTTATCTTATGATGCTCTATCAATTATATACAAATACACAATCTCTCTCTCTCTCTCTCTCTCTCTCTCTCTCTCTCTCTCTCACACACACACACACACACACACACACACACAGACTTTGGAATTATTTAAATAGTTGTTCTGAAATGCCATTAGTGCCTCAGAATGGGGCAAGAAGACAATTTATTATGTTCTGACTCTCTGGACAACATGACCTGCTCTCCTACTGCTCTTCATGATCTGGCCTGGATCAAATGATTCAAGGACATTTATTATTTGTCTCACCTCCATGTGGCACTGAACAGTGCCCAGACAGTCTTTTCCCTCAAAGAATCTATAAAGTGAGGGGACAAAGTCACAGGTAAACATAGGGGAGAAAACTCCAACAAGGAATGGGCAAAGGAAGGGTAGGGATCATGAAGAAGCAGTTAATGCTCATATTTCATCCAAGTATTCATTAAGAGGTTGGAGAGCATCAGGAGTACCATGGTTAGTTGGGACAGCAGTCAGGATAGAGTAGGAAGGGATTAATGTATCCTAGATGCCCTGGGAAGATTAGTAGATTTGAAATCAAAAAACTGATTCAAATTTTGACTAAACTTTTTACTCTCTGACCTATGACAAAGTATACCATATCTCTCAGGCCTCAGTGTTCTCATCTATTTATTACACAAGATGATTTTAAGGCACTCTCTAGTTCTAATTCTTGTGCTCCTATAATAAAGCAACATGAGTTTAATGTCTAGGGGACACTTCAGGCTGCTTAATCAAGGAACTATGGAAAATAAGGTAAGAAATGGCTCTAAATATATTTCAGACTGAGATCTCATCAGCAGTATGCATCAAAGGAAGAGGGTAGACTACTCTTACTTCCATGGCTTAGTGGAATTATGGAGAACAAGGGCATCCAATTGAAATGAACAATCTGCATTTGTTCCTTGAAGAAGTGGGGAACTATGGGTGGATAATGGTGCACACACAATTACTTCTGTAGTTACATCATTGACTAGTTTTGCTTTAACTATTTTTCTTTGTTAAAGGGGATAGCTCACTAGGTGAATAGGGTGAAGTAAGGAGTTGTGATGTAAAAACAAAAGCCATTAATAACCTTTGAAAAATAAATGTGGAGACAAATAGCCTTGGAGTACATAGGGTAATAAGTAATTAAAAATATTTTAGAAAAAGAATTTTTACAACCAATGTCTCTGATAAAGGTCTTATTTCTAAAATAAATGGAGAATGAGTCAAATTTATAAGAATACAAATCATTCAAATGAAGTTGGAGAACTGAGTCAAATATATAAGAATACAGAAAGGATATGAACAGACAGTTTTCAGATGAAGAAATTCATATGAAAAATGCTCTAAATTACTGTTGATTGGAGAAATGCAAATCAAAACAACTCTGAGGTACCATATCACACCTATCAGATTGGCTAACATTTCAAAAAAGGAAAGTGATAAATGCTGGAGAAGATGTGGGAAAATTAGAACACTAATGCATTGTTGGTGGAGTTGTGAACTGATCCAGCCATATGACTAAAGGACTATAAAAATGTGTATACCCTTTGACCCAGCAATACTGCTTCTAGATCTGTATCCCAAAGAGATCATACAAATGGGAAAGGGACCCAGAAGTATAAAAATATTTATAGCAGTTCTTTTTGTTGTGGCCAAAAATTGGAAATTGAAGAGATGCCCATTGATTGAGGAATAGTTGAACAAGTTATGCCATATGAATGTAATGGAACGCTATTGTGCTATAAGAAATGATGAATAGATAGACTTCAGAAAAACCTGGGAAGACTTACATGAACTGAGGCTGAATGAAGTGAGTAGAACCAGGAGAAGATTGTACACAGTAACAGTCACAGTGTGTAATGACTAACTTGGATATACTTAGCTTTTCTTGCCAATGCAAGGATCTGAGACAATATGAAAAGACTCATGATGGAAAATGCTGTCCACATCTGGAGAAAGCATCATGGAGTCTGAATGCAGAGCAAAGCAGACTATTTGCTCTCTCTTTTTGTGTTTGTTTCTTCCTTCTCATGGTTTCTCCCATTGCTTCTAATTCTTCTTTAAAACAGGGCTAATACAAAAATAGGTTTAATATGAATGTATATGTACATGGTATATGTATATATTAAATTACTCACTGTCTTGTGGTGGTGGGAGGGTAGAGAAGGGGAGAAATTTTGGAAGTCAAAATCTTATGGAAGTGAATGTTGAAAACTAAAAATAAATAAATTTTAAAAAATTATTTTTCAGTTTCAAATTCTCTCTTTTCATCCCTCCCCCACTCATTAAGAAAGCAAGAAATATATTAATTGTGCATATGAAGCCATTCAAAATACATTAGCCATGTTTTGAAAGAAAAGCAAGAAAAGTAAAGAAAGGAAAGAATATATTTCAATTTGCTCCCTGAGTTTATCAGTTTTCTGTTAAGAAGTGGATAGCATTTTACAAGCCGAGTCCTTTGGAACTGTCATGGATCATTGCTTTGAAAATTTACTATGTTTTTATTGTATAGATTGGGCTCTGGTTCTTCTCACTTCACTTTGCATCAGTTCGTATAAGTCTTCCCAGGTATTTCTGAAACTATTTTCTTTGTAATTTCTTATAGTACAATAGTATTCCATCATATTCACATACTATAACTCATTCAACCATTCCCCAATTGATAAACATTCCCTCACTTTCCTATTCTTTGGCGCTACAAAGAGAGCTGTTATAAATATTTTTGTGCATAAGTATCCTTCTCCTTTTTCTTTGTTCTCCTTGGGGTATAGAATTTGTCATGGTTCATTGCTGGATCAAAGGGTATGCAGTGTTTAAACTCTTGGATGTAATTCCAAACTCTTCTCTGGAATGATTGAACTAGTTCATAACTAATATTTAATTATCAAAGCTTGATATACTATCTTCTCTCCAGTAAGGTTTCAGACTCTGAGATCTGGCCCTTGTCAGGGGTATGAGAAGGTCCCTAAAGATCATCAACTCTCAAGATTTGCAAGAAGCACCTAGTCCAACTGCTACATAGAACAGAGATTCCTCTCCATGACATCCTGCCAGGTGTTCCTCATTCAAGGTCTGCTAGAATAATTCTTGCTTTGGAGAATGCATTATCTTACAAGGCAGCACATGCCACTTTTAAACAGCACTAGCTGAAGGGAAGTTCTTTCTAGTACTGATCTCAAGCCTTCCTCCCAATAATTTGTGTCCTAGTTGGCCCTCAATGAACATTTTATAAATGGTCATTTTTACCTCACAGCTATTGTTGCACTCTGGAGAAGACCAGATTCTTTCTTCCCCATTACTGTCCTTTATATCTGTCCATGTTCACACTACTATGAATACCCTTGTACAAATAGATCCCACCCCCCTTTTCATGGATCACTGGAGAATATTCTTCCTCAGGTGCAAGTTGGATGAGACAATTTCTGAGGCCCCTTCCAGCTCTGAGATTCCCTGGGAAGATTTAATGCCTGCCTATGAAGAACTTCGGAGCTTGATTCAAGCATTTGGGAAGCTTCTCTGTCACGTGAAGGACTGTGGCTCACTGGCCCTCAATTCCTCTCTCTTCAGCTTCAAGAGTGACCCTCCTGACTCCTCATTGCAGCACTCCAGGTTTTGATGAGCAAGTATGTACTTATTGCATCCATGGGGCTCATGATTTTACAGATACTGAGCACAATTTCCTAGGAAAGATAATAAGGAGAGAACAACTTGGAGAAAATAGATGGGTCCCTTTGGCCCCCTGCTCAGAGAACTCCTTGGGTGATCAGAGTGAGATTATCATCTAAAGGAAAGGTTTGGAATTCCACTGGGTATCTGGGATTCCTCCTGCCCAGCAGCAAACTATAACCCATATGTAACCAAGGCAATCTTCCTAAGGCTCGGGACGTGCGGTGATTTGTCTCAGATCGATCAATTAATCAGTCAACTAGCATTTGTTAAGTGCTTACCACACCTACATATGATGCTAGGTATTAGGTCATAATAATAATTGTGATAATAAGGGTTCCCCTCCCCCCTCCCTTCCCCCCTCCCCTCCCTCCTGTTCTCCCCTCCCCACCCCTCTCCTTCCCTCCCTCTTTGAAGAGCTCCCTCTCATCTGGCTATCAACTAGAATTTCTCTCTGGCTCTCTCTAATTCTGGCTCCCTTAGTTCATCTGGGTTCAAATCTCAGCTCTGCCTTGGGAAATCCATGACCATACCCTGTGAGAAGAGGGCTACTGATGGAGAAGAGAGGAAAAACCAAGGACAAACCTCTGCCTTTACAGCTTTGAGAAGAAGAGTGGGGACGTCAGTCCTGTCAGCAACTGTTCTGCAGCTCAGAGCCTTGGAGGTGCCTGGGGCACTGACAATTTAAGTGACTGTCACAGGGCCACACAATCTGGAGCAGAGGTAGAATTTGAACATTTTTTTTTTCCAATTCAAAGACCCTCTCTTTATCCACCAAGCCAAGGCTGCCTGAGGCTGTCACATTGTCAAAAGAGCTGGAATGGGAGTTACAGCACCTAACTTCCCACCTCCTTTTGTAGTGAAATCACTCTAAGACCTTGAGCACATGTTTACCCCTTCTGGGACTCAGTTTCCTTATCTGCTGTACAGCAATAGTGTTGCTTCTGTCCTGTCATCCTGTTAGGACCAAGAAAGCAGGTGGAGGCTGGCCGAAGTGGCCCAGCTGCTCCACCCTCTCTTGGCTGCCCACCCCCCAGTCCTTCTCCTCAGGGAGGGTTAATGGCCCAGCCCCAGAGAGGGCTGTCCCAATGACAGATAGTTTCTGGGGGCTGACAGCTGGGAGGGAGGAAACACAAGCTCTGTCACTTCCTTTTGTCAAGGGAGGCAGCTGGGGACACATCTTCCTGACAGCTCCTGCATTGTTTCCAACACAGAATGTCAGGTCTGAAGACCTGGATCCTGTTGAAATGGAAATAAAGCCAGATGGCAGTGCCTGGTGCCTGGAACCTCCCCCTCCCACCACCCTCTCCATTCATGACTAGGCAGAAGTCATCAGCTGCTTCCCGGGCCTCTGACCTCTGTTCTTTGGGATTCATGTTTGCACTTTTTCCTAAAAACTCTTGCCTCAAAATAAGAGTCCTCAAGTTCCTTCCCTTCCCTTCCTTCCCTTCCCTTCCCTTCCCTTCCCTTCCCTTCCCTTCCCTTCCCTTCTCCTTCCTTCCTTCCTTCCTTCCTTCCTTCCTTCCTTCCTTCCTTCCTTCCTTCCTTCCTTCCTTCCTTCCTTCCTTCCTTCCTTCCTTCCCTCCATCCTTCCCTCTTTCTTTTCTTCCTCTTTGCTTATTTCCCTGCTCTCTCCTTCTCTTCCAGCTTCAGCTGCAAGTGTGTGTTTGCATGCATTATTATCAACCTCTTTCCCTATGCAGCTGTGGGGTGTTGTTTGAAGACTGGATAATTAACAGAAGAAATGAATGAGCCAGCTCTGCAGAAGCCACACTCACACCTCCTCTGGGAGCTCAAGCATCTCCCTTCCCCCAAAGCCTTTTGGCCCTGGGGTCATGGTGGGGGGGGGAGCGGTGTAGATCCTGATCTATTGTTAGGGGGCTGGAGGGAGAATTTCTTCCTCTCTACTCTCTTCTCATTAAATTACTCCACAGGTTTAGGGTCATTTCCCTTCCTCTGATGGATTGACAATGGAGGGGAATGAAAGCAATCAAACAAACCCTAGACTGGGGGTTGGGAGCTGGGGTTAATAGTCTAAGCTTTATGATCAGGTTCAGTGGAAAGCATGTTCTAGTCTGTTCCATTTTTGTCTTAGTGCATCTATTTCCTAGCGCTGCCCCACATATAGGATAAGTACTTAATAAATGTTTGCTTGATCAACTTACATTGGGTAGGAATCAGAAGACTTGGATGTAAGTCTTAACTCTCATACTTGCTATGTGACCTTAGTGAAATCACAACTTCTCTGAGATTCAATTTCCTCTTAAGTAAATTGAAGGCTTGGGACTAAATGATCTCTAAGGGTCCTTCCAGCATTAGACCATAGAAACTATTAAGTATGAGTGACTTGCAGTATGACCTTGGACAAACCATCCTACCTTTCTCTATTTATAATTTGTATTGAAATGCAGGCCAAGGATAGGGGGGGAAGGGGGAGAGAGAGAGAGAGAGAGAGAGAGAGAGAGAGAGAGAGAGAGAGGGAGAGGGAGAGGTGGTATAGTGGATAGAGTGCACTGAGGCTCAGGGAAGTCCAGTGACTTGCTCATATTGAGTTGCTTCGCCAACTTTGAAGTGCTGGATTAAGTGTTACTTATTATCATGGCATCTTTCTTAGGGTACCTGAATTTGCGTTTCAGCTTCAGGAATAGCTTTCTCTGTTCACTGTGTGTATGTGTGTGTGTGTGTGTGTGTGTGTGTGTGTGTATACACACATCCACATACAAATATATATATACACTATATATGTACATATATGTATATATGCATGTGTACACATATACTATACTATTTATAGTACTATATGTGTGTGCATAGTACTACTTATGTGTATATATATTTTTGTGTATACATATACATTATACTATATACTATACTGTATATAGGAAAAAGGCTAAGCAGGTTAAATGCATACAGTTTATTCCCTTAAAGCTAGCAGTTACATGATCATGGAGCCAGAAAAACTTCTGACTGTCTGATGGAAGAATGACCAGGCTTAAATACACTTTATCATGAGAAAGGAGCTTTCTTAGTTGAATAAGTTGTAAATTCAGTGAGACAAGACAATGAACAAAGTAGTGTCAGTTGGAATTTATGATTCCAGGGTGTCTGGATTTCCTCTATATAGCATATGTCTCTGTGATACAAGATAAGGAAAAATTCCACCTCTCTGGTTGCAGGCATCCTGTCATAAACAGGTCTTTGAAATAGCTGAAACAGAAAAGGGTACTTTTAGAACAAAGCAAAGCAGTCTGATTGATTAGTTCAGGCTTGGGCCCTTATTAAAATCCAAAATTTATATTAAATGATTATCATTTCCTTCTTTTGGTCAAAGGCAAGCCAAAGGCTTCACTTGTTCACCAACAAAGGTATGGAAAAACCTCTAAACCACCAGTCCTGGATATTCAAGGGAGGAAATTGTTCTTCCTGCAGGTCTGGTCCAGACTCTTGGGAAAGCTATCTATGTCTGATTTCAACTTCTTCAGGCCCTTTTGAAATTGGAGGGCACAGTTCACTCAGGAGTAGGGGCAAAGGAAGTGACAGATGGATCCAAGAGTCTGTACAGAAAACCTGACAGGGACTCCCAGAAAACATAAGATTTGATAATTGAGAGGAAATAGTACAACATAGTTAACATGGCTAAAGGCACATAGAAATAGTTCAGTTTCCTATCCACACAGGGCCAGGTTCAAACACCACACAATAGAGTTTTCTCACAGTTCACAAAATTGCATTTTTACCTTAAGTCAAGTACAGAATAAAAGTTAGATGGCTCACAATAGACTATTTTTGAGAGCGGAGATTGACATGTCACGAAGATAAATAAGGAAACTTAAACATGAACCACAAAAATCAATGCAATCATTATTTCCAATGTTAATTAACATTAAGTTCCTTGTATCCCAGTAATCCATTCTTAATGTCCATTTAAACATCACTTTTTGAGTCCCAGATTTCTCATGTAGTTATCTGATGCCTAGATCTCTTTTCTTTGGCAATAGGTTTTATTCTTGGGACAGTTCAAAAAGGGAGTTCTGCTTCTCTGGTTCAGATCTAGAAGTTCCCAGATACTTCTGACAATATAAATTAGTACAATCACTTAAAATTTGTTCTCCAATTTTTGGAAACTTCAGAGAATTTCAGTTTATATTATTTGCTGTCTTGTCTTTAGTTAAATCCTGTACCTGGAATAAGAATCTTTTAAAATGTGAGGATTCAACCATGAAGTAAACTAATCTGCCCTTTAAAATTATTGGACAGATATTTTAACAAAGAAGAAATAAATTCACTTACTTTTACCACTATCTTATACAATTTTTGTGCAAATATCCAGATTTGAGATCTTATTATGAAAAACATGACAAATTTTAGAAGCCAGTCATATACATCTGTATATAATTCTTAGAGAAATCAGTCTGATCCTGTTGCTTTTCCTCAATATATGCTGCTCTATTTAATTAGACATCCATCACCTTGCATGTTTGTCTTACTACTTTGTCTTAGTCATTTCTTCCTTTGGAGGATGTTATCTCTATATTATATTTATTTATTTGGCCAGGAATATGGTTTAAAGTTGCAAGCTATTCATTCCTGCATCCCATTATAGTAACTCAGAGATGTTCCAATTTCCCTCTATTATTTAATAGACTTAGTCTTGTACTTACAGAATTTCTTGATTATAGAGATTTGATAGAAAAGAAAAAGAGAGACACTATCATATATATTAATAGAAGGAAAGAACTTTCTTCCTTCTGTTTGAGTCTAGGAATGAGCCATTGTCTGACAACCAATCATGTAGTTACCAGGTGCTAAAAGCAGGGCTTAGGAGTAATCAAGTGGAGAATTTCCTTTTTCAGAAAGGAAATAGCACATTTGGAAAATAAAGTTAGGAAGATCCTACCTAGGCCATGTCCAAGGTCGCCTTCAAAACCCTCCCAGACCTCCATCATTCTCAGCCTGCAGTGTATGCCAATTGGCTTTATGATAACTTAGACAGCTATTCCTGTAATCATAGCTTCTAACAGGAGTGAATTTCAGTCCCAGTCTTAAGTAGCAAATAAATATTGGCTGGTATCCTTCAGATCGAGCCATCTCAAATTTGATTGACTTATTAATTATCAAATTAAGTTACATAATGTTTCCTGTCTTCTTAAAATACCCCCACACTCTCTAAAATTACTTAAGCCATCTGAAACTGACACAAAGTATCCAGAACAACTATAGGGACAAGAGGGGTTTAGATAACCCCCATTTGTTCTCAAACCTTATTGTTTGCCTTCCATATTTTCAATCAAAACTCTATTTATCTTTCCAAATCTCTCAATCCTATCCTTCCAATTATTCCACTTTCCTTTACTTTTTAACCATAAGACAAGATAGCTCATAAGTTATTACTTTTTACTAATATAACTTTACTGGAATCCTATTCCAGCTTGAACAAAGCAAAGAGGTTAGTGGCTAACCTTACAGGTTGATGGTTTTATGTCTTTGTTTCACAAGTTTGCTATTCTTCCCTAATTATACTCACCCAGGAAAAATAAGATATTTCAGGGATTAAATCTTGTACATATAATAAGTTCAAACACAAATCTTAACTCTGACTTAGGCCATAGAATGACTACAAATTCAGATCAAAACATTAAGATCTCTTCTGTTTTACAGCCTAATTTAACAATAAATTATTTTGAAAACTTAGTAGGCCTTCAAAGAATCACACACAATTTTCAAAATGTTTCTTCTAAAAGTATTTCTCCTTCTTTGAAAATAGTTTAAAATTTATTCTGATGTTCACTAAACTTGTATGAAGAAAATTAGTTAGAAACTTTTGAAATGATAGATATCTCTTCTTCCTTAAAACAAAAATAAACCTTTAAAACTGGAATTCATTAATGGTGTAAAATAACACAAATTCAGAATTATAACAAAACTAAATTCTTAGTTATTATGGAATTCCTAGATATCAAAAAAGTGTCTTAGTCAAAAAGGTGTTTGTAATGGAAAGGAGATTTAGTTTTTCTCAGTCAAGAATGACATATTCATTTAATTTTGTCTTATCATAATAATAAATTTTCCTTAAATATATCACTAGCAATTAAGTACATTCTGGCATTTCACATAGTCCACAAACCTTCAAATTAACATACATAAATATATCTTTTAGATGAAACAGGCTTGAAAATCAGACCCCTATTTTTTAAGAATTGTCATTAGCTCAATAGAAATTTTACAAGACAGAAACTTTTGCACAGAGTTTTATAAGAACATTAGGCCAATGCATTTCTAAACCACTTTACATAACAAATGGAAACTATAAATTTATGCCACCAAATATTTTTTTCATAATAGTCAAGATCTCAAATGGAAAAATATGCTATCATAGTAAATATCAAATTAAATTTTATCATATCTTTTTAAAAGTTCAATTCATATACAACAAGATCCAAAGTAAAATTGCTTTGACAACATTTCTACCCCACAATGGTCTCTCAAATTTCACAGTCTAAGAAAAATTCAGAAATATAATCTTAGAAATACAGTTTTAACACAACAATAACTTCATATAGTATTATTTGTATTTCCAGACATTTTTGATGTTGTTACTTTTAGTAATTAAAACCACTTCAAAGTTAACAATTACATTAGAGAGATAATAATAATATTGTATGTAACATATCCCAGTCATTATGTTAAGCATTTTACAATTATATCATCATTTTGATCCCATAACAACAACCATTATTATTTTTCCCTTTACACATCAGAAAACAGATCAAACACAGATAAAATACATTTTTGCAACTGGAACAGAGAAGTAAAGTTTGCCAAGAGCAGAGAAGCTGATGTCCCAGTGATGATGATTCTTGTAGGCAGAGCTTAGGGAATGCTCATCACAGGCCTGATCCATCCTCCCATCCCTTTCACTGCAGCTGCAGAATTTACTAAGCCTGAGGCAGTTTGCAGCTGCTGGGGCAGGGTGGGCAGAATGTATAGGCCCTAGGTGACATTTCCAAGCTTTACCTAGAAGGGTGGGCTACAAGGTGCCCAAGGGCACAGGACTGTTAGAATCACTTTCAGTCTGTGAATTGCTCCCCTTACACTTTGTACATTCTCTCTCTATAGTTAGATCTGGGATGAGAGGGGTTATTCCTTGTGACTGTTAAAAATTCCCATTCTGACAAACTCTCTTAACTCAGAGTGGGAGTGGGGAATGCTAAGTGATCAGGATTAGGAGGGGGTGTTTTAGCAAGGTGAGCTCCTGGAGCTATCCACAATCTTAGGAATTCTTTTTCAGTAATTCCAAATGATCAGTTTCCAAACTTTTTAATGATTAATCTCACAACCTACAAATCTGCTAAAATGATTTTACCTCAGATGATCTAACTTTCCATTGTAATTCCAGGTTGGCCAGATCAGAACAAGGAAAAGTCTTAAAGTTTTGTTTGTTTCCCTAGCTGCAGCCCTTAGGGGTCTCTGGCTGCCTGCATTTTAAATCTTACAAGATAACAGACTCACTCACAGCACACATGATATAGACAGGGACATACATTGACACACAAATTGCCGACAGGAAAAATACAAACAGAACTCACAATAAACAACAGAGAGGGGGGCACTTAGAAGCTTGGTAGAAATCCCCATCGTGAATTGGCTATTATTATTCTGAGGAAAGGGGGTTGCAAGGATTCAAGACTTGACAGAATAAGGGTGAATCCTGCAACCTTTTCTTGGAGCACCCCTACAGTCATTGGATGGGTGGGAAGCCATGGTGCCCCAAAGTTTCTGACTATCTTAAAGAAATAGGCCCCATGGGAATACGTTCAGGCCTCTAGTCTGTAGATGGATTGTTAATTGTCCTCTTCAAGACCAGAGCCCTTAAGGGAAAGTGGGGAAGGAGAAGGAGGAATGAAGGCTGAACGTAGTCGTCCTCAGGGTTAGAGCAGGTAAGAGAAGTTGAGGAGGGAGGAGATAAGGGCTAGGTGCCGTCATTCTCCTCAGATCAAAGCCTTTAAGGGAAAGGGGAGAAAGGAAGAAGGTGAGGAATAGGGCAGAGGGAGTAAAAGAGGACAGGCTGGAGTCCTTGGGGAGAGGGTGTTAGTCAGTACTTGGTTGGCAGCTTTGGCAGCCTTAAGGGAAGAAGGTCCTGCCTTTTGTTCTCCCTCAGCCATTTCATCAAGCCCAAGATGAAAAATTCCCACTGCTGGCTAGATGTTTTGTTGGCTTTTAAACTGAATTTGGTTTCAAGATAAAGTAACTTTGACCTGTCCAAAAGAACCCTATGGTGGCCAACATAATTTAGGCTATCTTTAGTTAACTGACACTAATGTTAGCAATAGTTCTACTAATTTTCCTAAGATCAATCATCAAAGGAGACCTAAGTAATGCAAAGCAATTTAACGTGAATTGGTCTCCTCCCCAAAGTTAGCTTAAAGGAAATTTGCGGACTTCAACCACACTAGTAGGAGTTCTTTGGAAGGTGGGAATAAGAGGACTTACCTGACCCCATCAAGGTTGAAGACTGCAGGAAAAATGAATCCTGAGGTGCCTAAGTCTTTGGCTTTGGCGAGGTGGGGAGCTGTTCCATTGTAGTCCACCAGTTCCAATCTGCATGTCATGGCACCATAACTGTCTACCTGAAAATTTGGTTAAGAAAAAGGCAAACAGGCTAAATGCATACAGTTTATTCCCTTAAAGCTAGCAGTTACATGATCATGGAGCCAGAAAAACTTCTGACTGCCTGATGGAAGAATGACCAGGCTTAAATACACTTTATCATGAGAAAGGAGCTTTCTTAGTTGAATAAGTTGTAAATTCAGTGAGACAAGACAATGAACAAAGTAGTATCAGTTGGAATTTATGATTCCAGGATGTCTGGATTTCCTCTATATAGCATATGTCTCTGTGATACAAGATAAGGAAAAATTCCACCACTCTGGTTGCAGGCATCCTGTAATAAACAGGTCTTTGAAATAGCTGAAACAGAAAAGAGCACTTTTAGAACAAAGCAAAGCAGTCTGATTGATTAGTTCAAGCTTGGGCCCAAGCTTGGATAATAAATGATTATCAATATGTATACAGATATACACACATATACATGTACACATATATACATATACACATATGTATATGTGTGTGTGTATATACATACAGCCCCAGTGTCTTGCCACTGGATTCTGATGAGTCTTGAGGAAAGAGGGACAGATCACTTCAATCTAATTCACTTGCAAGTCAAACCATTGACTTTTGTTCTCATTGACCCTCTTTGAGAGTAAGAGCAGAGGGTCCCACAACAATCCCCTCAAGGTCCACTTGGACAGTATTATTGTCTCTTTTTGCAGATAAGGACACTGAGGATCAGAGATGGCAAATGACTTGCCCAAAGTGACCTCAGTGTCAATATCAGGAGTAGCAACCTGACTCCCATTCCTGACTCCCAGGCCAGGGATTTTTCCAGGATCCTGCTCCACCTACTTCCTGGTTCCCTCTTTATAGGGATAAGAGTGGATAAGAGGGGTAAGAGTGACAGCAGCTAACCCCATGGATTCTCAGCCTTCCAGCCCACTCAAAGAAGTTAAGTGACTTGACTAAGGTCACACAAGTAGTAAGTATGAGAGTTGAGACTTAAATGCAGGTCTTCTGACTTCTGCCCAAAGAAAGTTGATCAAACAAGCATTTATTAAGCACCTACTCTACATGTGGCCCAGAGTTAGGCAACTGATGCTCTTAGACAAGCCGGGTTATCTTTTTTTCCACCTCCTGAGGTGTAGCTACTGATTAGGTATTTCAGCTGGAAGTAAAGAGAGAAATTACCTGAAATCAATCCCAATCAAGGCACGCCAGGCTCCTCGGAGAGTCTCGTTAGCCCTTTCTTCTCTTCATCCCATCACTTACTCCTGCAGTCATAACAATAAGAACAGACATTTATAGAGAGCTTGGAAGGCTGGCGAAGTGCTTCACATACCTGCTATCACTTGGGCCTTACCACAAGCCTGTCAGGAAGGTTCTACAAGGGATTATTTGTTCCCATTTTCTACATGAGGAAACTGAGACTTACGTAAATGTTTGAAGCAGGATTTGAACCCAAGTCTAAATCCACTGTTCTACCCCCATGTCAGGCTGTGCAATCGTAGAAAAAAAAGCATGTGGGAGATAAGTGGACTCTTTTAGACAACCAGGTTTCTGGAAGTCCACAGGAAAGGTAGGGATAGGGAGACACCAGCCTTTAGTAGAATGGAAGGCCCTTGAGGACAGGGTCTGTTTCACTCTTGGCTTTGTGTCTCCAGCATCCAGACCAGTACCTGGCGCATAGGGGAACCTTAATAAATGATTGTTATAGAGCACTGAATTGAATTGAATTGAATTAAACAACCCTGGGTTATTTGGGTTGTGGAACTCTGGGAGATCTCCATTCCAGCCTTCATTCCTTTAAAATTTCATTTTAAAAATTATTCCTTAAATCTTCTAATAGTTACAGAAATTGGAAGGGTGGGTCTATTTCAAAGGGCAAGTAGCTGTCTGGGAGTTCTCAATTTAGATCCAACACTTTCAGGGCTCTGAAAGTGATGCTTTATTCCTCTGGTTTCTAGCTCAGCCTCTAAAGTGGGATTTCCCTGGGTTCATTCTCTCCCTAGGTAGAGTAGTCATTTTGTGCTTTGAGATGCTCTCATGTAGAACTAACTGATGGCATACTGGACTGGAAAGGGGACCAAGAGGCAGGTCTCACCTCTTGAGCTGTCTTTCCATGCTCCTGGCTTTGGGTGCCTTCCTCCAGAACCCCTAACCCACATTGTAAATATTCTCAGGATGCCTCCATGCTTCTGCTCTCAGGGTGAAAGTCATGCAAAGATCTTAGCAGAAGTAGGATAGACTTCATTGGTACTGGCCTGGGAGCCAGGAGCCCCAATGTTGAGTCCCAACACTTGAGTGACTAAGTCACTTTTCCCATTAGGGCCTCAGTATTAGTACTGATTATGAAGAGATTAGGTGAGATGATCCCAAAGATCCGCTCCAGTTCTAGCATTCATTGACTTTGAGCTTCATTTTTCAGGTCTCTACAGTGGGCATAAGAGCCCTGACCTGCTTATCCCATAAGGGTTATCAAGAGGATTTTATGGGACAAGATATTTCATGTACTTGGACAGTTAGAATACTGGGCCTGGAGTCAGGAAGATCTGAGTTGAAATCTGGCCTCAGACATTTACTAGCTGTATGATGGGGCAAGTCACTTCACCCTGTTTGCCTCAGTTTCTTCATCTGTAAAATGATCTAGGAAGGAAATGGCAAATCACTCCAGTATCTTTCCAAAAAAACTCAAAATGGAGTCATGAAGAGTCAGACATGACTGAAACAACTGGATAACAACATGTGAAATACTTGAAAAATGATGAATCTTTATAAAAATACCAGATCTGGCTACTGGATTATTTTTCCTCAGTGGCATCTGTTTTCTAACAGAGAATCACAGGGCAAGGGAAATGTTCAACCCAAAGGAATGAATCATTAATGGTAGCACTTCAGGCACAGTGACATTGGTGGGGAAAGGGTTGAGAGATGGACCTAGGAAGGAGACGTTTGTAAGTAGCCTCTAAATGATACCAAACAGGCAAGCATTAGATGGCTCCTAAGCCATGAGGAAGGTGGAGGCCAAAACAAATAGGCCAGATGACATCCTCTTTAGTTTGTTGGTCACTGACTTTTCTGAGGGAATGGTCCCTCGGGAACAGAGCTGTAACCAGGGTGAGGCAAGCAGGCTTTTGGCATAGGGCACACACATGGCAGGGGTCATGTTTCTTCTCCAGTTTGACCTTAATGTCTGCCTCTAGCCTACTGTCTGTGTACTAATTGTCCCTCCTCCATTAGGCAACAAACTGCACAAGTGAAGTAACTCCAGTTGTTTCTAATCTTTACATGCTCAGCTCTAAGCTGAAGGTCTGGCACCCAGCAGGCATTTAATAAATGTTTGTCTGTTGAATAGAAGGGCCAGGGATGGTTAGTAGGCCAGGCATCTGGGAGCAGAAAGACAATGATTTCTAGAGACAGGGATTTCTAGTATTCTTTCTCCAGGCCTTTCTAGGTCACAGGACTTCAGAGGAAATATCCATCAGCAACAGTGGCAGGCTGCTAAATCCATTCTTCTTATCTAGAGTAAACAGTACAGGTCTCATTGGCTGCTGCTTGCAACTGGAGAGAAAGAGAGAGAGAGAGAGAGAGAGAGAGAGAGAGAGAGAGAGAGAGAGAGAGAGAGAGAGAGAGAGAGAGAGAGGAGAGAGAGAGAGAGAGGAGAGAGAGAGGAGAGAGAGAGAGGAGAGAGAGAGAGAGGAGAGAGAGAGAGGAGAGAGAGAGAGAGAGGAGAGAGAGAGAGAGAGAGAGAGAGAGAGAGGAGAGAGAGAGGAGAGAGAGAGAGAGAGGAGAGAGAGAGAGTGCCAGAGACAGAAATAGAGACACAGAGAGAGACAGACAGAGACACAGAGGGAGACACAGAGAGAGAGACATAGACAGACAGACAGAGACAAAGACAGAGTGACAAAAAGACAGGGACCTCCTCTCTACTTCTCTCCTCCTTCCTATTCCTGTCTCCCATACTCTTTGCTCCTCCTTCCTTTGAATTGTAGATTTAGAGCTAGAAGGACACTTAAAAGCTATTGAGTCAAACCTCATTTTACAGATGAGGAAACTGAGGTCAAGAGGTCAGCCAAGCGGCTTGCCCAAGGTCACACAACTGTTAAATGTCTGGGGCAAGATTTGAATTCAGATCATCCTAGCTTCAAGTTTAATACTCTATCTAGAATGTTGCCTGGCTTTTTCTTCCTCCCTTCCCTTTCCTACCTCTTCTTCCTTTCCTTTCCTGGTGTTTTCCCTTAAATACCCTGTTTTCATAAAATCTGGATTGATGTCACTTCATTTAATCCTTAGGAGCACTTTTACAACCTCCCTGAGAAGTCATTTAATCTCTGGACCCCATAATGATGGGGAGCACATTACATCCATCACTACATTTTTGAATAGTTCTATTTCTTGGGACATTACACATGTTTCAGCCCCAGGTCACACTTGGAGAGGAACAGGGAGAGAATTTGAGACCCACAACAGAAAAGACCCTTGTCTCATAACTACTTTAATTCCCCCTTTAGAAAGAGTTGGTGTAATGCAGAATATTACCTATGGGACAGCTAGGTGGCGCCATAGTGTATATAGAACCGAGCTTGGAATCCAGAAGACCTAAGTTGAAATATGAGCTCAGACAATTATTAGCTGTGTGACCCTGGATAAGTCATTTAGACCTGTTTGCCTCAGTTTCCTCATCTGTAAAATGAGCTGGAGAAGAAAATGGCAAACCACTCCAGTATCTTTGCCAAGAAAACCCCATAAAGAGTCGGACATAACTGAAAAATGACCGAACAATAACATGCATTTTATCTTCCCCTTTCCTAGGCTTGCTTTGACATCATTTCAATTGCTCTTTCTCCACAGCTTTAGCAGAGAGAAGCTCCATCCTGAGAGAGGGACTATATCTTATTCATCTCTGCATCTCCCTTGGTGCCCAACTGCTGTAAGTGTTTGTTAAATCAATGCTGAGTAAATTAACTGAGCTTAACCATAATGAAATTCAGAGACTGAGGGAGCAGCCATCCTAAAGCCAATCAAAGTTCACCTCTGGGTCTTCACCTTCCCTGCCTCTGCTGGATTCAAGTTTTGTTGACAAGATCATAGGAAAAGCAAACTAGGGCTGTTGGTTCCTCATGGTTGGCGAGTCAACAGCATTTTATTAAGCGCTTACCATGTGTTAACTGCTGAGAATGTAAAGAAAGCCAAAACCAGCTCCTGCCTTGGAGAAGCTCCCATTTTAATGAGGGAGAAGATGGGCCAGCATCTTTGTACATGCAAGATATAGACAGTGTAAGTGTCCTTCCTTATACTCAGAACAGGACTGATCACACACAGTAGAGTCTATAGTAATTGCCTGTTGACTAATTAGAGCATTAGAATCATAGAATGTCAAAAGCAGAAGGCACTTTAGAACATGGAATGTTTGAGCTATAGGGGGGCATCGAACATGATTTCTTATTGAGAGCTGAAAAATAGCCTTAGAGCAACAATCATAGAATGTTATCGCTAAAAAAGAATGTAGGAACCCAGGGAATTTAGAATTAGAAGGAACCCCAAAGGCCATCTTCCAAACTTCCATCATTTTATAGATTAAGAAACTGAAGCCCAGTGAGGTCAAGTGATTATATCAGTGAATATAAGTAAATCATATCAGTGGGATTTGAACTCTGGTCATCTGATCCTAGAATAGATGTTTTGAACCTTTTTTACGTCATGGACACTTTTGACAATCCAGTGAAACCTATTGCTTTCATCTCAGAATAAGGTTTTCAAATGCACAAAAATAAATTAATAGATTACAAAGGAAATCAATTATGTTGAAATATAGTCTCTAAAATATTTTTAGAAGTTTAAGGATGCCAGGTTAACAATTCCTGCTCTAGAACCCTTGCTATTTTCACTGTAACAAGCTGAATGTCTTGAGTGTAAAAATGGAAAGAATGAGGATGGAGAGACTTTGCTCCTCTCTCCTCTCAGAAACTCTAGGGAAGTGTGGATGAATATGGGAGGAGGAGGAGAGGGGGAGCCTAGGAGAAGGGTGTGAGGAGGAGTCTGGCAGCTGCTCCCTCACAAAACTAGAAGGTGTGAGGCATGAAGAATTACACTTATTTGGAGAGGAACCACAAGAAATTTAAGGGAGGTTGGAATTACAAAGTCTTGTAGTTTTTAGGGTTGGTGGATAGGGAAGAGGTGGGAAGTTTGGGGGAAGTGTAAGAGGCAGTGTATGTGATGTGGAGGGAGATCTGACCCCTTCCCCTCTCCATCACATATCCAGTTTCCCTGTAGGCACAGAAATGGTGTGGGAGATCCTAGAGACTCAACCTCTCAATAGTCTCCATAGTGTACATTTGTTGAGCTTTTGCCCAGAAAGCTCAGATAATTGTTTCTGGAATCCCTGCGCTGACCCTTCTGAGTCTTTGGGCTCAGTTTCCCTCACCTATAAGATATTAATAATTGACATTTATACAGGGAATTGTTGAAGTTTGCAAAGCACTTTGCTCACATGATCCCACTGGAGCTTCACAATTATCCCCCCTGTAAGGTAAGTATCAAAGTATTATTCCCATGGTGTGATGGTTGAGGATAATAGGATTATAGACCCAGAGCCAGAAAGGACCTTGGAGGTGCTAGAGTCCAACCCACTGAAGTGGACATTATTCCTCCCTGGGCCTGAGGTTGAGAGATATCTGTTAGGTTACTGGGCAGGGTTGGATAACTTGCCTAGTAACAGTTTTTCTGTTGTTGGGCCCCTGTCAAAATGTTATTCCCCTTTGGTTTAATATCTGATGAATTGTTAACAGTCATTTTTGTTTAGTCCATTTGCATAGTAACCACCTGTGCCCCCCCTAATGTTAGACCCCCATTGCCAGGTAACCACCTGTGCCCCCCTAATGTTAGACCCCCATTGCCAGGTAACCACCTGTGCCCCCCTAATGTTAGCCAGGTAACCACCTTCTGCTGAGCCCCCTCCCCTTCCTGACAACTACTCTATGTTGAATGACAACCAGTCTTTGATTGGGTACCTCTCCTGGCACCTGTTTTCTGTTGGGGTCCTTTGCCTAGTAGCACCCTGACAACCCCCTCTGTTTTGGGGGCTCTTGCCTAACAACAAGCCCCCCTCTTGCTCTGTCAGAACTCTGTTTGTTTTGGAAACCACAAGGCTGTACCAAGAAGTGCCAAAATGCTTAAAATGCACTCACCCACCTCAGTTCGGGGCTGTCTCCTCTCGGTCTCTCCATGAGGCAGCAGCCAGCTTGGCTAATAAATGAAGCTCTCAAAATTCCTAATTAACTTGCCTGTGATTTATTCTTGGTTCGTCCATTTCACCCACCTCATTTTATACAAGAGGAAGTTGAGGAAGAAAGGTTAAGTGACTTAGCCAGCTAGTAAATATATTAGATGCTATTTGAACCTAGGTTCTAGTTTTGCCTCCAGGACTAGAAAGTCTTTCATCAGTGCATGCTGCATCTCTGAACCTCAGTTTCTTCAACTCAAGAAAGAGCAAGATGGGTTAGATGCTGTTTGAGGTCTCTTTCAACTCTAAAATCCTCTGACTCATCCACTCACCAATACATCCATTCCATCCATCCATTCCTCCTTGTATCCTTCCCTTCTGTAAATTGACTTATCTTTCTTACTTCCTCCCTCCTTTTCCCTTCCCTTCTCTTTTCTCTTTCCCTCCTTCCCTTTCTCCTCTCCTCCTCTCTCTTTCCTCCTTTTTCTCTCTTCCTCTCTCTTCCCCCCATTGTTTCTCTCGCTCTGTTTCTCTCTACTTAACTTCTTCCTGTCATCCCCTATTTGCTAATTAAAAGCAAATAATTACTGTATTTGTTTACAACTGAACCTAAACAAATTTGATATTGAGCCCTTTATGGGGAATTTTCTGCCTCACATTTATATGCTCCTTTCCTATCCCAATCCCCATTCCCTTTCCCACTGCCCCTTCCCCAGGGGCCCATTGTATTCTGTCTGCTCTAGCTTGCTTTTCATGTCCATGAAAGAAAGCTCTTGGTGCATAGAGTTGGGAGGGACCTTAGACCATGGAACATTTAATTTTAGAACATGGATAGACCTTAGAGCTCATTAAGTCTAACCCTTTAGGATTATAGGATAATCGATTTAGAGCTAGAAGGAATCTTCCACCTCCTGACTCTGGGCATTGTCATTGGCTCTCTTCCACATCTGGAACTCTCTTCCTCCTCATCTCCACCTCCTGGCTTCTTTGACTTCCTTTAAGCCTTTCCTAAAGTCCTGCCTTGTGTGTGAAGCTTTCCCCAATCCCTCTTGATGCTAACGCCTTCCATACATCTCATTTGTGCCATAGTTGCCACATTCTCTCTCCCACTAGAACCTCCTTGAGGGCAGGATCAATACTTTTGCCTTTTTTCTGTTTCTCAGCACTTAGCTCAGTCCCTGGCACATGGTAAACACAATAAATTCTAGCTGTCCCCAAAAGGTGAGGACTTTAAATTAGTTGCTGCAATCCTCTTTTTCACTTCAAAGAGCTCTCCTTTTAGTAATGGGGCATAAATTTTAGAGCTGGACCATAATTACCTTCCCTAATACAAGCTTCACTTCTTCCATCCTATGTATGTCTTTCACTCCCATGCAAAGTGAGTACGAACATCAGACCTCCTCTTGAGAGGGCTGTTAGACACAGGTGGAGTAGGTATCTCCTTAAATATCCTGGGGTCATAGGGCCAAGGGCCACAGAACTAAATCTTGAAGGGAACTCAGAGGGCATTCCATTCAATCACCTTGCCTGACTGCTGAGAGAACTGTGAACCCCAGAGAGGTTGAGGGACCTGCCCATGGTCACCAGCAAGTGGAGGAGTAGGATTTGAATCCAAGTCTTTGGACTCCAAATCCTATGCTGTTTACACCATAGCCTGCTACTTCTTGAAGATGCTTCCTCCCCCAAAGACATTACCCATTTTGGCCTGTATGCAATCAATCAATACACCAATCAACAAGTATTTATTATTTATTATTAGCACTCAGTATGTTCCCAGCACTCTCCAAGGTGCTGGCAATGCAAACACAGAGAATAAAACAATGCCTGCTTGCAAGGGGCCGGCTGCAAGGACATATGGATATATGGTGTGTATGTATGTATATATGTATAGGTGTGTGTCCAGCACACATAAAAATGAGTAAACACACACACACACATACACACACACACACACAAAGTAAATAAATATAATGTAGTTTGGGAGAGTCCTAGCAACTGGGGTGAACAGAAAAGGCTTCATGTAGATGATGACACCTCAGCCACATCTTAAAGAAAGAGAGGGACCTGATGATGCAGAGGTAAGGAGGAAGCAAATTCCATGCGTGGAGGGTGGCCAATGCAAAGGCATGGAGGTGGGAGATGAAGAACAGAGGAAGGTCATTTTGGCTGGATCTCAGAGTGTAGGGGAAGGATATAATGTCCAAAGAGTCTGGAAAGATAGGAGGCAGGCTGCATAGGATTGTAAAAGCTAAAAAAACCCTTTTTTAAGGAAAAAAAAGCTTTTCTATCCTAAAGTCATTAGGAAGCCAATGGAGCTGATTTTGAGTAGAAGAGCAACACTGATCTAACTTGTACTTAGGAAATCACTTTGTCAGCAATGTGTAGGGAGGGCCAGAATGGGGAGGAATCTGGAGGAAGGGAGAACAATTAGGAGTCAGCCACACAAATCCAACTGAGAGCTGATGGGGGGCCTAAGTTTAGATGGTAGATATATGATTGTAGAGATGGGATCTGATGTTAGAGAAGAGAAGGTAGAAGTGATAAAGATTTGACAGCTGATGAGATGTGTACTTTGGGGGAGAGTGAAGAGTCCAGGATAATTCTGTGGGTCTGGGAGACCAACATGGTAGTGCTGAATGAGAATATAGAGCAAGGGTTCTTAACTTCAGATCCACAAACCCCTAAGGCTCTGTGGATTTGGATAGGAAAAAAAAATATGTCTTTATTTTTACCAGTGTCTAATTGAAAATAGGCATTTTCTTTAATAATTAATGTAGATAACGAACATTATTTCTGAGAAGAGGTTCCTAGGCTTCACCAGCTTTCCAAGAGGTCTAAACACACACACACACTACTAAAAACTTCTAGGAAAGGGAGAGACAGTGACAGAGGGGGGGAGAGAGAGAGAGAGAGAGAGAGAGAGAGAGAGAGAGAGAGAGAGAGAGAGAAGAGAGAAGAAGAAGAAGGAGGAGGAGGAGGAGGAGGGGGAGGGTATCTAGGAGGAGAAAGTGATCTGTAGTGTCCAGTGTGACTGATGTGTTAGATTTGGAAATTAAGAGATCACTGGCAACTTTGGAAGTAATAGTTTTGCAGTTGAATGGTGAGTTCACACAACTTCATGTGAGTGGTTTCAGGTCAGTGATGAGGTCTGAAACTAGATTGCAAACAGTTGAGGAATAAATGGGAGGAAAGGGTGTGGAGGCAATCGAATGTGTGCAGATTTTTTCCCAGGAGTTTAAAATGAGAAAGGGCAGAAGGCTATAGAACAATAGTTTAAAGGAATGGCTGAATTTTGGGTACCACGTTTTGGGAAGGCCATTGATAAAATGGAGTATAGAGGAAGGTGGCTAGGATGGTGAAGGACCTTCGATTCACACACAAGGATCACTTGAAGGGAAATGGGTTGTTTAGCCTGAAGAGAAAGCCCAGGTCCAACAAAATGATTGTCTGTCTCCAGGTACTTGAAAGGTGGAAGAGGTTTTAAATATTCTGCTTGTTTCTTGAGGGTAATACAAGGGGCAATGGGTATAGATAGCAGAAAGAGACAGATGTGTGTTGTGCTACAGGTAGAGAAAAGCTTCCAACAATTCCTAACTCTCCTAGAGTGGAATGGGCAGTCTCTGGATGCAGTGGATTCTTCTTAAAGTGGATGGGTATTTGTTGGGCAGGTTGTTAGAGTGGATTCTTGTCCAGGTATAGTTTACAACAGCAGCCTCTGAGGTCTCTCCCAATTCTAAATCCTATGATTTAAAACTGCAAAGAGTTTTGACTGAAAGTCAGGACACTTGGGTTCTTCCTTCCTTCCAGTTTCTCCATCTAAATAAAGGCTGACATTTTGTATTATACATAGCTCCCAGCTCTAACACTATATACTCCCAAATCTAAGGGCACTCCTAATTCTGCCTCTAAAAGTGACCTTGGGTATGTTGTTCCCTGCTCTCCGTGCCTCAATTTTCATATGAAAGGGTTGAACTAAATGAACTCTGAGGTGCCTGCCGGGTGGGGTGGGAGCATAATGGACCCAGTAAGAACCACAGAAGATTATTTAAGGATGAAAGGCACCTTAGGGATCATCTAGTGCAATTCACTCACTTGACCGAAGAAGAACCGCTACCTAGAGACAGTAACTTCCCCAGGGTCAGACAGGAGCTAAATGTCAGAGGCAGGATATGACTCTTGACTCCAGAACCAGCCCTCTTTCCACTATAGAAGCTCCCTCACTTTAGTGAAATGCTTTGAATCTTCCACCTCCAAGAATTTGTCCCTATGCAGGGTTTTGGACATGGAGGAGATAATAAAAAGTAAATTGTCTTAAGCAAGGTAATCAGGTTTAGAAAGGAGAAAAATACTTTATTGAGAGATGAGTCAGCAGCAGGAGAAACTCAGGGAGAAGTGGGAACATCCAGAGGCTGATGAATACACAGGCTGAGCTGTGGACCGACCAAGCAGGGCAGAGTAGAGGGCCTGGGGCAGCTGCTATCCAGCCTGTTTCAGCCCAGTGGGAGTGGGGGAGGGGAAGACGCATGCCTCTCCCAGCCCATGGCTCACCATAGGGCTGTTGATTTGTTAAGGCAGAAATCCCACAGAGCTTGATTCTGAGCGGTCATAATTATAACTGACAATAGAGCCTTCTATTTCCACTGAGCTTTTCACTTTTTTTCCAAAGCCTCACAAATATATCATGCCATTTTGATCATTACCAGAGAGGCCCCATGAGGTAGGGTCATTGGGCATTGGGACTCTGACTCTAACAGACCATGGTATCTTGGGCAGCTCACATCTCTTTCATCTTGTTTCCTACCTGTGTAAAAAAAAATGTGTGTGTGTGTGTGTGTGTGTGTGTGTGTGTGTGTATTCCAAGGCTGCTTCCAGCTCCAAAATCCCATGTTCCTCTCTTTAAAAGTCCTCCTAGTTGCAACATCCTGTTTTTAAGCCCTAATCTCCCTTCCAACTCTATTTTTTTGGTTCTAAGGTACTTTCCAGTTCAGCCATGAGGTGGCACAGTGGATAGAGTACCAGACCTGGAGTCAGGAGGACTATCTTCCTGAGTGCAAATCTGGCCGCAGACCCTTAGTAGTTGTGTGACCCTGGGCAAGTCACTTAACCCTGTTTGCCTCAATTCCCCATCTGTAAAATGAGCTAAAGAAGGAAATGGCAAACCACTCTTGTCTCTCTGCCAAGAAACCCCTAAGTGGGGTCATGAATAGTGAGACACAACTATTTACCCTGCCTTTTTTGAAGGTCATCTATTGGCTCAGTGGACAGAGCTCTAGGGCTAGAGTCAGGAAGACTTGAGTTCAAATCCAGCCTCAGACACTTACTACCTGTATGACCCTGGACAAGTCATCTCATCCTGTTTGCCTCAGTTTCCTCATCTGTAAAATGAACCGGAGAAGGAAATACCACACTAGTATCTCTATCAAGAAAACCCCAAAAAGAGCCACAAAGAGTTGGATATGAGTGAAACCCACAATAACAATCAGCTCTAACATTCTATATTTTCAGGTCATTTTTGCTCTAATATTCTGTGTTCCATTTTCCAAGATCCCTCTGAGTTGTAAAGTTCTGTATTTCAGTGTTGTCTGTCCTAACAAGGGTTTGTTGAATTAAATTGAAACCCATGACCTCTGTAAACTCTTGAATTTTTATGACTGGATGGCTAGAAAGGGATCAACAGTGACACAAATATATCCCATCTTTTATAGGCCAGGAAAAAAATGAGACCCAGAGAATAATTGATGAGTAACCCCCTCCCCAAATGTACATGGATGAAGGTTATACCTTGTTTTGTTGTAAACAAGAGATACTTCAAATGGACCCAGAATTCTAATGATATGGGAACTCTCACTATGGAAATCCCTTTCACTAAGGCAGATTGTCAACTTACTGGTTGTAATTGATTGGTTTAGAGGGTTGATTGAGTACTGAGTGATCAGTACTCGAAGGTATTCATCCAGTATGGCAGAGGCAGAGCTTGAACCCAAATGTTTCTGATCCCGAGGGCAGCTCTCTACTACACCATGCTGTTTCTCAAGAAATACTTATATAGGCAGAAACTAATGGGCAGGAGAAAACATTATTGAGCATCTAGCTCTTAAGGAGCTCTTTTGGTTCCTATTTACGATTGCATACTAAGCAAGAAGAATAATGATTTCAAATAATACATTTGTATAACACTTTTCACTCATTATTGTATGTTCATGACCCTTCTCCTCCTATGTTCCTGTGGAGAAATAAGACAGGTCTTCCCATTTCCCTCTCATAGAAAGAGAAACTGAGGCCCAAGATAGTGCCATCTCTATAGTGAGGCTAGAACTATGGAGGAATGCCCAGAGAGATTGAGGAGTGGTAAGTTGTCTGGGGTGGTCCAAGAAGATGGGAAAAGGAGTGCTAAGTAAGCTAATTAGGTGATCTAGGTAGGCTGGGGTGGGCTGAGTGCCTTGGGCTCAGACACCAGTGATCTGGACTGCTGAAATGTATGAGGAGACTCAGGGACTGGTTTGCTTTTAAAGATCTAGTCTTTTCTTTTTAGGGGTCCAGGTCCCATCACCCCTTCAGAAATTACAGAATAGAAAAGAGGTCTTCCCAAGATAAGGGATCCTTCCCCAAGGGGTCCTTTTCCAAGATAAGAGCCTTCCTATCCAGGACTTGGGAAGAGATACTCCCACTCTCCCCTATAAACTAACATTTGGAGTACTGAGGTCATTTCTGGGCACCATATTTGTGTGTGTGTGTGTGTGTGTGTGTGTGTGTGTGTGTGTATAACAGTCCCTGGCCTTTGGCTTGTCTTGATTTCTGCCCCCTTCCCATCACAGATAACAAGGTGTCAACATTTTTACACAGTATGAACACATTTTCTCTGACTAAATCAGAAGGGTAAAATTGATTCTACCTCTGGAGGCTTTTAAAGAGCTAGATCTTCAAGTGCTGACATGGTAGCCCAGCTCCAGAGTTTTAGTGAGTCTAAGCCTAGAACACCTTTGTGGAATATGCCCCCTGCAGAGGAGAGGAAAGATTTCTCTCCTCCCCTCCCATTGCCCTCACACATGGTAGCAGAACTATTTTCCTTGAAGAGTACACATCACCCAACAAAGATGAAAGAAACTTATGTTCTAGATAGACGCTGAGAAGCAGTACTCAACAAAAAAGAGAACTGGCTATAAATTGGAGAGAGCTAACCCAGGTAACTGAGAGTGGACAGAGAGAGAGAGTAAAAGATTCTTCTAATAAAAGCTCTGGACACAGAGGGGAGTTTCCTGAGGACCATGAGGAGAGAGAGGACATTAAGCCCCTGCAGTTCAACAAGACTGATATTCTTACAGATGCTTAAATGATGCCCAGGTTTCAGAGAAGGGAAGGTTTTTATAACTTATTATTCTCACTTTGCTACTTTAGCAGCTTTGAAAAAAGTCTATTGGCTGATTGTTAACAGAAGCACTCTGGTGGGGGCTCATGAGCTAATTGTAGGAGTTTGGATTCACAATGTCCTTTAGAAGCTGGGAGCAGCAGCCACTTTTTTGGGATTCATCCTTCAAGTGCGAGTTTAAAGTGGCCCAGTGAGGATGCTACATTCAGAAGAACGTTGAGAAGCTGGAGAGCATCCAGAGGACAACCATATGGTATCACACAATATTGTTGGAAGGAATTGAAGGTGTTTAGCCTCAAGAAAAGATTTGGGCACTGGGCAGAGAGTGTGAGCATGACGGATGCCTTAAAGTGTTTGTAAGGCTATGTAGTAGAACAAAGATTAGTGTGCCTCCAGTGGCGGGAAATGGAAGCAACATTTGAATGTTGCTAACAGGCAGAATCCAGCTAAATAGAAGAAAACCTTTTAAATTGTGCTGTCTCAAAATGAGATGGGTCAGAACCAGTCCTTGAATTAGGGGGACATGAGTTCAAATCTCACCTCTGATCCTTACTAGTTGTGTGACCCTGGGCAAGTCACTTAACCCCCATTTCACCTCCCTCCTATCATACAACAATAACACCACCAAATTGATATGGGCCACATGGAAGGTAGTAAGTAGTTTCCTCCTCAATGGAACTTTTCACTGAAAAAATTGTGTGATCCCTTGACATGTACATTACTAAAAGGATTCTCTTTGAGGTGTGTGTTGTACTAGTTGGCCTTTGAGACTCCATCCAATTCTGTGAAACCCACCTAGCCAAAGGAATTATACAGTCACTCCAGGCTTATTCTAGCAGCCCATTGAGATTGATGACTCTGCCATTTGGGAAGGAGTACAATGTTACTATAGAACTGATCCCCATCTCCAGTCATCTGGTAATTGGGTCCAGTGTTCCCTGTCAGTTAGTCAGTGAACATTTATTAAGTGCCTACTATGTGCTAGGCACTGTGCTAAGTTCCGGAGATACAAAGAAAAGCAAATGACAGTCCATGGTCTTAAGGTGTTCACAATCTACTGGGGGAAGACAAAATACAAAGGAAGCTGAAAATGGGGGAGGGGATGGAGAGGTACCCAGGATAGTGATATGATGATGTCCAGATAGTGCCTCTGGGTGGGTAATGAAGGGACTGACTGAAGCTTCCTCCTTAAACGGAGGTTCTGGGGAGGAGAGATCTCTGCCCTCCAAACAATTGCCCTCTCTTGGTAATCTCTTCCACTCCACCAGACTGGAGCGCCATATTGTACTTTCAGATCTGGGTGATATGCTCCATGGGCAGTTAGGCATTTCCCTGGTCAAGATTGGAAAGTACCTTTAAGGTCATCTAGTCCAAGTCTCTTATTTTTCAGCTGAGAGTTACAGAGTATAAGTGACTTGCCCAGGGTCACACAATTAGACAGTAGAAGGGCAGGCTTCAAGCTCTAATGCTCTGACTCCACATCACCTGCAATCAGAACGGCCATTCTGTGGTGCTGCTTCTTCAGCCCTCCTTGCTTCTGAGCAGCTCCTTTCCTTAGTGCATGCTGACTGTGTAACTCCCTTCTCTTCCCATGGTCTGCTATCCTTAGTCAGTCAGTACACGTTTAGTAAACACTTCTTACGTCCCAGGCGCTATGCTAAGCTCTGGGGACACAGAGAAAGGTAGAAACACAGTCTCTGTCTTGATCACATTTTAATGGGGGAGTCAAAATGCAAACAACTGAACAAATTGTACAGTGGAAATTGGAGGTAATTTCAGAGACAGGGAAGGAAGGAAACATTTATTAAACACTACTATGCACCAGGAACTATACTAAGCACTTTACCAATATTATCTCATTTAATGGAGCAAGTAGATGGTGCAGTGGATAGAGCACTAGGCTTGGAATCAGGAAGATTCATCTACCTGAGTTCAAATCTGGCCTCAGATATCTTTTACCTGTGGATCCTTGGGCAAGTCACTGTGTCTCAGTCTCCTCATCTGTAAAAGGAGCTGGAGAAGGAAATGACTAACCACTCCAGTCAAGAAAACCTCAAAAAGGAGAGTTAGACATGACTGAAAACTGGCTGAGCATCTCATCTATTCTTTGCAACAACCCCAGGAGAAAGATATTATTATCCCCATTTACAGTTGAGGAAACTGAGGCAAGAAGAGGGTAAGTGACTTGCCCAAGCTCACATTAAGTGTCTGAGGTCAGATTTGAATTTAGGTCTTCTTGACCCTAGACTTGGTACGTTATCCACCCAATCACCTAGCTGCCTAGGAATAGTGCTACAGATCTCATTAGGAAATACCTAGGGTTATAACCGGTTAGTTAATGCATTTTTAGCTCTTTTGTGAATCATGCCCATAGTTCTGCCAGGCTGTCACATAGAATGGCCCTGTCAGAATGCTGTAAGACTTCCTGGCCCTTCTCTTTTACTTAGTGGTCTCTAGTCTTCACTCCTGGTGAATTTAGGATGATTTGACCCTCTCAACTTCTTTGCCACTCAGGGTACAGACAATTGGTACTCCATCCCCACCCATGGTCAGCACTTCTTACTAAGCATTTTTGATGGTGGTGGTGGGTACATTTTCCCCCATTTCTACTCTCTATCCTATGACTCTCTATCCTAAAACTTCTCCTCCACTGGCCCTACTCTTTTCCTTATTCCCACTTTCTTATGCTGTCACAATGGCATTGTAGAGAGAAGATTGAAGTTGGAGTCACAGGATATGGGTTCAAATTCTAGCCTCAAGAAAAAGCAAAAAAAGAAATTTACATGATAACTTTATATTATCACATAGTTTAAAAGAGCAGCAAGTTATACATAATAGATTTGCAGTTTCAACTACAATCATCTTTCTAAAAATTATATTATGTTATGGAAATGCTTGTTTTATTCCATAAATTTAAGATAAATACAAAATTTAAAAAAATCTTTTTTTTTTAGTTCATCACTATATGACCCTGGGCAAATCACCTCAATGCTCTGAGCCTCAGTTTCCTCTTTTGTCTCATAGGACTATCATGAAACTCTTTGGGAAACTTCTATGTGCTATAGAAATGTGAGCTCTTGGTGTTAGTCTCCCAGAGCCCCCTGAATCACAGCTGGGCCTCCTGGCACCTTCCTTGCCTGTTCTACATAAGAGCTATTCCATGGGGTGGGGTCAGGGCAGCTGGTGCTGTGGCCTTTGCCAACTAAGGGTTTTACATGCCAGACTCCCTGAGGAGGTGAAATATTCCTCAGGGTGAATTTGTGCATGTCAGGGCTGCAAAGAGGACAAAAGGACAAAAAAGGAAATGCCAGGGAGTTGGAAGGTAATTATCCCTGGCTTCTTTGCCTATCAAGTTCAAGTTCAAAGCTAATTGGACAAGGAGCGAACCTTCAGCTTTGAGAAGCCTTAGATAGGGAGCAGCCACGGGGAGGATCAGGTCTTGAATAGGCTTTAAATAGGGTAGGAGACACAAAGCCTTCTGTCTTCTACCAGCCTGGCACCGCACCCATCAGCCCATGCCCTCAAGCCCTGCCTAAACCTGATAGCTGGCTGTTGCTTTTTTCCTGCTCCTACCTGCTTCTGCAGTTCAACAGGAGATTTATTCTTCTCTCAGGCCCTGTAGGCTATACATTCCTATGTATTTATTTTTATTTAGCTCATGTATGCTGTATTCCTGAGCTGAAGTATTTAGTGTTGGAATGAGAATCAGATTCAAAACCAATTTAATATGTTGTGCAGTGCTAAGAGTGATGGTAAGGTTGGGCAATGGTTTTTGGAATCTGGAGTTTGGGGAGGATCTGGGCTCAAATCCTTTCACTAATACTGCTTGGACAAGCCATGGTCTCCTGATATGTAAAAAAGAAGGAATTAAACTAGGCAGCCTCCAAGGTCCCTTCCAATTCTAACTCTTTTGACAACAACCCTTCTTAATTCTAGTGCGTTCCCTCTGTTAATTATTTCCTATTTATCCTATATACCACTTACTTTGTATATACTTATTTGCAAGTTGTCTCCTCCATTAGATTGTAAGGTCCTTGAGGTCAGGGACTGTCGTTAGCTTGTTTCTGTGTTTCCAGCACTTAGTACACAGTACCTGGAACATAGTAGGGCTTAATAAATGTTTATTGATCGATTGATTAAACCTATGTTTCTGTGAGTTACTATTCATTAGGTCATTACTATCTGCCTTCAGGGAACTTCCACATGACGTGGAGACAGATAAATATATATAAAGTGATTTAAAGGGGAGAAGGCATCGATTAGGAGGTGGCCCCTGAGTTGTGCTTTGGGAAAGCTAGGGATTCTCTAAAGTGGAGGTGAGGACAGAGAACATTCTGGAGTTGGACCATCTTGCTTGCAGGAGGAATGTTGGTAGACAGGAACAAAGCACAAAGTGATATGAAATGAGAGGAGCTGAGGACAGTTTTAGATGCCAGGCTGAGGACTTTATGTCTTATCCTACAGGTAATAGTGAGCCACTGAATATTTTTGATTAGGAGAGAGATAGGGTCAATCCTATGCTTTAGGAAGATAAATTTGGGAGCTATGTGGAAGATGAACTGGAGAAGGGGTAGACTGGAAGCAAAGAGCCCAATTAGGAGGTTGTTACAAAGTTCAGTGAATTCAGTAAGCATTTATTAAATGTCTACCAGACACCAGACACTCGACTAGATGCTATGCTAGGATTATATTAGCCCAGGCAAGAGATGTATCTAGGTGTAGCTGAGCTAGGGTGATGACTGAGTGGAGAGAACAGGTCAAAAGTGAGGGATTATAAAGGCAGATACTGTATAAGCAAAATCAACAGCACTTGTTAACAGATGGAAGATGGCTAAAGTCAGGGATGACTTCAAGGCTGTAAATCTGGGTTATTAGAAGAACCGGAAAGCCCTTGCTAGCAAGAGGGACGTCTGGAGGAAGGGATGAGTTTTGAGGGAAGTGGGCTGGGTTTGGTCAGGTGGTGGTCCTATCCAGGTGGTTTTTGTTTGGATTGAAGGAGGAGTTAGCCACCAGCAGCAGCCTGGGGAAAACAGACCCAGCTGGAAGAGCCAAGGGAAGTCCCTGGACGGGCAAGCATCCTCCTCAGACAGGAAGCATCCTCAGACAGGAAGTGAGAGCTCCACCTAGTCCATGGGAACAGATGGATTATTGGATGGATGGAAGGTGGGGTAGAGGTTGTTCCTCATTATGAAGATGGCTGGAGTTTGGTTTCGGATGTCTGGCTGGGGAGAAAATTTCCAGCTTTGTAACCCTGATAATTGAAATGAACTGGTCTTCTGATCACTGGACTCCCTCCAAAGGTCCAGGCAGGTATTCTCATCAGGGCCTAGAGGGGGGTATTATTAGGAGGGATGTGACCTATTTTCCTTGATCCCTTTTTAAAAGGCTGCCTCTCAAGGAAGAGGAAAGTAGAATTGTAGACTTCTGGGGCCCCAAGCAGGCACAGCAGAAACTGCTCTGGTTTATTAGCTCCTTATATCACCTGCTCTTTGCCCTCTCCCCTCCCCATGCTCTATTTGAGTCCAGAGAATGACCTTTAAATGTTATCTAGACACCTCAATCTCTGCCTCTTAAACCACTTTGGATAGGGGGACAAATTCAAGTAAGGGTCCGAGAAGTCTTCCCTGCTGCTACTTCTCCCCCTCCACACTGATCTCCTAAATCTCTGTATTATAAACACTCCTTTGTGTAAGGCACTGCTGTGTCTACCTGGGCTCCTCTTGTCAAATAACCCTGGCAGATTATGGTTCAAATCCCTCCTCAAATACTTACTAACTGTGTGACCCTGGGAAAGACATTAACTGCTGTCAATCCACCTCCTTCTCTGTTACATGTAAATAAAACTCTCTGTCCATTGACCTCAGAGGGAAGCAGTATGACTCCAAAGAGACATCTACAATGCCACCTAAACCTGAAAATGCTGGATGCTCCTTCCTTATTTAAGATAATGATGGAGGACAACCCATCAGTGCAAAGACATGGAGTTGGGAAATGGAGAGATAATACCTTGAGATGTAACTCTGGTTCAAATCTGTTCACAAGTGAAATGATTTTCATAGTCTCTCAGAGATGATTTCGTTCAAACCACATCTGGACAAGGGTCTCTGCTATAGTTATCCAGTCTTTGCTCCAAGACCTCTAATAGGAGGGACCTCACAGCCTGCTAAAGTGGAGAGAAGAAGGAGTCAGAGAATCTCAGCGCTGGGATGGTGCTCAGAGACCCTCATACCTGAATTTCCTGAATTAGAATCCCCTCTGCTATATGCTAAGTAGTGGTCATCCATTGTTTTCTTGAAGACTTCCCAGGCTGGGATGTGTGTGTGTGTGTGTAGGGGTGTGAGTGTGAGTATGTGTGTACGTGTGTGTGTCTGTGTGCATGTATGTGGGTGTGGGTGGGTGCATGCATGAATCTACTACCTCTCGAAGCATTTTCCCTCCCATTCTACTTTGAGATGGCTGTAATTGTTAAGAATGTTTTTCTTTTGTTAATCTCAAATTTGCCTCCTGGTAGTGTTCACCTGTCCTTCCCACTTATGTTTCTGGGGCCAAGTACAGAATCAATTCACTCCACTTTGGGGCAGGTCTTATGGGTTTACTTCTAAGTCTTTTCTCCCATTGATCTGAAATCCACCTCTCAATCCAGATCAACCAATGTTTACTACTGCACGCTACTGGTCACTGTGCACAAGGACAACAAGGTAAAAGAGTTCCTTCCCTTGTGAAGTTTACATTGTATTTGAGGGATAAATACAGCAAAGTAAGATACAAGGTAGGAAGTGAAGGGGGGCAAAGCGTAGTTCAAGGAACTAGGGACTGTTAGCTTTGAAAAGAGAAGCAAGCCTGTGCCTTCAGGTCTGACATTGAGGGTTATGTGGAGGAAGGCATACCCTTGTTCTTCATGGCCCTGGTGGGAGGGCAGAATGAGGAATGATGGGCAAAAGTTAAGGCATGCATTTTCCCATCTAGAAATTTCCGAGAACACATCTGTTTTCTTTTCCAAGAAGAATGATGTTCGGTCTTTATTAGATAGGAAAAAAAAGTTGATGAGTAGTTGATATCCAAGATAATTAGTGAAATAATAGGACAATCTAATGCTTACCAAATTCCCTACACCATGCCCCTGTGAGTTGTAAACCAGAGGGCTGAAAGAATTTGTGGATTTGATTGGGGAACTGCTACCGGGGAGCTTTGAAATATCTGGGGGAATTAGAGGGGGAAAAAGGTAAGTGTCTGAATTTTTTTTAAAGGAAAAGAATGGAGTTTATAATCTGACTGATCCCTGACAAAACTCTAGCATTTGTTACTAAATGGTGGTTAGTGACGATCTAGAAGAGGACGAACAATCCAAGTGTCTGTAGAGTTTCATCAAGAGCAGGGTGGGCTAGATTAAAATTCTTATTTCTGGACAGGATCACTGAACTGGCAGATAGGGTAATGTTGTAGACATCATTTACCTAGATTTAGCTAAATATTTGATCACCTAAGATTGAACTCATGTCCACATAATCCAAGACTTCATCTCCTTGCTGCAAAGAGGGTGACTCTCAGCTCAAAGCTTATAGTCCTAAAGAAATACCTGGAATATTGAGAGGTTATGTGATCATCTAGCATCACACAGTTCATGTCAGAAACAAGATCTAAATCTAGATTTTTCTGGTGTCTACCAACTTCTCCATGCTATATCTCGTAGGATTAAAGGATCATAGATTTTAAGCTGGAACTAGTCCAACCCCCTCATTTCACAGAGTCAGAAACTGAAGCCAAAAGAGTATAAATAACCTACCCAAGGTCACAGAGGCAGAAAATAACATTACTGAACCTCAAACTCAGGTCTTTGGACTGCAAATCACATCATTTTGGAGCTAGAAGAGACTAATCAGACTTTCTATTCTAATTTATATCCGAATAACAATCCTGTTTCCAACACCATCTCCATTCTCAGTTTAAAGACTTGTATTGTGGAGAATCTCACTCCTTTCCAAGGCAGCACATTCCACTTTTGACTACTTCTCAAAATGCAGGGTATAGGATGTGTTCAGGGAGGACCAGTACCTTTGGTCTGATGGCTACGGAGCCCTTTTTGGGGCTCTTTCCATCTTTAGTGTCCACCTGTTCCAATTAACTCTCACCTGTGGCTGCAGCATGTGCAGCGGCCATACCCCAGTAAACCATTTCGGCAGAAGGGCCAAACCAGGTTGAGGGTAACCAAGCGTTCTCAAACCCATTGGTGACTTAGAGGGGTGTCTACCCCAAGTGCGTGAAGACTTCCTTTGATGGAATGGGTGGATGAGAACAATTTGTTCCAATGGTCATGAAGGCAGATGAAGCAGCCATGTGGAGCGCTTAAAGCTTGGTTAGACACTGAAGACTCCCAGATCATCCGCTGCACCCTGAGCCATCGCCAGCTGTCTTGACTCTGTCCTGTCACTGGACTATGATGTCTCTGGAGGAGAGTGTGAGGTTGACAACTTTATACAACTCTGCCTCACTTAAATCCAATTTCTGCACGAATTAAAAGACATCACCCATACCATTTCACTATTATGTCTCAAAGTCCTGAGGTGACAGGTAAGTGATGAAGCAGCGGATGCAGAGACACTGGGAGCTGTAGTCAAAACCCTGCACACAGGCAACCCAGGCCATAGGGTCTTTTCTCACTGGAAGCAGCCGTGGGACTTGGAAACCCCCCTGCATATCTGAGCAGCCTTTTAAGGATTGCACTGCTTACCTCTTGGTGTGAGGAAGGAGGCTAGAAAAAGGTACCCTAAACATTGTCTGCTTACACAGCCCTGGCCTGATTACGGTGGCAGGCAGGGAATTCCACTATGTCACCAAAAAACAAAAAAATGTACAAAATGTACGAAATGTATGAAAACATCCGCAAAGATGATTCCACTAACCACTGGCACATGGAATTTGTGCGCACTAATAGACAACACAAAATCCAGTAGACCTGAAAGAATTACTCTTGTTGCAAGAGAACTCAACAGGTATTGCATTCAGTGGCAGTCCTGAGTGAAACAAGGTTGACCAAATAAAGTTGGAGCTGGATACACCTTTTTCTGTAGTGGGCACAGTGAAGGGGAGGGTCGTGAAACTGGTATAGGTTTTGCAATCAAAATTAATCTAATCAGCAAGCTGGCATGCCTTCCAAAAGGAGTGAATGACAGGCTCATGACAATGTGATTGCCACTCGTAGGAAAACACAATGCCACCATCATCAGCGCCTATGCTTCCACCATGACAAACCCTGATGAAATCAAAGAAAAATTTTATGAAGACCTAGAGACCCTTATCATCAATATGCCAAAAGAGGACAAGTTTATAATTCTGGGCGATTTTAATGGTAGAGTAGGCTCAGACTATCAGACTTGAGAGGAAGTCCTAAGGAGGAATGGAGTTGGAAACAGCAACAGCAATGCTCATTTACTGCTGAAAACTTGTGTATCACATAACCTTCTCATCACCAACACTGTCTTCCGTTTACCTAAATGCAATAAAACTTCATGGATTCACTCTTGCAGCAAACATTGGCATCTAATAGACTATGTGATTGTAAGGAGAAGAGACAGACAAGATGTGAGAATGACAAAGGCAATGTGTGGTGCAGAGTGCTGGACTGTTCATAGATTTATCCTTTCCAAGCTAAATATTCACATTCATCAAAAGGCAAAGTGACTACCAGAAGAATTAATGTCAACAAATTAGATCTCTTCTCTGAGCTTGAACAGTTTTTTGCTGACTTGGAGGAAAAGGTGAGCCAACAGACAGTTGGAAACAGTGGAGCAGAAAAAGAGTGGGCAGCTCTCAGAGATTTGGTGCACAGCACTGCATTTGCTCATCTGGGTCACAATACTGGCAAACACCAGGACTGGTTTGATGAAAATTGTGGGGAAATTCAGAAGCTGCTAAATGAAAAACGAGAACTCCACAGGATTTATCAGCAGGATAGCTCATCCACCTCTAAGAAGGCAGCATTTAATTCCATCAAAAGCAAAGCTTAGAGAGATGCAGGATTCCTAGGTCAGTAAGAAGGCAGATGAAATTCAGTTTTATGCTGATAGTAACAATCCAAAGCACTTTTATGATTCCCTGAAAGCTATTTATGGACAAAAACCCTGTGGTGCATCACAACTACTCAGTGCTGATGGAGTCGCATTGATTAGTGATAAGGACATGATCCTAGAGAGATGGGCTGAACACTTCCATAGTGTTCTCAACAGACCATCATCAATCAATGCTGAAATCATTGACCACTTATCTCAGGTTGAAGTCAATCCCTCCTTAGCTGAAGTTCCAACTGAAGAAGAGGGTTTGAGGGCCATTAGACTCCTGTCATGTGGCAAAGCACCTGGTACTGATTCTATTCCAGCTGAGATTTACAAGGTAGAGGGACCGTTGCTCAAACAAAAGCTGACTGCAATTTTCCAGTTTATATGGCAAGAGGAGGTTATCCCCTAGAAATTCAAGGATGCCTCCATTGTCCATCTCTATAAGGGTAAAGGGAATAGATTGTCCTGCAACAATCAATGTCTCTTTTAGTCATTGCTGGCAAAGTTCTTGTTAGAGTCCTTTTTACTAGGATGATCCTTCATGTGAAAGATGGTCATATACCTGAGAGCCAGTGTGGCTTCAGAAAGGACTGAAAAACAGTCAATATGGTGTCTGCTGCCTGACAACTCCAGGAGAAATGCCAGGAGCAGAACAGAGGGCTGTATGCTTATTCCCATGCCTTTTAGTATAATGTTTTCAGCCATGTTAATAAATGATTTCAATGAGGATGAACATGGCATCAAGGTCAGCTACTGTACTGATGGTAAGTTCTTCAATTTGAAAAGGTTACAAGCCAAGACCAAAGTGCAGGGAGTATTGGTGCATGATTTCCTGTTTGCAGATGATTGGGCACTCAGTGCAGCCTCTGAAGCTGAGATGCAACAAAGTATGGATCAATTCTCTGCTGCCTAATTTTGGCCTAATAATTAACACCAAGAAAACACAGGTCTCCATCAGCCACCACCACACCATCCATACATGGAACCATCAGTTACAACAAATGGAGGAGTTTTGAATGCTGTGGATGATAAGTTCACTTATGTTGGTAGTGTATTTTCCAGGGATGTACACACTGATAATGAGGTTGATGCATGCATTGCCAGAGCTAGCGCAGTGTTTGGGAGGCTCCAAAGAAAAGTTTGGGTGAGAAAAGGTAGCAGACTAACTACTAAACTGAAGTTCTACAGAGCCATTGCGCTGACCTCATTGTTATATGCTTGTGAAACATGGCCAGTCTACCAGCGCCATGCCAGGAAACTGAATCACTTCCATTTGAACTGTCTTAGGAAGATTCTGAGGATCACCTGGTAGGATAAGGTACCAGACACTGAAGTCCTTGCTTGAGCTGAATTGCCAAGTATTCAAACTATGCTTCAGAGAGTACAACTCCAATGGGTTGGCCATATTTTTCAAATGCAAAATATACGCTTGCCAAAAAGACTATTTTATGGAGAACTCGCATGGGGCAGGCAATCACATGGTGGCCAGAAAAAGCAATACAAAGACACTCTTAAGGTCTCTCTCAAGAACTTTGAATTTGACTGGGCAACATGGGAGACACTGGCACAGGACCACTCAGCATGATGTGCGGACATCAGAAAGGGGGGCTGTGCTTTTTGAGCAAAGCAGAATTGAGACAGCACAAAATAAGCGCAGGATGCAGAAATTTGGGATATCCACCCCAAATATTCATACAGACCATCTGTGCCCAACCTGTGGTAGAGCATTCAGAGCTCATATTGGTCTGATTAGCCACAGTGGGACACACTGAAATTTCACTTAATCATGTTGATGTCATTTTGGTCCTCTTCGAAGATGAAGGACAACAACCAAAACTTCTCAAAATGAAGACGTTTTCCCTTCCCTTTTTTTGTAGTATACAAGTCTGAACAAAGCAATTTATCCTTCATAACAACATCATGAGCATATATGTGTAGTACTTGATGTTTATAAAACATTTCATACTCCTCACCTCTCAGGCCCTTATTGCTTCTTTCTTGAATAATTCTGACAGGTATCTCTACCTCTGAGCTCCTCTGTCTCCATCTTCCAATAGCTTTTAAAGTGACAGATTCTTAAAGTACAGACTCCATCACTCCATTGTTCAAAAAGGGCCAGTGGGTCCCATTGCCTTCTAGGATCAAATGCAGGCACCTCTGTTTAGTTTTTAAAACCCTTCACAGACTGCTTCTTGCTTACTTTCCCAGACTTACTACACATTATTTTCCTCTCCACATGGTTTGGCTTGCTTTTCCTTACCCCCAGCACTCTATTCCCCTTCTCTGCATAGATTTTCCCACACACATGGAAAGGACTCCTTCCTCACCTTCATCTTTTAGAATTTCTTCAAAGTTCTGCTCTTCCAGATGAGACTTTTCTTGATCCCCTCCAACCTCATCTGCCAGTGTCCCCTTTCAGCCAGTCCAAGGTCACATAACTATCATCTAATAGAACCATGGCCTGAGACCAGGTTTTCCGGCTCCCAACTCTGAAGTCTTCATTCATAAAAGCACTTTCACATATGTCCTTTTACTGGTCCTCTTTCAGAAACACACTGTAAGGGGATTGTTAATTTCTCCTCACATTCTCCTTTTCCACTGTGGCTGAGGAAACAAAGGTGAGATGATTTGCCTATGGTCACCCAGCTAGTGAGTGGTGCTTACCCTAGAGCCTGCACATAGTTGGTGCTTAATATATATTTATTGATTGACTGATTGGCTGGCAGATAGAGCTGAATCATACTTTTCACCCTTTGCTCCTGTTCTCTCTGTCCCTGCTTGTCTCCTTCTCTGTGTGTGTCCCTCTCTCCCTCCCTCCTTCATTCCCCTCTCTTCTCCTTTTCCCTGTGAGTTTTTAGACTTTGTTACCTATATGTGGACTGTCAGGAGAACAGGGTATGATGGAAGGGCAGAATGCGTGGAAGTAGCTCCTCTAACTCTGGCCTGACCTCTGAGGAGGATGTCATTGGGTCCCCCAGCTGGTGTAGGGGGTGGATCTGGCCTCAACAGATGGTCTTAGCTTCTTCCCCTTTCAGGAAAATGCTGAACACCTGATGTGTGCAGAGTTCTGTCCTAGGTGCTGGAAGGGGAGGATGGGGGTAAACAAAACCTGGGGAAGCCTGTGGTAGCAGAGAAGGTTGCAGGAAGAGAAAGGGAAGCCCTACTCAGGGTCCCAGAAAAGTTATAAAGCTATCTACTCTTTTGGAGAAAAGTTTTTGATGCCCGTGGGACCAAGGGCTCTCTCACTCTGCTGCCATGACTCCAGGGATCTATGGATCCCTTCCTGGGGCATCAGACTGAAGCATTAGCCTGACTTCCTCATCTTTCCCTTTGTCTTCGTACTGCTTCCTGTTTGACATCTGCTGTTTGGGTATTTCAGTTGTGTCTGACTCTCTGTGTCCCCTTTGGGGTTTTTGTGGCAAAGATACTAGAATGGCTTGCCATTTCCTTCTGCATGTTATTTTACAGATGACGAACTGAGGCAACCAGGATGAAGTGACTTGACCAGAGTCACGCAGCTAGTAAGTGTCTCAGGCCAGATTTGAACTCAGGAAAAATCAGTCTTCCTACTCCAAATCTCATGTTCTAGCCACTGCCCCATCTGCCAGTCTTATAGAATAGCAGAATTTTAGAAATTATTATCTAGTCCAGTCTTGATAAAGATCCTAAATTTCCACCTACAGCCTCATTGATAAGAGGATGACTTCCAGTGGATGGGGATCTCATTACCTTGTGTGGTAGTCAATCAATTTTGGAACAGCTCTTCAATTTTTTGCCTACGTAACTTTCATCCCTTGGTCCTCATTCTGCCATTCTGGGTCCAAAAGAACAAAGCAAATCCCTCTTTTCATGGCAGTCCTATCCTTTGAAGGCCATGAACATACCCTCAGATAAATCTTCTCTTATGCAATCTAAACATCCCTAGTTCCGTCAGTTTCTCTATCCCCTTATGATATGAAAGGCATTCTGGAATAGTGAATAGATAGTTGGCCTTTTAAACCTGGAAGGCATGAGTTCAAGTCTTGACACATACTGATTGTGTGACCTTGGGTATGTGACAACTCTTTAAGTTTAGAAGTGACAGAGAAAGTTCTGACCTGCATTAATAGAAGGAATTTATTCATCTCCAGTTCCTGATATCAATGAAATCACAGGGCTAGTCCCTGTGGCATGGGTTCAGGTCCCCCTGACCCTCCTGGCCACTCTTTTCTCTATATTCTCCACTTGTCAATTTCTTGCCTAAAGCTGAATTATTATAACTGTGGAGATTGATCAGGCGACAAGTTAGACACACAGGTAGGGAGGCTTAGCATTAAGTTTGCCTTAATGTATCTTAGAAGTTAAATCTGTTTTAGGGACCTGTCAGAACTAGATTCCTTTGCTCAGTTAAATGAGTGAAGCCTAGTTCTTTCTCTTCTTGCCTTTTTTTCTCTTCTTAGATCTAATTCATTGGAAAGAAGATTGGGCTACAAGTTTGGAAAATCAACTCTGTTCATAGACATGTACCCAAGCCTTGATTCCCTCAAATGTAAAATGAAAGAATTGGATACGCTGATATCTCAGGTTTCTTTCACTGTCTGATCTTTTCCCCAATTCGAGCTGGAATGCTTTTTCCTCTCTCTGCTCTCCTTCTTGCCAAGGAAGCAGTTCTTCCCCTTTCTTATTGTACTATGACCTTCTCAGGCTCAGAAGGAATGACTCTCCAGGCCTTATGACTCTCCCCTGAGACTGGCCTTTTAAGGTCAATCTAATGTTTAGCTCAAGTTTACTGACTTCTTTGGTATTTTCTAATGATTCCAGTTTTTCTTAATAAGTACCTCCTGTTCATCATGCTGTTTTGTATGTATCCCGGGTCCCTCTGTCAGTCTGATGAAACTGATGGACCTCTCTTCAGAACGATGTTTTTTAAATGCACGGGATAAAATACATGGGATTACAATGAAAACCAATTATATTGAAATAAAGACAGCATTTTTCTCCTCCAATTAAACAGATGCCCTGAAATCTATCTTCAGATCTCTGGGCTAAGAACCCTTGCTGTAGCATCTCAATCTAGAGTTTTTTCACCCTTTTTCATCTTCCAACCTGCCTCAATATACAACTCTCTTTGCTTCAGTCTTTGAGGATGCCAGGTTCTTTCTGGCTGAGTTGTAGGTGCAACACATAACTCTAAATTGATCGTATATGAAAGATATCCATTCCAAGAGCACAATCTTCTTACTCATTTCAGCTTGGCAGTTTATCAAGCATCTATCCTATATTTCACATATTTATCTTGCTTTTGCTTCTTTCTCTTGCTCAAGGAAACTCGAGTGGTAAAGCTTCCCAGGTTTGGGGGAAGTGTCCTTGGTCTTATCTGCCTTGAATTGTAAAACCTTAACAACATAGCTTGGGATGTAGATTGAGAAGGCACCTAAGCCTCAAGGACTCTAGGAATTATAAGGAACCTCAGAAATCACACAGCCCGATGTGAAGTCAGTCAATGAATAACTAACAGGCTCCATTTGAGGCCCTTCACTAGTGGAGGAGCTCACTACCTTCAAAAGTAGCTGGTCCATTTTTGGACAGCTCCCACTGTTAGGAAGGGGTTCCTTATATCAAACTGAAATTGCTTTCTCCAACTTTCACCTGGGGCTCTTTGCTCTGTCCTGTGGAATCAGGCTTAACCTTCCTTCTGGACCCTACATAATTATGGTGTTATGTCACGTGTTGACCAGCCTAATACAACCCATTAACCATCTCTCTCTCACCACTATTTACCACTGGCCTAGCTATCAGACATTATACTGTATTCCTCTAGTACAGTGTAATTTTTAAATCCAAGTATTGAACTTGACATTTACCCCTGTTTACTTTCATATTTTTGGAATTAATACATTGTCATAGCCTAAAGTGATCTTTTAAAATTTACAATTCTGTCATATGATATGGATTAACTGTTCCCTTGGACTTTGTATCATCCACAAATTTGTTCAGGATACTGTCCATGCCTTCCTTCAAGTAATCAACAAAGATGTAGAACAGATCATTTTTATACACTGATCAGTTTGACTATTTTATACCATTTCTTCCTTTTGAAAAAAATTCTTTGTTTTAGGATTGGAGGGGAAGAAGAAGGGATACAAGAGCAAATCTAGATGGTAGAAGAAAAGATACCAAAAAGAGGGGAAGGGAGAAAGTATTTATTTTGATGGCACCGATTATGTGCCAGACATAGGGCAAGGCACTTTTATAAATATTTCTGCATTTGATGTTCACAACAACCCTACAAGGTAGATGCTGTTATTATCCCCATTTTACAGTTTAGGAAACTGAGGCAGACAGTGTTGCCCAGGGTCACACAACAAATAAGTGTCTTCAAATTCAGGTCTTCCTGATTCCAGACTCTAACCAATGAGGCACCTAGAATGATAGGAGCCAGTGGAAGACCTGGAAAGCTCTCTCCAGGGTGACATCAGTCCACTAACCACCACTTTGGAGATCTATTCTTTCAAGTTATTCTAGTTCCATCTAACTATATCCAGCATGCATGCCTCTAGCTTGTTCATATGGATAGCGTGAGAAAAAATGACAAATGCCTTGCTAAAATTTCAAGTATTCTTTGTCTCATCCCTATTGGCTCTCCATGTTCACTATTTCATTTTCCCTTTTAAAAGACTCATGAGGACACATATGTATTTTATGTTATATAATGTATCCTATGTCCCATATGACATATACAGGACAACATGCTCTCTCTAGTGTCTGACATCATTTCAAAAATTCAGATATCTCCTAAGGAGTCCTTATGAGTATAAACATACTGTTTTTGAACCCCAAAGTCATAGATAGATATTAGCTAGAGCTATAGATATTAAATGTTGCCTATTAAAATGAGAGTTTGGGGGATGATCTTCTAACTTTAAATCCTGTGACCCTGGCTTTACTAACACCATGCTCTTTATCTCCCTTGCCTGGGGAGGATTTTCAAGGGTGTCACATGAGAAGAGCCCTCAGTCTCCCAAGGAGAGCTGAGCCAGGGGCCAAGGTGGGGCCAACCTCCACAGGAGACTATTAGTGGAGATGCCTTGCCTCCCAAGATGCTGGGGAATGGATGTTTTGATTTCTGGGCTTCAGCATCTGTGGCAGCTCAGCCCAAGTCACTTGGCATGCTACCCCTGTGCCAGTATTGATGCAGCTGGGGAGGCTGAACCCACAAAACCGGGACCAGCCTTGTTCTGCCAGCAATTCTGAGGATCCTGGCCCTCTGGCTGGGAGCAGACTCCAGGCCTGCTGGCCCCTCTGAGGGATGATCATTAGTCTTTCTCTCTCATAATTGGGCTGTAAACACCCAGCAGAATAAGAGACCCAGGAGCTATAATTATGAGCTATTAGCCACGTGGCCCAGAATTGCTGACTCCACAGTGTCTCCTTCCTCTTCCCAGCAGGACCTCAGTCTCCCAAACTTCAGATTTGCCAGCTTTTGGGAAGAATTCCAAACAGACGGCTCATTCCCCAGCTCTTCTCAGTGGGAGAATAGAATTAGTTCCATCTCCCAGGATTCCAAGAAGTTGTAGTCAAGAGACATGAGTTCTAATCTTGGTACTGTCATTTATGGATGTATAATCATAGGCAAGTCCATTCCTGTCTTAGAGGTTGTTTCCTCCTCTGCAAAATGGGGTGGAGTGGGATGGTGTAATCAATGTCATAAGAAAAATACTTCTTAATCATTAAGTTCAACAGAAATTTGAATTTTTGAAATGGTATCAGACACCAGACACTGCTATATTCTGCCCTGTTCAGACTACATTTGGTGTAGCGAGTGTAGGTCTGGGCTACCACCTTTATTATTCCCCACCTGGAGAATTTCCAGAGGAGATAAATCAGGGTCTTATAGATCAGAGAGTTTGATCTGGAAGTTGCTTCAGTGACCTGAGCTCTGACCTGCTCTGTCACATAGCTAACATGTCAGAAGCAGGGCTTGCTGATCCTTAAACCAGTACTCTATCTATAAAACCACACAGTTCAAGATGATGCCCCAAGAATCAGCTGAAGGAACTGGTAGATATTTAGCTCAGACAAAACAATAGTTTTAGTGGGGACTCAATGTTTGATCTCCTATTCACTACTCAGTGCTCTTAGAGGATCCTAACTTTAGATCTGGGAGAGACCTTAGAGATTACCTAGTCTGACCCTTCCCCCCACATGTTTTGCAGATAAGGAAACTGAGTTGGAGTGAGCTTAATTAACTACTAGCCACATGGCACATAGCTGACATGTGCCAAAAGCGGGTCTTGAACCCAGGTCTTCCTAACTCCAAGTCTACTATTGTATTGGGATTGCAAAGGGCAGTCATTTCCAGTCACATTCAACTCTTTGTGATCCCTTTGGGGTTTTCTTGCCACAGATACTGGAGTGGTTATTCATTTCCTTCCCCAACCCTTTTTACAGATGAGGAAACTGAGGCAAACAGGGAGGAGTGACTTGTCCAATGTCACACAACTAGTAAGTGTCTGAGGCGAAATTTGAACTCTCTTCCAGATTCCAGGTTCAGAGCTCTGACCACTGTGCCACCTAACTGCCCTAACTCTAAGTTTATGTCTTGAATATCAATTGAAGGAAGGGGTGCGTGCGTGTGTGTGTGTGTGTGCTCTGTGCAGTGAAGAAAATATCTTTTCTGATGAACTTTAATTGTGAAGGTTTTTACACTTGAATGGAGTGAAAGAAGGAAAGGAAGGAAGAAGGAAGGAAGGAAGAACAAGAAAGAAAGAAAGACAGAAAGAAAGACAGACCAAGATGAAGCCATGGAGTGAGAGCATTGACAGCAGGGCCAAAGGGATTCATGTGCTTTCCTTAGAACACCCCTGAATGCTCCTCCACTCAAGCATCTTCAGTAGCTCCCTATCAGGTTAATTATAAACTCCTCTGCTTGGCATTTAAAATCCTCCACAGTCTGGCACCCACATGCCTTTCCAGACATTTCCCATTATCTCCCATGTGCTCGCTCCAGTCATACTGGCCTAACTCCTTTGTCCAAACTTGAAATGCTATCTCCCATCTCTGTCTCTGCACAGACATGTTGCTCACGTTCTCCTGGATTGCATGTCCGCCTGATGACTCTCAGCATCATCAGCTTGCTCTAAGGACAGGCTCAGTTTCCCAGTATTTGATGTCTGCACTGGTGCCTTTCTGACTTGAAGCCATCTGGCGATTTCCAATAATGGCTCATTGGTCAGGCTGAGTAGACTCCCTAATTCATGTTGATCATCACTGACGGATGGAATCTGGGGAATTCCAGGATGGAGCTAGATTCATCAGTCAATGTTAGAGAGGACAGATCAGGGAACAGAACCCTGGCTCTTCCATGTTTTCCCATTATCATGACTTTAGAATAAAGGAGAAGGAGCCTGGTTTATCCCAGCAAGATTAAAAATGGAGACAACATAGTAGCATAGAAAGAGGACTGGATTTTGGAGTCAGAGATGGACTCAGAGAATCACACAATCTCAGAGTTAGAAGGGAGACCAAGTCAGCCTATGTATGAAAACAGTCTGTGTTAAAAATGGATTTGAATCCAGCTCTTAAAGATTAGCTCTCTATCTGTTGTGCCATAATTCCTTTCTTATCAATGTCCTTCCTAAAATGTGTGGTGCCCTCAAGCTGAATATACTACTCCAGGTTGTAGTGTGGCTAGAACAGAGTATTTTGGGACTATTAGCCCCTTCAATCTGGATGCTAAGTACTTTTAATGCAATGCTACACTGTTTGAGGCATAGTGAACTTGTGGTCCACTGAGACTCCCAGATCTTTTCCTGCGTAGTCATGCTTCCTCCACTCCACAGTGAATACTGAGTAGTTATCATCAACAGGTTGACAATAGGGTGGGAGAACTCATCTCCCCTCCCCTATGGAGTATGGGGGGGGAACTTCTTGTTCCATTTGATTCCAGGAACACTTGGTACCCCTCTTCCAAGAGAATGTATGGGGAGGATTAACTCATGGCTTCTCTCTGAAGCTGTCAAAGGACCCTAAGCTACTCTCTGTCCTTTCCATCATTATGCCTGCAAGGTCTCCTTGCTTCCCTTCCCCCATACCATCCGCCTCCAATGGGCAAAAAATAGCACAGCATGAAAAAGCTTTTTAAGTTCTCTTTTGTCGCATCTGCTTCCTTGGGTCTCAATGCCCTGCTTTGTGCGTCCCGGCTGATCCATCTGTCTGGGATTATAAACTCGAGGAGGCAGGGACCAGGCCTTTATTTGATCAGTCTCGGAACAATTCTTCCCAAGGGCGCATAGCTCAGGCTGAGCTCTTTGGGCAGGAGGGGAAAGAGACCACATCTGATTGCTATAGGTGTGGGGGAGGTTGTATCCAGCCTGCCCTCACCTTCTACACCCTTCCCTCCATCCTGGGTCCAATGGGATGAGGGGGGACAGATGTCTTTCTCTTCTCTCTCATTGCTGCTGGAGCAACGGATGGCTCTCTGGGGAGATTTCAAGAACCAGCCAGAAGCAGGACTCATGTTTGTGTGGCCTGGACAAGACTAGCAAATCAAGCCTTCCTCGTGTTGCTCCCCACCCCAGGCTTGGAGCCTTCCTTAACAACTGAAATATTTTTGAAAAGTGTCCCTCACTGAGCTCATCCTCCTCCCTCACCCCTTGGGCCATGGGCACTGCCAGGGAAGAATAATACTAGCTGGCACTTACAGAGAGCTCTCTATGTGCCAAACTGTGCTAAGTGCTTTACAATTGCTATCTCATTACTAACACATGTGACTTAACTTGTTATGGCCCCAACAGGGAGTCGGCTAAGACCAGTCATTGAAAATACATGCATGCACACATACAGGAACACATGTATGTGCATATATGTACACATAGAGACACATACATGCATAATATATGCCAGAGTGTAGGCTATTCCAAAGTGGTATATACATATACACATGTGTGTGCATGTGTACATATATACTCATGTATATATGTACACACAATATGGATGTGCATACACACTATACATGTATACGTGTATATATGTGCGCTCACATGCATGTGTGATATGATGTATGATTATGTATGCATGTATAATATGTGTATATATACAAACATCAGGATTGTAGGATGTCATATATACATATACACGCACATGCATATATATATATATATACAGGCATATATACAACACATATGTATATGATACCCTATGATCCTGAGGCAGACGGTGATTAAATGACCCACCCAAGATGCATATTGAATGCCCACTGACTTGACTTGGCAATGATTTTTGCATCTCTGCGGCTGAGCTTCTCTCAAGGTGGCTAGACCTGTTTTGAGATTCCAAAGCAGCCAGCAGCCCCTGTTAGAACCTTCTCCTCTTGGCAGGACCCAAGGTGGGTGAGAAAACTGTCACTCCCTATCCCATTGGGCCCAGGACGAGCAGTACATTGGAATGAAGTCATCAGCTGGCTCTTTCTTTGCTCATGATCCAGTGAAATTGAGGCAAAAGGGTATCTTCTGTCTATTTTCATTGGAAGAGTGGGCACCTTGGGGTGTTTTATGGACTTACAAGAGTAGTGACCCAGTTTATTCTTTAACTGATCACCACTGACCTATTTTCATTTAATCAAGGCTGGCTTACTGGAGAAAAGGGAGTTCGATTCCCTTCAGCTCAATTAGCAAGCATTTCTGAAGGTCTGCTATATGCCAGGTGTTGGGTGAGGTGCTAACGATAGGAAGAGACGGCAGTATGGATTTATGCCCTCAAGAAGTTCACATTCAAAGGAGGAAATAGCACAAGTGAGTTACAGTTGAACTCTACAAGCAGTTATTAAGGGATAACCTTCTATGAGCAAGGTCTTGTACTAGGCCTTGAGAACAAAGCTATCAAGCAGAAACAGCCCCTGTCCTCAAGGATCTTCATTTTATTCCTCCTTTCTTGTCCTCAGTTTCCTTCCCTGTAAAATGGCAGGTGGGATCCACATTCCTTCTAGGTCTAACATACTGTACTAAAATTCCTTTAATATATTTTACCATAGGGCATGTGAAACCAAATAGGTAAAAAAAGTGCCTCAAGGCCCAATTTTTTAGAAATACAATTGTTAAGTGAAGGGGTACATTAGATCTTCAGAAGTCGCTGTTGACAAACTGACAGGAAGAAAGATCTTGGAATATGCTTGTGGTCCCAAGACTATTCTGACCTACATGTGTTTCTGGAAAAGGCAGCATCAGAGCCTTAGCCAACATATTTTGTGCCCAAAGCAAGTGGTCTGAAGCAGGAGTGGGGATGCTGCTGGAGAGAGCTTCCTGGCAGCCTGGGGATGGAGCTCACCTGGGCTGGAGCATGGCTGGCTCCCAGAAGGAGGAAGCGCGCGCCATCTGTCAGCTTCCCATTTTAACTAATTATTCTTGTTACCGGAGAGGCAGTGTGGGGTGAAGTGGATAGAGAGATGCTCATGGAGTCTGGGAGATCTCTGTTCAAGTCCCATTTCTGACACATGCAGACGTGTGACCCTAGGCAAGTCATTTTATTTCTAGTGAATCAGGTAACTTTCTAAGACTAGAAATCTATATTAGTATAAGAAATTTTCTCATTAAGTGTCCCCTATTCCAATGAAATCCCAGCTTTTGTTTTGCCAGATGGATACTAAGCTCAGTTGTTTCTAGACACTATGAGCACTTTCTACATCTGAGGGCCTTAGTGTAAAGTTTCAGCCACTCTGCCCTAGTTACAGCATTATGGAATGCAAAAAGGCTGGTTGGGGGTGAGGGGGCATAATGGAAAGAGTGTTGGATTTGGAAGGGAATAAGCATTTATATACTCTGTGACAGGCACTGTGCTAGGTACTTTTTACAAATATTTTCTCATTTGATCCTCAAATCCTAGGTGCTGTTATTTACAGTTGAGGAAACGGAGTCAAACAGAAATTAAGTGCCTTGTCTAGGGTCCTACAGCTAGCGAGAGTCTGAGGTCAGATTTGAACTCAGTTTCCTGACTCCAGACTCAACACTCTATGTGCTGGGTCAGAGTCAGGAAATCTGATTTTAAATCTAGACTCTGTAACTTAAAACTCTGGCTTTAGGCAAGCGACTTTCCCTCTGTTAAAATGACTCGAGTTCGAGTATTGGTTCTGTTTTCTCCCCATGAGACCTTAGATCCTAATTTAACAACCTTGGGGAGTATGGGGGCCAGCCTTGCTATCTCCATTTTACAGATGAGGACATCGAGGCATGAAGTGACCTAAGGTCACTTATCTACTGTTGGAGTTGAAGCTTACACCCAGGTCTTCTGTGATGAAGACCGTAGGTTGTCTCTAATGTGACAGTACAGTTACTGAGTCTTTTTTCCTTGGCTGCTTTGTTAAGCTCATTACTGAAGGAAGGATAAGAGACTTATTCTTTCTTCCCCAATTTCCTCCCTCCCTCCCAATTACCAGCTGCTGGGGAGGTGAATTGAATAAGTATCTGCAAGTTATTCTAAGTATCTGGGATAAAGGTGCTAATAGAAAGTGGGATGATTATATCGGCAGAATGGCTTTCACATTGCTCAAATTTCATTTCAAAGACACACAAACCTACTGAATTCAATGAATAGAGGTTTGCCCAAGGACTTTGCAAATATAAGGTTCTCTGTAAATGCTGGTAAGAAAAGTCACAGGAAGAGCACTGGATGCACACAATAGACAATTAGCCTTGTAATGTCAGCTCATAAAGGCGGCTCTGGATCAGGCCTTCATTCTGCTGCTCTGTCTAGTGGGCTGATGCTAGGGATTCCTCATTATACAAAGTGTTTGGGCCAAGTTATTGGGGTACCAGTATTGAGGTCAGCAAGGCATCCTTGTATAGTGGACGAAGCTCTGAACTTGTGAACTTGTGGGCAGGAAGATGTGGCTTTGAATACAGCCTTGGACACTTGCTAAACTGTGACTATGGGCAAGTCACTTAAGCTTTATATGCCTCAATTTCCTCTCTTGTAAAATAGACTAATAGTGCCTGTATTATTTACTTCATTGTTGGGGGCTAGGAAGAGATAATGCATGGGACTATTGGTAGATTTCATCCATGCACCGAAAGCCTTGACAATTTGTCTTTCCAGGGTGGCAAAGACTTGGTCAAATACCCTCGTGGGAGGCAGGGTTGTGATTGCCTCAGAGACAGAAGACCCAACTCACTCCAAATATGGGGACAGCCTCTAGAGAGTGAGAGACAGCCTTAGAACAAAAGACAGGATCCAAGCAGGGGAAGCAGGCAAGTGGCAGTAGATAGTCTACATTTCTTCCCTTGAGAATGACCAGAATATATTCTTAAACCACTTATCAATTGGAGAATGACTCCTATTCTTATAAATTCAAGTCAGCTCCTTATATTTTGGAAACAAGACCTTGTAAGTTATTTTCCCCTCAGTTATTTATTTCTCTTTTAATTTTATTAGATTTATTTTGTAAAACCTTTTTAATTTGATGTAATCAAAATTATCTTCTGTGGTTCTCTTTATTCATTGAATGGTCCCAGCATATATCAGGGCAGGCCTGAGGAATTTTCCAGAAGGTAGATGAGGAGGCAGTGTGTGCAGTCAGAATATATACAGGTAACAAGTGGAATATTCACATAAATTTCTGGTGTTCAGACATCAATTGTCTCACAAAAACCCTGTGAAGTACCTGATGTGAGTGTTGTTATGAGGAAAATTGAGACTCAGAGAAGGGAATTGGCTTTGTCTATGAAAATTCAGCTAGTCAGCAGAGGCAAAAACTTGAATCCATGTCTTAGGACTACGGGTCCTGTGCAGAAACCAGACAGAATCAGGAGACAGGCTTTGTAGTAGAGAGGAGAAGCAAGTCCCTCCTTCTAGGCGAAAGGAAGAGCTTGGAGCTTGTGTCCAGCTCTGACATTCTACATCCTGTTGTTCTAAGATGACATTCTGCTCTGGTGTTCTATGGTTTATATTTTTAGGTCCCTTTCTACTCTAACACTATGTATTTGAAAATCACTTCCAGCTTTGACATTCCTTGTTCTATGTTCTAAGGGCCCTTCCAGGGCTAATTTGACATTATGTGCTCTATGGTTCTCAGGTCACTTTCAAGTATGACACTCTGTATCCTATTGCATGTATCCCTCTAGCTCTGAGATTCTCTTCTCTATGTTCTCAGGTCCTTTCCAAAGTTGTGATTCTTGGACCCTGGATGTAGATAGATAGATAAATCTATAGATATAGGATATGTATCTGTATGAGTATCTATACATACACACATTTACACATATACATATACACATATGTGTATTGTGTTGGTGTTTGTGTATATATGGAGGCAAGATATTGGCCAGAACCTAGGCTATCTCAAAGTGGACCAGGATGCCTCAGAGAGTACCGGGTCCAACATCACTGGACCTCTTCCACGAGAAGCTGTGCTGTGAAAGACATCCTGTTGAAGTATTTTTTAGCCATTGATGCCTTCAGAGGTCCCTTCTGAACCTTGGATTCTGCACAGAATGATATGTAGTGGTGTAAGAGGGAAAGAGGGGACTGTCAGGGAAGGTCATTGTGGTCTGAAGTGGATCGTTAGATCTCCCAGTGATTCTTTCCCCTAAGAATTGGGAGTGGGTGGGTGCTGAACTGATCTGATCTAACTCTCCGGGGGGGGGGGGGGGGTGGGGAGAGAAGGAAAGAAGAGGGAGGGCTAACTGATCACAACTGAGAAGTACGATTTCTATCTACGTTGAAACAAAGCTCATCCAGATGCCAGGCTGAGAATCTGTTCACTGACCTACCTGGCTGACATTGCATAGCTGGCACAGTCGGGTAATTGGTATCCTCATCATGGCCAGCTTCGAGTATTGCCTTTGAGTGACTGACAGCAGAGAAACAGCAGATTTAAAGATGAGAAATGTTGTTCCCCCTGAGTGGGGGCAGCACCAAACACCAAATATCGTGTTCCGTGGCGTGTCCCTAGAGCCTTTGGCAAAGGCTGTCGCCTAAGCAATGAATCATCATGTTTGGTTAGCTCCACTTCGCCCTCCCTTTGGCTTATCTTGACACGCCGATGCATTTGTGATGAATGTGAATCATATGGGGAGGTCAGTGTCAGAATGTGGGCGAAGTTTTGAGTTTATTGCGTAGTAGTGAAAGATGTGCTTGTGTCACCCGCCTGGGGGTGAGTAGAAAGAAGGTTAATAGTACGGAAGGGGATTATTGTTCAGTTCTAAGAGGTAAGTCCCATTCCTAAAATGAGAGCTCTTCGAAATGGAAAAGAAAAAAAAGGACTGTAGCAACTGGGACCATCCCTCCTTTTTTAGTGGGCAATCAACAAGCGTTGACTAAACACTAAGCAACAGGGACTGGGCTAAGGATTAGAGAAACAAAGAAAGGCAAAGGTAGTCTCTGCCTTCAAGGAGGTGATATTCTAATAGAAGAGAGACTAGGTAAACAATGATGTACTTACATTACATATGCAGGGCCAGTGAGAAGTGTTCTCAAAGGGAAAGTGTTGGTGTGGGAGGGGGGGAGGAGTGAGGCCTCTTGCAGAAGATGTTGAGCCCTCAGAAAGGGGTCATTTCGGTCATTCAAAGCATTCTGATCTGCTCACAAGAGTACTTCATGAAACCCTACCAACATGCTTACTTTTAATTAGTCAGCCAATAAACATTGACTAAGCTCCTACTACGTGCCAGAGTGTTAAGGGATGACTAGCACCTCTGGTGTGAGGGTTTGCTGAGCCTTTTTCAGGGTTGCTCCTCCTCCTTCGGTGTCCAACTGGTCACCTATGATTCCAAGAAGCTGGAGCATGTGCAGCAGTCACACCCCGGTAAAACTTTCTTAGCAGATGGGCTAAGCCAGAGTGAGGGGAACTGACAGACCTCAAACACATGGGTGAGTTGGGGGGGGTGTCTATCTCGAACATGTGAAGACTTCTTCCTGGTGGAATAGGTGGATGAGAACAATTTGTTCCAATGGCCATGAAGGTGGCTGAACAAGGTGCTGCGAAGGGCTGAGAGTTTGATCAGACATCGAAGATGCCAATGTCACCCATTACATCCACCGCCAATTGTCCTGACTTTTATCTTGCCCCTGGACTTTGATGACTCTAGAAGAGAGAATGAGGCTGATGACTTTCTGCAAGTCTGCCTCACTTAAATCCAATTTATGGACAAGTCAAGAATCATCCCATGATGTCGCTGATCCTCTTTGAAAACGAAGGGCAACAATCAAGCAACACCTATCACTTGTACCTGCCAGCCACCATGCTCAGTCCTGGAGACACAAAGAAATTCAAATGACAAGCCCAGCTCTCAAGGATCTCACATTGTAATGGAGGAAGCAACATGCAAACACCTCAGTACAAACAAGATACTTACCGGATTAATTGGAAATAATCAACAAAGGGAAGGCACCAGGATACTATTATCCTACACTTTTTACTAGCTGGCATACCCACCCCCAGCTCTATGCTAGTCAGTCAGAACAATTAGTTCGATAAAACAGCATTGAGTGAAATTGCATAATAGGAAAACAGCAGTTAAACATTTCCCAGTGGGACATACTCTTCCACACATATACGAACCATGAGTAGAAAAAGTATACCTAGGGTGCACCTGTGGAAGGGCACACACAGGAAAACATGTGACCAGGGGACTTCCATGGATGGGCTCACACATGTTTGGAGGGACCTGCACAGCCAGGGCATATGTGTGGTGGGCAATGCATGCCTCCAGTATTACAGAGGCCATCAATGCCTTGTGAGGATGCCATTGGGTGGTTGGTCTGGCTCTCCTACATTTGTATTGGAGTTTCTACCAGGCTTTGCTCCTCTGGTCTTGCTCAACTGGGCATACCATCTCCTATCAGCTTCAGGTCTTCAGCCAGGGTCCCCATTGGAGATGTTTTTTCTTCTTACCCAGAAGAGTGGACTCCACCATCTCTCTTTTGACTAAGATCAGAGAGTTCTTTTAGAGAAAGGGTCAGGTCCAACCACAACTGACTATCAGACTAGCAAGAAACTCTTAGGTACCCTCTCCCACCCTTGGGCTACCACAGACACTCAACATTTTCTCTTCTAATTGAGGCACTGCCCCACCAGGACAATTATTACATAACTTCAACTCTTGGTACCTGTTGTGCCAATAGGAAAATCTTTTCCTATCTCCACTGTATTGGTGCCATATTCCTCCAAATCACTGTAGCATTCACTCCATGGCTAGCTCTATGCTTTGTGGCAGTGAATGGTAAGAGCCCTATTACCCCCTCTTGTTTTGGGTGAGAAAGAGTGGGTCCCACTGAATGAGCAGGGGTGGAGATCTGCATTGAGGAGTTCATGTCTTTCTTCCCAAATCCACCATTCTTCTGAACTTTCCTGTTATTGCTAAGGGTGTCATTATCCTGCCACCATCTCAGGTTCAGATGTCTTTGACTTCTCATTCTCCCTTACTTCATATATTCGATCACTTGACAAATCTCTGTATCAACACAACCATCACCCCAGTTCAGAACCTCAGCACTTACAACCTCCATGATTGTCATAGCCTCTGAGCTACTCTCCCTGGCTCCAGTCCATCCTCCACACAGCTGCCAAAGAGATTTTCCTGAAATACAGGTCTCATCATGTCACTGTGGCTGTTCCGTCATTTCAGTTGTGTCCAACTCTATGTGATTCCATTTGGGGTTTTCTTGGCAAAGACTGGAGTGGTTTGCCATTTCCTTCTCCAGATCATTTTACAGATAAGGAAACTGAGGCAAATGGGGTGAAGTGACGCGCCCAGGGTCACACAGCTAGTAAGTGTCCAAGGCCATATTTGAACTCAGGTAACAAGTCTTCCTGACTCCACTCCTGGCAGAGGCACTCTGTCCTCTTTGCTGCTTAGCTGACCCCAGTGTAGTGATCATATTACTCACTACCTCACTCAATAAATACCAATAGCTTCCTATTGTCTTTAGGATTAAAAAAAAAAACAACAACCCCTTTGATTGGTATTTGAAACCCTTCCCAATCTGATCCCAACAGTTTCCAGCTCTGTCATACATTACTCCTCTTTGTATGCTCTGTGGTCCAGCCAAATCTCTGTTCCTTACATGAAATACTAGATCTCTCATCTTTTAGCCTTTGCCCTGCCTGTCTCCAAAAGAATGTGCTGTCATTGAGTACAGTGATTATCTATACATAGACAAACGTGACCTGCTGAAAAGCTATCAAGCTGCTCCCTGATGGCAGAGCTGTGCCAGAGAGCATTTGAACTGGCTCAGAGACTGTTAAATTTTCAGTATTAGCCCTTACACCTCAGAAATCAGCAAATGTTACAAAACCAGGCTTGGCTTACTGACATGATGATTGTCTAGACTTAAGAAAAAGAGGGAGAAAAGTTCATGCATATTAAACTCAAAAGTGTGTCGTCCTTCTTTAGAGGGAGTTAAACATTTATCAACATACCAGTACTGAATATTAATGTTTGATTATTGTATTATTTATCTTTTCATAAAAATGGCATAAAATAGAAATGTACCTACTTGGCTAGATGAAATGATCAAGTTAACTGAATAATAAATAATACCCAATTATCATTTTCAGGTCCATGCTATCTCTCAGGACATTCACTGGGATTCCTAAAAAGGAAAATACTCTTGCTTACCAGTTAATTCACCCTGGTTTGTAGCACTAGCAAATGAGATGGAGAATGCCCACAAAGGCCTTTTGTACCACAAGGAAATTTCCTTGGAGAAGGCCTTAAAAGCCATCAAACCTAAAGATGTTATGAATTGTTTTTGTTTGCCAAGAGATCAGTATTCTAGAATTCCCAATCTTTTTTCTGACAAATAACTGTCAGTAGTATGCTACCTTAAAAATAATTAAATAATATATCTCTTTGAGGTAGATTTGATATTCATTTATATATCATTAGCTTTTACATCACCTTCATTTCCCACTATGTCCCTCCTTATCCCTAACCTAGAGCATTTTCTTATAACAAAGATTAAAAAAAATTGGAAAAATCAGTTCAGCAAAACTAATCTACATATACATCAAATCTGACTGTACAGTGCTCTGCATCCATTCATAGTCCCTCTCTCCCCTCCCCGAAAGAAGAGAGAGAGAGGTGAATTCTCCTATTTCTGATGCCAAGCATGGCCATTATAATATATATTGCTGCTGGTCTCTCTGTGTGGATTGTTGCTGTCATGGTGTATATTTTTCTCCTAGTTCCACTGACTTCCCTTTGAATTTGTTCCTATGTCTTTCCAAACTTCTTTAAATTCTTCACATTAATTACTTCTTACCATACATTCACATTAATGTATCAAAATCTGTTTAACCACTTCTCATCGATGGGCATCTGCTTTGTTTCCAGTTCTTTGCTACTATAAAAGTATGTCTTTCTAGTACTGACTGGGTCTTTCTTTCCTTCTTTGGGGTATAAGCCTAGAAGCTGAATCTTCGAATCCATCAATAAAGAGATTTTTAGCTAATTTCTTTTTATAGTTTCTAATTGCTTTCCAGAATGTTGGGTTAATTGACAATTCCACCAACATCACTCTGACTATCTTTCCACAATCCTTCCAACACTGACTTCCCATCCTTTTATCATATTTGTTATTTTTCTGAGTGTAAAGTGAAACCTCAAGATTGATTTAATTTGCTTTTCTCTTACTATTAGAGCAGTCTCTCATAGAGTTGTTAATAGTTCAACATTCTTCTGAGAACTATTTGCTTAACAGCTCTGAACATTTATTCATTGGGAAATGTCTTATAGTGATATATGTTGGTGTTAGGCAGGTAGGTGGAACAGTGGATAGGGTACAAGCCCTGGAGCGGGGACAACTTGATTTCAAATCCAACCTCACACATTTACTAGCCATATGACCCTGGGTAAGTCCCTTAACCCTGTTTGACTAGGTTTCCTTATCTGTGACATGATGTGGAGAAGGAAATGGCAAACTATTCCAGTATCTTTGCCAAGAAAACGCCAAATAGGGTCTTGAAGAGTCAGACATAACCGAAACAACTCAACAGCAAGAATATTGGTGTTAACTCCCAATATATCGAAGTTAGTAGACAAAGGCAACATTTTTAACCATGAGGGAGGAAGTAACTGCCTTTTGAAAGAAACTTGTGCTATGGTAAGCACATTTTGAAAACGGATATTTGGAAATGTTTCTATTGTGTGATTTTGTCACTGAAAATGATATGCTTGTCACTTATAGAAACTCTCCTATCTGCATACTCTAAAAACTTGGAAACAGAATTTTCTAGTCTGTTAAAAAAATCTTCCTTATAATGAGTTTCAGTGAGTTTGGTATCCATTTGTTAAAATATGAAAATGTAACACCATCTGATTAGTTTGTAAGAGCAACTTATTGGCATTAAGGAGAATAAAATTTCACTAGCCAAATTTCAACCAAAAATCTGCGTAATTGGTAAATAGGATTAAAAATGTACATAATAATGTATTATGCATTACCAACAATGCATTTCTTTCATTTGGATCAATGTGTCCATTCTTTCTTGAAAAGGCAAGTTGTGGGGGGCGGAGCCAAGATGGCGGAGTAGAAGGATGCACATTTACGAGCTCCGAGCCCACAACCCATGGAATTGAGGTAAAAGGAGATCCCCATAAATTCTGAATCTCTGCAGGGGGTGCATAAACATAGGGGAAGAGATTTCCGTTCCACTGAACCCTGGAGAGCCATCCCCGGGGTCCATCGCACTCCGGAAAGTGGACCCCACCCCCACCCCTGGCCGCGGCCCCAGAGAAGCTGACCCGAGCAGGCTTCAGAGAGGGAAGCTCGGGGGGAAGCTCTGGCAGCCGGGAAAGTCCCTCCACCCACAGAAACTACAGGTCAGTAAGAAAGAAGGCTGCTCTAGGGGAGGGGAGCGGAGCATCTCAGTGACTCAGCCCCCTCGGGAGGAAGCGGCGGCGGCAGAGACAGGGGCAGGAAGCGGTGGAGGCAGAGGCGTGGGTGGGCGGCTGAGGCAGCAGCGGCCCGGGACTCAGGAATCCCCCAGCAGCAGGTAGGATCTTCAATACTGAAGGTCTTTCCAACCTGAGGGAGCCTAGCCGGGGAGACGGCCCTGCCCCCACCCTGCTCTACTGCTGAACGCCTCTGAATAAAACCCCCAAGGGAGCTGAACATAGTAGGCGGGGCTCCCACCCCACCCCCACCCGCTCCGTTCCTGAAAGTCTCTGCAGAAAGCCCCTGAGGGACCGAACTTAGGAGGCGGCCCTGCCCCCACCCCTGCGCCAGAACTAAAGCTTGCCTCTGGAAAGCGCATTTGAATCTCAGAGGCCAAGCACTAGCTGGGTGGATCCAGGCGGGGGTTGGAAAGGAATCTCAGAAGTCAAGTAACTGGCTGGGAAAATGCCTAGAAAGGGGAAGAAAAATAAGACTTTAGAGAGTTTTTTCCAACAAATGCAAATGATCCCGACCTTCGGATCTGATGGCGAGGATGAGAACGTATTTTTTCCCATCAGGGAAAGGACGTGGAGGGCGGGGCCTCAGTACCCCAGACACCCCAGGGGGGTGTTGGGTGGGCTCAGGCCTTGGAAGAGCTCAAAAAGGATTTTGAAAAGCAAGTTAGACAGGTGGAGGAAAGACTGGGAAGAGAAATGACAAAGATGCAAGAAGAGTATGAAAAAAAGGTCAATATCTTGGTAAAGGAGACCCAAAAAAATGCTGAGGAAATTAACACCTTGAAAAATAGGCTCACTCAATTGGCAAAAGAGGTTCAAAAAGCCAATGAGGAGAAGAATGCTTTCAAAAGCAGAATGAGCCAAATGGAAAAAGAGGCTCAAAACCTCACTGAATTTAATAGTTCTCTCAAAATTAGAATGGAACAGATGGAGTCTAACGACTTTACGAGAAACCAAGAAATCACCAAACAAAACCAAAAGAACGAAAAAATGGAAGAGAATGTGAAATATCTCATGGGAAAAACAACTGACCTGGAAAAGAGATCCAGGAGAGACAATTTAAAAATTCTGGGACTACCTGAAAGCCATGATCAAAAAAAGAGCCTAGACATCGTCTTGCATGAAATTATCAAGGAAAACTGCCCTGACATTCTAGGACCAGAGGGCAAAATAAGTATTGAAAGAATCCATCGATCACCACCTGAAAGAGATCCAAAAAGAGAAACTCCTAGGAACATTGTGGCCAAATTCCAGAACTCCCAGCTCAAGGAAAAAATCTTGCAAGCAGCTAGAAAGAAACAATTCCAGTACTGTGGAAATACAATCAGGATAACTCAAGATCTAGCAGCTTCTACATTAAGGGATCGAAGGGCGTGGAATAGGATATTCCAGAAGGCAAAGGAACTAGGACTGAAACCAAGAATCACCTACCCAGCTAAACTGAGTATAATACTTCAAGGGAAAATATGGTCTTTCAATGAAACAGAGGACTTTCAATCATTCTTAATGAAAAGACCAGAGCTGAAAAGAAAATTTGACTTTCAAACACAAGAATGAGAAGAAGCATGAAAAAAGTAAACAGCAAAGAGAAGTATTAAGGGACTTACCAGAAATGAACTGTTTACATTCATACAGGGAAAGACAATATTTCTAACTCTTAAAACTTTTCAGTATCTGGGTAGTTGGTGGGACCACACATACACATGTACACGCATGCACACACATACACACATATACAGAGATAGAGAGCACAGATTGAACTGAATAGGATGGGACCATACCTTAAAAGAAATTAAGGTAAATGGTGAGAGAGAAATGTAGTGAGAGGAAAGAGGGGGAAATGGAAGGGGGTAACTATATGTCATTTAAGAGGCAAGTAGGAGATTTTTTTAGTGGAGGGAAAAAGAGGAGAGCTGAGGAAAAAAAACAAACAAACAAACAAACAAGAAGTTTACCCTCATCACATTTGACTAAACGAAGGAGTGAAATGCACACTCATTTTGGTATGAAAACCTATCTTACAGTATAAGAAAGCGGGGGAGAAGGAGATATTGGGGGGGGGATGATGGAAGGGAGGGCAAAGGGAGGAGGGAGTAATTGAAAGTCAACACTTGGGGAGGGACAGGATCAAAAAACAGAAGAGAAACAATGAGGGGCAGGTTAGGAGGGATGGTAATCCAGTTAGTCTTACACAACACAACTATCAGGAAGGTCATTTGCAAAGCTACACAGATATGGCCTATAATGAATTGCCTGCCATACCAAAGGGAATGGGTGGGGAGGGAGGGATGGGGAGAATTTGGAACTCAAAGTTTTAGGAACAATTGTTTAGTATTGTTGTTGCAACTAGGAAAGAAGACATACAGTTAATGAGGAATAGAAAGTCATCTGGCCCTACAGGAGAAAAGAGAAGATGGAGACAAGGGAAGGGAGGGATGACAGAAGAGAGGACAGATTGGAGATAGGGAAAATTAGATTGCTTGGGGTATTGGGGTGAGGGGAGAGGAGAAAAGGGGAGAAAATTTGGAACCCAAAAATTTGTGAAAATGAATGTAAGAAGCTAAATAAATAAATAAATAAATAAATAATATTAAAAAAAAAAAAAAAAAGAAGAAGAAGAAGGTCAGGTCTCAGATCACATCTACCCATGCCACCCACAAGCCACACCTGTACATTTAGACAATCCATGTGGACATACTACTCATGTTTCATGGGCACGTGTCACATATAGATATACATGCACACATACATATATGTTGGAACACTGGTGCTGGTGGTTAAGTTCATAATTTTTTAAAAAATTAAAGAAAAACCAAGTGTATTTGGAGAGCTGTTGGAGAACACAAAATCCCAGGGTGGGAGAAATCTCCAGGAATAAGCGGCTGAAAAGTCTGATGAAGACGGGTCTTCTGCAGAAAATGGGAAGATGCAAGGGAGAACCTCATGGGTTTCTTCCCACTCTAGGAGGCTAGGGTTTGGAAGGATACAAATGCTTTCTCTAGAGGCAGTGCTCACCAGGCTATAAATTCCTCTCTTGTTCATGAAACTCTTGACAGCTTTGTAGGGCACTTGGCTTATCATAATGCACTTTTGTGGACTGAATAGGTTTACAAAAATGTGTACAGCATGTATCATAATGCTTTGCTTTCTCAATGAGTAGGGTAAGGGCTGGGGGTGGGGAGAGAATTTGGAACTCAAAATAAAAAAAAATGAATGTTTAGACAAACATAATTGGGAAAAATTTAACTAACTGAAAATACAATAGAACCTTTAAAAAAAAAAAAAGGCAAGTTGTGTTTTTTCAGCTATGACAGTCATTGAGACCAAGAGAATTTAGAAGCATCCATGTGTATATTATTTATGTATAAATAAATATTCCAAGATTAGGGGTGAATACTCAATATTTTTTTAATAATGGGGTATATGATCAAAAATGTTTGGAGGCCATTGCCTCTGGTTCTCTAGACATGGGGGTGGGCCAGTGAAGCATGTAAGCTGCCGATTGGTTGCTTATTCCATGTCCTTCCTCAATATGTGACTAGCCATGCTTCTTTTCCAGCCATACATCTCTCTAATGACATCTGTTGTATCACTTCCTCCTGTACAATTTACTGTTTGTCACTCCTGGACCTGCCACACCAAGCTCCACAGGTACTTGGATGACTTCCATTTTAATTTCTTGGAGACAGAGGTATTCTGTGATGTGCAGCTATCCAGGGTCCCTAGAAGGTCATTGATGTAAAAAAAAAAATACAAGTTTTTACTGGGGGTAAATGGAAACCTGTGTGGAGATAGATATAGCCTGAAATATAGCACCAATTATAAGCCATGTTTGAGTTTTATACAAATTAGATTTGTGGAGAAAATGTGACTATTATTCAGGTCAGTTCTGTGAAAGGACTGATGAAATTCACTAAGAAAAGATTGATGCCTCTATTTTCAGGGGACAGCTCACAAAAAAGTAGATGCTGGGGGTGGAGGGGTGGGATAGGGACAAGAATAGAAAACTAGGGGGTAGGATGTGAGCTGTAAAATCCACTAGGAAGGATTACACAAGGAGCCTGGGACGCTCTCCTAGACAGAAACTCAAGGGTGGGAGGTAAACTCAAGCCTTGTGGATCCTTAGAAAACTGCCTGGGAAAGGAGGGAGCAGCTAAGCCATGAATAAAGAGAATGCTCAGTTACAGCTGACATTTAGTTGGGGAGAATGGGCAGGGGTCATGGTGGGGAGGGTTCTTAACTCCCTTATTCCATGACTTCAGAGCTTTCCTGTTTGAGTCATTGTGAACTGGGGTAGAGAAGGCTCGAAGGAAGCATTGATACTTACTTGAACCAATATAAGGGAAGTGAATTCCTGTAGCTCTTCTTCACTGGTCTCATCTTCCATCTACCTGTTCAAGTGGATCCTTGTTAGAAGACCAGGGTTTGAATTACTAGCTTTTTGACCTAGGATAGATAATTTCTTTTTATCTGTGCCTCTGTTTCCTCATTTGTAAAATTAGGCTATTGGATTGCATGATTTCTAAGTTCCTTTTCAATATAAGACTTTATGTTCTGTGTTGTAAGTTTTCTTCTAGTTTTAATATTCTGTGCACTATACTCTAAAGTCCCTTAAAGCGGGAAAGGATCATGAATATCATGTATCAATTCCCATCCTGGTCCAGATGAAGAAACTGGGCCCAGAGAGGTTAAATAACTTTCCTAATATCAAACAGCTCCTAAGTAGCAAAGCTTTTTAACATTCTGTAGTTCTCAGTGAAAAGCAGAGAGTTCACAAGGAAGCTCTGCTCACATATGAATTCTTGGTCCCAGAGTGAGTCACTCTGCTCTTGCAGAACACCAGCATACATATTTGCCCTCTGGTCATGGCCATATTGGCCAAACCATCTGTAGAAGCCTGCCTTGCCCATTATGTGGAGGGCAAAGGGCAACGGGTGAACAGCAAGCTCGGCTTGAATGAGTATCTCTGAGGATGATGAGGGTTTGGACATCTTGTGTAAAGCCTCTCGGAAGGACAAGGAGGGAATTGATGAGCTGTCTGTTCTTTTTGTAGGGAATATTTGGCCTCAATTAAGTGGGAGGAATGGTAGGAGGGAAAAAGAGAGGAGAGAACGTGAGACTTATGAAAATGAAGACTGTATATGGAAGAGGAGAGGCACAGAGCGGGGAGCCCTGTTTTCCCACTGCCTCACTGGCCCATTCTTCTAATCCTGCTAGACCCTTTATCATACAGAATGTGTCTGACCCAGTCAGAGACCAGGGACCTTGCCCTCCAGGGCAGTGTCAGGGAGCTACAGGGTTTTGATGATAATTCTTATCAATGCAGGGTGGTGGAAAGTAGACTGTGCTTGGTGTCAGGATATGTGGGTTTAAATCCCAGCTCTGCTGATGACTTCCTGTGCAACCATGAGTCCATCACTTGCTCTCTCTGAACCTGGAAAATGGAAATGGTAACGCTTGTACTTTCTTCAGAGGGGTATTAGGAAGAAAATGCACTGAAATGAGTCCTGCTTCTTCCTCTTCTTTTTCTCTTTTTCCTCTTTTCCTTCTTCCTGTTCATCTTCATCATCATTGCTGTCTCCTCATTCTTTTCAATAGGTATCAAATGGAAATAATGCTAGGATAAGTCACCATCTTATTATTCCTTTATATTCAGTATTCCACAGACACTTCCATGAGTGGGTAAAGTAACTGCTCTTTCTGGTTGAATGTGGGTTATGCCCACTTGGTAGCCTCAATAAGAAGATCTTCAGCATGTCTCCAGTAACAGGTAGGATGTTGGGATGACATGCACCCAATCCTACTCCCGTAGGATTCTGAACTCCTCAGCCAGCTAGGTTCACTCTGAAAGCTTGTTGTCCCAAGTAACGTGGAGTCTTTGAATTAGTGACGTCTTCTAAAAAATATTAAGTTATTCGTTGCTGTTTATAAAATAATGTCATGGCTGGCCAGTTGTGGGCAATGGTTGGATCTGCGGCCAGGATCTGTCCTAGGAGTTTATTGGTTGAGTTCTTTAGAACATTTTTGGGTCCATATATATAGGGTGGAGATTTGTCATTGGATCATCATATGATGGATGGTGTAATTCAAGTCAGAGGTATGCTGGGAAATGTCTAACCATAAGTTCTCCAGAAAGAAAACAAAAGTATTACAACACATTTTGGAGGTTAATCAGAATAATTAATATTTTCTCCACGACTTTCTTAAGTCTAAAGAGTAAAGTAGATCAATCCCTGATTTGTTGTGTTTGTAGATTTCTCAGGTATAAAATACACTGAAAATTTTACAAGTTGGCTCCAGTCCATTCTCGGTCCTATCCACCAGTTTCTGTCTAGTTAGAAATTTGAAAGATGCTAAATTTTTTCTTCGATAAATGTGCAGCGATGCATTACTAAGTCTCTTCTTTTTCCTTGTATGATTTATAGGTATCATTAAGTCTGGGCTCCTTGAGAGCAATCCTTGTATAGTCTCTGGTAGCAATGACCAGGTCTTTCATTTCTATCATAATCCACAGTGTTTCCACAAACAAATCTGAACAATTCAGCCATTTATTTAATACATTTTTGTTGACATTCTGTTGGCTGAAGCGGGGAGGGGGGCATTGCTTGGATTGTATTCATTTTAGAAATGCCATCCAGAGGCAAGAGACAAAACACTTTCAGTTATGGTAGATAAATCCATTGGTGTTTGGGGCAGCTTGGTGCTGCAATGAATACTGGGTTTGGAATCAGAAAGACTCATCTTTATGAGTTCAAATCCAGCCTCAGCCATTTAACTGACTGTGTGACCCAAAGTAAGTCATTTAACCCAATTTGCCTTGGTTTCCTCATCTGTAAAATGAGCTGGAGAAAGAAATGGTAAACCACTCTAGGCTCTCTGCCAAGAAAACTCCAAATGGGGTCAAGAAGAGTCAGACAAAACTGAACAGCAATACCAATATGCTAGTTATTAGCCTTTACTATTATTTGATGAGGTTGTGTAGGTTTTTGTGGGTTTTAAACTGTTCATCATGTATGTTTGCTGTTGTCCTCTTTAAAATGAGGTGTTTGGACAGGATGATCTCCAGCTCTGAAATCCTGTGATCTGTGGAAGGCAGCTGAGTGTGGGAAGCCAGCTTGCTCATAGTTGGGCAGTTGGGTTTTATATTGGTCTGCCCACTCCTGCAGGTACAGGGAAATTAGTCAGTTCGGCACTAACGGCCTGGTGCCCAGGCAGAGACTGCAACTTGCTTTTTTTTATTATTTTTATTAGAAACAAGTGTCTCAAACAAGCCAGGGAAGGATGAGCATGACTCTGAAATGGTTGCCAAACTCCTAGGTTTTGTGGGGAGCTGAAGAAGGGAGCCATCAGAAGGAGTGTCCCACCCACCTGGCCTGGGAGCTAAGTGGGAGGAGCCAACCCTGACTCAGATCCCAAAGCTGGGTGGAACCATTAGGGATTTCACTTAACAGGCTTTGTCAGTGCAAAAGACAAAGCCTTCATCTGTCTTAATCGGTCAGTCAGTTAACAAGCATTTATTAAGCACCTACTAGATATCCTGCACTATGCTAAACATTGAGAATACAAAGAAAAGTCCAAGACAATCCCTGCCCTCAAGATACTTAGAGTCTAAAACTGGAGACCACATACAATAGTCCTGGCATGGGATGATGAGGACCTGCCTCAGGTTGAGGAAAGAAGGCACAGATACTAACGATATTTACAAAGGTAGAAATGACAAGATGTTTCAACAGATACAAAGTTAAACTAGATTTTGCCTTTGACAAATTGTTTCAACACGTTGAAGGTGGGAGATAGTGAGGAGCTGAGGTTGGGTAACTGTGCTCTCTTCAGTAATGGACAAGTTAGAGGAGAAAGGTGTTTGCTTGGTGTTCTTTGGGGAGGGGAAGATAATTCTTTAATGTCCCCTCATGTCCTTCACTTCTTTCACCCATCTTCACATGTAAGAGATCTTAGAACATAGAATATTTATGTTCTATCAAATATCTAGTCTATCAAAAATGGAAGGGAGCTTAGAACATGGAATGTCAGAGCTAAAAGGGATTTTACCACATAGAACATAAAATGTCAGAACTGGAAAGGAACTTAGGACATTGAACATAGAATATCAGAACTGGATAAAGGCCTTAAATGTTAATGTTAATGTTGTAAAGGACTTTGGAACATAGGATTTCAGTGTTGGAAGGGACCTTAGTACACAGAACACAGAATGAAATAGCAGCAGAAATGGGTCTTAAAACATAAATCATAAAATACTATAGTTGAGAGGGACCTTTTAGGTCATCCAATCCACTCCTTTCTTTTTACAGATAACTGAGGTTCAAGATAGAAAGTAATTACAGTTCTTAAAACAAATATCAAGAAATTCTCTATGTTGAATTTTCTTTTTCTATAAAGGGGAAAAAAAATTGCCCTGGCCTCATGTAGTCATTAAGTGAGTACTCTCTACTTTCACCCCCTTTAAAAAACGGCTCCAGGGACTAATGTCTGAAAGGCCCCCATTGTGCTGGGTTAGGCAAGCAGGGGTGGGGAACCTTTGGTCTCGAGGCCACATGTGACCCTCTAGGTCCTCAAGTGTGCCCCCTTGACTGAATCTAAACTTCACAGAATAAATCCCCTTAATAAAAGGATTTGTTCTATAAAACTTGGACTTAGTCAAAAGACCACACCCAAGGACCTAGAAGGCCACATGTGGCCTTGAGAGACCTGCAAGTTCCCTACCCTGTAAGACTCTCTCATACTTCTGCAAAGAGCCATCCCTCCCCAGTACCTATCTACCATCTTTGTGAGACTGAATTCAGTAAATACTTTACATAGTTGCTAAACCTCTGAAGTACAAAGGGAGAGACCACTGGGACATGCATGTCTGAGGAAAGCCTGCAGGAAGATGGGAGGCTAGGACTTGCCTTCATCTACTTCCCAGTTTTTCTGAGGGGAGCTCCTATGTATCAAGGTTAATCTCCAGGGTCTTATGCCAGTAAGAACAACAGCTCTTATCTCCTCAGCATTTGAGTTTTCAAAATGCTTCTCTCGATGCAGTGAGGTAGAAAGTAAAAGTCTCAGTAGCATTACTCCCATTTTGCAGCTGGTGAAAAAAAGATCAGAGAAATTACAATGGCCTACCTGAGTCCACATGTCTAGCTGGCCAGAGTGTGCTGTAGCTAACTCTGAAGAGTACTCTGAACCAATTGTTAAATTACCCACATGAGTATTTATATCTCTGAAATCTGTAAAGGCTACAATTGAGTGCTTGATTCATTGTTCTGAAGATTGACCAGACTTCAGAAAGAAATGCAGAGGAGCAGATGGAAGCTAATAACTTTATGAAAAATCAAGAAATTATAAAACAAAACCAAAAGAATGAAAAAATAGAAGACAACGTAAAATATGTCATTGGAAAAACAGCTGGCCTGGAAAATAGAACCAGGAGAGATAATTTAAAAATTATTGGACTACTTGAAAGTCTTGATCAAAAAAAGAGCCTAGACATTATCTTTCAATAAATTATCAAAGAAAACTCTCTTGATATTCTAGAACCAGAGGGTAAAATAGATATTGAAAGAATCCAGTGATTGTCTCTGGACAAAAGAGAGCCCAAAAGGAAAACTCCTAGGAATATTGTAGCCAAATTCCAGAGTTCCCAGATCAAGGAGAAAATATTGCAAACAGCTAGAAAGAAACAATGTATTATGGAAACACAATCAGGATAACACAAGATCTAGCAGTTTCTACATTAAGGGATCTGAGGGTTTGGAATATGATATTCCAGAGGTCAAAGGAGCTAGAATTAAAACCAAAAATCACCTACCCAGCAAAACTGAGTATAATACTTCAGGGGAAAAAATGGATCTTCAATGAAATAGAGGACTTTTAAGAATTATTGATGACAAGACCAGAGCTGAACAGAACATTTGACTTACAGATACAAGAATTAAGTGAAGCATGGAAAGGTAAAACAGGAAAGAGAAATCATAAGGGACTTACTAAAGTTGAACTGTTTACATTCCTACATGGAAAGATAATATTTGTAATCCTTGAGAAGTTTCAGTTTTCTCAATAGTAGGGTACTTGGAGGGAATGTGTGGGTACATGTATATATATGTATATGTATATATATATATATACAGACACATATATGTATATATACACACATACATATACACACACATAAATATATGTGTATATATACACACATTCCCTCCAACTACATATATACATATATATATATATATGTCTGTGTGTGTGTATGTATGTATGTATGTATGTATGGAGAGAGAGAGAGCATAGGGTAAGTTGAATATGAAGGATGATATCTAAAAATACAAATAAAGGGTGAGAGAGGAATATATCGAAAGAAGGAGAAAGGAAGAGATAGAATGGGGCAAATTATCTCACATAAAAGAGGCAAGAGAAAGCTTTTTCAGTGAAGGTGAGTAGGGGGAAAGAGTGAGGGAATGAGTGAACCTTACTCTCACTGGATTTGGCTTAAGGAGGGAATAACATGCACACTCAATCAGGTATGAAAATCTATTTGACCCACAGGAAAGTACGGGAGAAGGGGATAAGACAGGGGAGGGAATGATAGAAGGGAGGGCAAATGGAAGGAGGGGGTAATCAGAAGTAAACACTTTTGAGGAGGGTCAGGGTCAAAAGAGAGAATAGAATAAAAGGGGGGCAATATAGTTAGTCTTTCACAACATGACTGTTATGGAAATGTTTTGCATAACTATACATATATAACCTATATTGAATTGTTTGCCTTTTCAATGGGGGTTTGTGGTGATGGAGGAAGGGAGAGAATTTGGAAAATTCAAAGTTTTAAAAACGAACATTAAAAATTGTTTTTATATGCAACTGGAAAATGAGAAATACAGGCAATGGGGTATAGAAATCTGTCTTGCCCTACAAGAAAATAGAATGTAAGGAGATAAGAGAAGAGGTGTGTGAGTGATAGAAGGGAGGGCAGATTGGGGCAATGGGTAATCAGAAAGTGCACTATGTTGCGGAAGGACTCAGAGGGGAGAGATGGAGAGAAAATTTGGAATTCAAAATCTTGTGGAAGCGAACGTTGAAAACTAAAACTAAATTAATTTAAAAACTAAACAATTAAAAAAAGAAAGGAATGGTAAAATGTTTTTAATTATTGTCATTCATTTATTTATAGCATTTATTAAAAAAAAATTTGAGTTCCAAATTCCCTCCTACCCCTTCCCTACCCATTGAAAAGGCAAGTGACATGATATCAATTATATATGTGAAGCCTTGAAAGACATATTTCCATATTACTCATGTTGAAAAACAAAAAAGGAAAGAATATTAGGAAAGTGAAAAAAGTATGCTTCAACATGCACTCAGAGTTCTTCTGTCCTCTCTCTAGTGGTAGAGAATGTTTTTCATCATTAGTCCTTTGGAATTGTCTTGCATCATTATATCGATCGGAGCAGCCAATTCTTTCACATTTGATCATCGTTACAATATTGCTTTTACTGTGCACAGTGTTCTCATGGAGAAAAATGTCAACAATGAAGATTTAACTGACAAAGGGCAGCTTTCCCTTTTAGACAACTGATTGTTAATCATTTGCCAAAACACCTTTACTAGTAAGGGACAGAGCCAAGACTTTCTGCCCGGGTCTTCTGACTGTTGACCCCAAGTGTCTTTCCACTATTTAGGAATTTGATGCCTACCTCCTCGCCTTCCATTGGAAAGGCTGCCTCATACCATCATGGCTTAATCCACCCTCCCCCATAAATTTGCAGATGACAAATCTGAGGCCCAAAGGAGAACTAAATGTTTTAATAATAGTAAGATTTGTATAGTAAGTTTAAGTTTACTTGTGTCATCTCCATGGATCCTTGCAGCAACTACGACTTTTTGTTGTTGTTCCTGAGTCATTTTTCAATTTGTCTGACTCTTTGTAAACCCATTTAAAGTTTTCTTGCAAAGATCCTGGAGTGGTTTGCCATTTCCTTCTCCAGCTCATTTTACAGAAAAGGAAATTGAGGCAAAGAGGGTTAAGTGACTTGCCCAGGGCCACACAGCTAGTAAGTGTCTGAAGCTAGATTTCAACTCTATGCCCAGTAGTTATGCCAGCTAGCTGTCCATAAACAACCATGAGAGATAGGTGTTATTCTTACCATCATTTTGTAGATGGGGAAATTGAAGCTGAAAGAAATTAAGTCACATACTCAGGGCCATACAGTTAATTAGTGTCTGATACAGGATTCAATTTTAAGTCAGTACTTGCTGACTTAAAACTTGCTGTGACTGCTAGGCTACCTAACTGCTTTAATAGGAGCTAAAATCTTCACTGCCCATTAATGGGCCTCAGGGGGGCTATTAAGGGAAGCTTAATTAGAGGAGGCTTGTTTTGTAGCAATCACCTTTTGTTGATTGCTAATGAGGCACTGGGTAATGAGAGTTATGCCCTTTGGCTCTGAAAAGTGTATATATAATCTGAGGTGAGTTTTGGAGTTGGGGCTTATACTTTGGAAAAAGTTTCATGTACCAGATGAGACTCTGGGTAGCCATTAAGGAGCTCCCCCTCCCCCTCCTTTGAAAACTCAGATGTTGGTGCTTCTCTCTGATAACAATGTATGTATTGTCTATGGTCAGACACTTGAAAGCCCTGTCTGTTGGTCTCTCTGCTTGAAATTTCTGCTTGTAATTTCTGGTTATATTTTCTCTGAAGTTCAGGGTGCTGACTTTTCTCCCTGAACTAAGTGAATGGTATTTGTGCTTGATTAAAGGAAGATTGTTGACCCCATTTAAGGTTGCTTTCCTTAGAAAAGCAGATCTAAGAACCAGTGCAGCAGGCCCTCCTATGTATGTTGGAGTGCTTGCTGTTACAGCTGTCCACTGCCAGAAAGGAGAAACACCTTACCAAAGTTCCTCTTAAGTGTTCAGGAGACTGCTGTTGTGGGTATAGAAGTGACCTCTTTCCCCATCCAAAGTCCAGGTGGCCAGTGGTGGTCCTTGGTCTGTCTTGCCCAAGGCCTGACAGGACATTTCCTCCCCCTTCTGCCCTCCCCCTATGCCCAATCATCCTACAGCGGAATGAGGGGAGGGAGAAGCCAAATCCAATAAATCAGAGGTAGCAGTAAACCTGGAGGTATTCATCTGGTCCCTGTAAGAAGATATGCCAGAGTCCAGTCAGGCTATTAATAAGCCCAGACAGCCCAGAATTAAAGCTGAGTTTGAAATGACGGGTCTGACAAGCACCATTCTTTGCACCTGTCTTTCAGGAGGCCACCAAGTAGCCCCCTTTTCAACCCTTAAGGAACAACAGCATCCTGGTTATAAAAGGTATGGAAGCAACACAGGGTAGGGAATGTCAGAATCCAGGGAGTCTAAAAGAGTCCAAGCCCATTGGACTAGATGCAATCAGTCTGGAAAATGATGGGGAAAGCAGAGGAGTGGGATGACAACTAGAGATAAGAAAATAGACTCTGTGACACTTTTGGAACCATGCCAACGTGCTTTAGAACCAGAGGGAAACTGAGAGATGGATGACTTCCTTAATGGAGTCAGGGAGGAGGGAAGAGCCTCATGCCCAAAGAGGGAAAGGGGCCAGCCCTAGTTCATTTGGTTGATTAGTGATAGAGTTGGAACTTGAACCCAGGGTATTAGAAGTGGAAGAGGCCTTAGAACATAGAATGTCAGAGCTGGGAGAGGCCTTGGAACACAGAATATTACATCTGGGAGGGACCTTAGAACATGAAATGTCAGAACTAGAGGGGAGCATTAGACCATAGAATGTCAGAGCTGGGAGCTACCTTAGAACACAGGATGTCAGAGCTAGGAAGTAACTTAGAACCTAGAATGGCAGTGCCAGAAATGACTTTAGAACACAGAAGGCCAGAGCTGGAAGAAGCCTTAAGGAACAAAGAGGAACTTCCAAACACTGAATATAGAAGCTTGGTCACATTACTGATGGCCTTACCAGCAAGCTCTTTGGAAGCACCAGCATGGAAAATGTCACTCCATTCTGTCATTTATCCAGCTCTGCATCTCTCTGGAGTTCATATGATCTATGGGCATATACTCCCTCCACACTTGTCTAAACAGAAAAATGAAATGTATCTATAATGATTCTTGAAGGAGCCAAGTGCTCCAGGGTATTTTGTTTCTGTGTTTGATAGACAGGCACAAACCCTAGGATTTCCTAAAGCCTCTTAATGTCTAAGGGTCAGACATCCTGATCCATATCTGACTACTGGACCTCTGGAGAAAGTGAGGCTGGGGAGTTTGAATAGCCCTGCCTCACTTAAATCTAAGTCACCTGCAAGCCATGGCATCATCTCTCTGATGTCATTATCCTCTTCCAGAGTGAAGTGCAAACAATACGAGAATATTGGAGAATATTGAAGGGAATTAGAAATGATCTAGTCCAAACTTCTTAATGAATAGATGTGTAAACTGAGCCCCGGAGAGACTGGTCCAAGCCACCCAGTTAGCTTCTTCCTGGGTGCTCCATTCTGGGCCCAGCGTGGTTTTTGTCCCTGCTTTCTCTTAGAGCTTGTGCCCCTGCTCTCTGTGTGATAGAAGGAAAGGGGCCAGCGGGCCCTCAGAGGTCCAGTGAGGACAGAGGTCCAGGAATGATGTCAAAGTTGAGTTTTCCTCCCTTCATAATTATGCTGATATGATATTATCACAGGCCTAGAGCAGGGGGAGCCCAGGTTATAGGAATGATTGTTCCTCCAGGAACCATCTTCTGGCTCCACCAAATTAGAGAATTAAGGGGAGGAAAGGCTGGGACTGTGCTATATTTGGCTACCAACATGCCAGCAGATACGGTATCTTAGGAAATTTTACTTGCAAAATTGATTAAGGTTGGTTTGGACAAGGACTGGTCACATGGTCTGAGAAGTCACAGGAAGACAAATGCTGTGTGAAGAGGGCATGTGTGTGTGTGTGTCTGCATGTGTGTGTGAGCGGCTGTGTGTGTGTGTGACCCTGGGGTGGCTTAGGTTGGATCCTCTATTCTCTCAACTTTGAAAAGCTCTCAGAGAGAGGGGCAAAGAGTGAGGGGGAAAAGATGGAGAGAATGAGACAGAATGAGAGAGGGAGACAGAGAAAAAAGCAAGGAAGGAAGGAATAGAGAGAGGAAGGAAGAAGGGGGGCATGAGAGGGAGAGATGAGAAGGATGGGAGAAAGAAAGGGAAAGAAGAGTGAGAAAGAGAAGAAAGGAATTAAAGAGCAAGGGGAAGGGAGAAAGAAAAAGAGGGACTAAGGAGCAGGGGAAAGAAGAAGAGAGATGGAGGGAGGAAGAAAAGGGAATGAGGGAGAAAGAAGGAATGAAAGAAAATGGGGTGGGGAGAGAAGAAGAATGGAACAGAGGGGAGAAAAGAGGAAAAAATAAAAGGGGAAAGGGGTGAGAGAGAAGAGAGGAAGAACGAGTGAGAGAGGAAGAGAAAGGAGAGGGAAGGAGAAAAAAGAAAAAAGGAAGGAAAAGGAAAAAGAAAGGGAGATAGAAAAGAAAGAGGAAGAGGAGAAGAAAGGGGAGGAGAGAGAGGAAGACAGAAGAAAAAGGGAAGAAATGAGAGGAGGAAAAATGAAAGGAGAGAAAGGGAGGAAGAAAGAAAGCTGGTGAGAAAATGAGAAAAGGAGAAGGGAAGGGAGAAGCAGAGGGAGAGGCAGAGAGGGGGAGGTGGAGCACCAGCGGCACATTAAGGAACCGAGCAGATGCTCTGGAGCCAGGAGGTGTTGCTGACACCTCGGATGGGAACCGAGGGGGCGCCAGGGAGGCTGCGAATGTGTGCAGAAAATTGCCGAGGTGGGTGTGAATGAGTACATTGTGGAGGGGGATGGGGTAGGAGCAGAAGGTGGGAGAGTAGATACTATGGAAGGAAATAGCAGCCCCAAAGCGCAGCTATCCAAGCAGGCTCGTTCATGGTTTTTGGGAGGGGGAGGCAATAGCCATTCTTGGGTGGAGCAAACCCACTGGGACTCCGCCATCCCTTCTTTTGTATTTTAACATGGATGAAATCAGGTGCCTATCACAACAGTCCAGGTCCCTGACACAGAGTAAGTGTTAAATGGATGGTGAATGAATGAAAGTATGGGTAAATGGATGGGTTGTTCCAGTCACAACAACTCATAAAAGATCATTTCCTGAGGCCTATGCTGGCAAAAGGAGGCCCCTCACCTTCTAAAGCACATGGAGCCTTAATATTGAAGCCAGGTTAAGGGCAAGCTTGAAAAGATTTCTGAGACCATCCACCCAGCGCTACCCTCTAAATATCCTACTTATCAGAAGTAAACACAAGACCAGAGAGGTGAAAATACTTCCTCAAGAGGACAGAGAGAGGTGGGGGAGCCAGGACTCCTGATATGATGTCTTTGCCATATACTACAGTTTTCAGGGTGTGTGTGTGTGTGTGTGTGTGTGGTGGTGGATGGGGGATAGTCATTTCCATGTCTGTTCTACTGTGAATCTAACCAAGGGAAGAATGATATCTGAGCTTTCAGACACCTTGGTGCCACTTTCAGCTCTGCAACTACCCATGTGACCTTAGACAAGTCTCTTAGTATCTCTGGATCTGTTTTCCCATCTGTAAAATAGGCCTTTGTCTCACTGAGCTCTGGTGGTCCTCTCAGCTCTAGAATCCTGTGATCCAATAAATATAGTCTGTTACTGGGAAAGTGGAGACAGGTCTCTAGTAGTCTTTTATTTCTCTCTCTGGTGGAAGGCCAGAAGAGGAGGAAGGAAGATGGGGGATGTGGTGAAACTGACATTCAACTTGGAGTCCAAGGATAACTTATAGGATCATAGATATAAAGTAGGACCTGGGATTCATGAATCTCTAAGGGGTCTATGAATTGATTCCAGGATGTCTATAAATATGGTTTTTTAAAATATGTTTAAAATATGTTTATTTCAATATAATTGATTTCCTTTAGCATTTTACAGATTTTATTTTATTTATAAACATCTACAGCAGGCATCTATATACGTCATCAGATTGACTAAAAGATCCACAGCACAGAGAAAAGACTGAGAAACTCCTGCTCTAGAGCTATAGAAGGGACCACAAAGGCCATTGGGGAAACTGAGGACTAGGTAGACAAAATGACCCCCCCCAGAGTTGTTGTCATATGCAGCCTTGACTTGCCCATCAGATGTAAGTGGCACAGCAAGGATTTGAACTCAGGTCCATTGATTTCATATTTCTCTGGGTTTTGGTTTTCTCATCTCCATAATGAGGAACTTGGTCCAGCTCTTAGGTGCACATAATCAACAAACTTCACATTAAAATGGACATTGAGGTTCTTCTGATTCATCCTACGGTTCTCCAATTGGTTAGTAACTATCTACCTCTAAGAGAAAAAGGCAGTTCCTCTCCTGGTTCTCCCCCACTCCCTGCTGCTGGAGAGCTCCCATGTGGGAGCCCTGGAATCACATGTGGGTGGCAGGCAGCATCAGCTCTGGCTCATGCTCCTGAATGCCAAGGAAACGCTCATCACTGGTATAGAGGGCCCAGAGGGACTGAGGAGATGAAGAGATGAGAGAAAGATCAGTCAGAGCAGCTTGGCTAAACAGCCACGGAAGGGTGATGTACAACCAGATCATAAATATTTTAAAAGAGTTGACATGGCTGAGGATGGGAAATTAATCACTTGAAAACCCCTTCCCCTGGGACGGAAGTGCTGAGATTGAGGAAAGGAATGTCAGTGATTAATTGTCTGGGGGGAAAACATTTCCCAAGAAGAACTAGAACACATCAGAGGATGGACAGCTGGGAAGGACATTACAGACCACCTCCTTTCTACAGATATGAATGAGAGGCAGAGTGATCTGCCTGAGGTTACACATCCAATAATGGCAGAACCGTGACTTCAACAAGTCTAGCTTGAATGAGCAGTTTTGGAAAAGAATAGGGTCTAGAAGCCAGGGTGATGGGGTTTCAGTCCTCACTCAACCCACTTCATTAATTCCTGGGTGACTTTGGGCAAGACCATCATTTCTTCCTCTGCAAAAGAAGAAATTTGGACAAGTTTGTCTTCCTGGTCCCTTCTCGCTTTGACACCCTATGGTGCACTGTCCTTCCCACGTCTATGTCCTTTCTATAGGTCTATGGTGACATGATACTCTTTGTGGTTTAGGTTCTAACATTCTATGCTGAGACTTCTCCCATCTCTGACAGGAGGTGTCCTATTTTCTAGGGGCGCCACTAATGTTTATATTTTGTTTTGTACAGCCCTGTCCTGCTCTGGCATTCTGTGTTCTTTGTTTTAAGATCTCAGCCAGCTCTGAAAACGTCTATGCTAAGGACCTTCCCAGATCAGAAATTCTCCGTTTTATTTATCGAAGCTCGGCCCCACCTTCCCCCAACAATAACTCAGACATTCTATTTGCTAAGGCCCTTTCCTCCCCAGCTCAGATATTTTGTAATCCTAATGGGCTCGTTTTTCTTTATTCTCCTGGAACTTCTGGAGCAGATTCATTACACTCCGTTCTGACTCATGTCAGTGGATTCTCATGCTTCCTTCTAATCCCACGACAGCACCCGAATCCTCCAAATTTGCTCGTTTACAGTCTAATATCCTTGCCAACTGCTGACTGTCTGGGAAACCATTTCTTACTCTGCTTTTGAGAAACTCGTGCTCTCCTGGTCCAATTTGATGTATACTCTTTTACTGGTCTACAGATCCCAATGGGAATTTAGCATCTCTCTTCTTGGATTAATCACTGCCTCAACCCCCAGGAAAGTGGGGCATCAGCAAAATCAGGGTGATCCAGTGAACATAGGAGGGGGGAATGGGAATTCTGCCAGTGAGCTCAAGGCTATACTAAAAGAATCAACTTCCCATTCTGGGACTCAGTTATCTATGATGAGAGCATTGAACCAGGCAAACTAGGAAACTTCTAGTCGATCCACAAGCATTTATTAAATGTTTATTATGTGCTCTGTGATGTGGACAAAAAGAGGGGAAAAAACCCCTACCCTCAAGAAGCTTTTATTCTAATGGAAAAAAACAGCATAGGGCAGTTGGGTGGTAGTCTCCAAGGGAAAAGTACTAGCCGAAGGTTGAATCTGAGTTGAGTCATGAAAAAAGTCAAGGAAGCTAAGAGGCTGAGGAAAAAGGAGACATTCTAGGCTTTCCTTTATCAGCCTAAGTAAAGGCATGGAGGCAGGAGAGGGAGTCAGGTATAAGAAATCCAAGTATGGTGAGATCAGTAGTAAGATCACAGACTTTGTGGTGGGTAGCAAAGTGTAAGAAGCTTGGGAAGGTAGGAAAGGATGAGGCTGTGAAGGGCTTTACATGCCAGACAGAGGCAATTTGATACAGGTGACAATATTTCCTGCTAGGCAAATCTCTCATGCATACCTCCTTCTCTAGGGTCAGGAGAGAAGGGGATATGTATGAAAGATGCTACAAAGGTGAAAAAAAAGGATTAGATATGGGAGGGTGACATATTGATGAGTCAAGAACGACTCCATGAACCCTATGGTCATGACAGCAGTGTGCCCTTGACAGAAATAGAATGTTGGGAAGAGGGAAGTTTCTTTTTGAAGGGCAAAGAGGTTGTGATGGTGGTGAAGACAATGATGTTGAGATACCTGTCGAGGCTTAGAAAACTACATGGGGGCACTGAGAGGTTTTAAAGATAAAACTTGCTCAGGATCACAGGACCAGCATTTGTCAGAGATGGAACTTTAACCTGGATATTCCTGATTCCAAGGCTGGCTTTCCATTCATTGCCCCAAACTGTCTCTGTTGCCCGCTATGTTGGTACCCAATGTCAGGTCTCCTTCCCTCTTTCTCTGTCAAAGTTCCCCTTCCTTCAGTGATCAGATCTGAGTCATTTGTTGAGTTCAATTGTCTGATAGTCTATTATGCTCCATGAGGAGATTAGTATAATGTAAGTTCCCTGAGGGCAGGACCTAGTTGTTTGATTGTCCCTGGTTTTTTGTATGCCTGGTTCCTAGCACAGTCTAACATATCACAGGTGCTTCATAAATGTATTGGTAAAGTGAATGAATATTTATTCTCTCATTCCTTTCTTTTTTTTTTTATTTTTAATATTTATTTATTTATTTATTTAACTTTTTACATTCGTTTTCACAAAATTTTGGGTTCCAAATTTTTCTCCCCTTTTATCCCCTCCCCCCACCCCAATACACCAAGCAATCTAATTTTCCCTATCTCCAATCTGCCTTCTCTTTTGTCATCCCTCCCTTCTCTTGTCCCCATCTTCTCTTTGCTCCTGTAGGGCCAGATGAATTTCTATTCCTCATTAACTGTATGTCTTCTTTCCTAGTAGCAACAACAATACTAAACAGTTGTTCCTAAAACTTTGAGTTCCAAATTCTCCCTATCCCTCCCTCCCCACCCATTCCCTTTGGGAAGGCAGGCAATTCAATATAGGCCATATCTGTGTAGTTTTGCAAATGACTTCCATGATAGTCGTGTTGTGTAAGACTAACTGAATTACCCTCCATCCTATCCTGCCCCTCATTGTTTCTCTTCTGTCTTTTGATCCTGTCCCTCCCCGAGTGTTAACTTCAAATTGCTCCCTCCTCCCTTTGCCCTCCCTTCCATCACCCCCACCTTGCTTATCTCCTTCTCCCCCACTTTCCTATACTGTAAGATAGATTTTCATACCAAAATGAATGTGCATTTTATTCCTTCCCTTTAGTCAAATGTGATGAGGGTAAACTTCTTGTTGTTTTTTTCTCAGCTCTCCTCTTTTTCCCTCCACTAAAAAGTCTCCTACTTGCCTCTTTAATGACATATAATTACCCCATTCCATTTCACCCTCTTTCCTCCCACTACATTTCTCTCTCACCATTTACCTTAATTTCTTTTAAGATATGGCCCCATCGTATTCAATTCACAGTGCTCTCTGTCTCTGTATGTGTGTGCATGTGTGTATGTGTGTGTGTGCATGCGTGTACATGTGTGTGTATGGACCCACCAACTACCCAGATACTGAAAAGTTTTAAGAGTTATAAATATTGTCTTTCCATGTAGGAATGTAAACAGTTCCCTTATGGTAAGTCCCTTAAGACTTCTCTTTGCTGTTTACTTTTTTATGCTTCTTCTCATTCTTGTGTTTGAAAGTCCAATTTTCTTTTCAGCTCTGGTCTTTTCATCAAGAATGCTTGAAAGTCCTCTGTTTCATTGAAAGACCATATTTTCCCCTGAAGTATTCTACTCAGTTTTGCTGGGTAGGTGATTCTTGCTTTGAGTCCTAGTTCCTTTGACTTCTGGAATATCCTATTCCACACCCTTCGATCCCTTAATGTAGAAGCTGCTGGATCTTGAGTTATCCTGATTTTATTTCCACAATACTGGAATTGTTTCTTTCTAGCTGCTTGCAAGATTTTCTCCTTGACCTGGGGGTTCTGGAATTTGGCCACAATGTTCCTAGGAGTTTCTCTTTTTGGATCTCTTTCAGGTGGTGATCGATGGATTGTTTCAATACTTATTTTGCCCTCTGGTTCTAGAATGTCAGGGCAGTTTTCCTCGATAATTTCATGGAAGATGATGTCTAGGCTCTTTTTTTGATCATGGCTTTCAGGTAGTCCCATAATTTTTAAATTGTCTCTCCTGGATCTATTTTCCAGGTCAGTTGTTTTTCCCATGAGATATTTCACATTTTCTTCCATTTTTTCATTCTTTTGGTTTTGTTTGGTGATTTCTTGGTTTCTCATAAAGTCATTAGACTCCATCTGTTCCATTCTAATTTTGAGAGAACTATTCTCTTTAGTGAGCTTTTGAACCTCTTTTTCCATTTGGCTAATTCTGCTTTTGAAAGCATTCTTCTCCTCATTTGCCTTTTGGACCTCTTTTGCCAATTGAGTTAGCCTATTTTTCAAGGTGTTATTTTCTTCAGCATTTTTTTGGGAATCCTTTACCAAGGTATTGACCCGTTTTTCATACTTTTCTTGCATGTCTCTCATTTCTCTTCCCAGTTTTTCCTCCACCTGTCTAACTTGCTTTTCAAAATCCTTTTTGAGCTCTTCCAAGGCCTGAGCCCACCCGACATCCCCCTGGGGTGTCTGGGGTACTGAGGCCCCGCCCTCCACGTCTTTCCCTGATGGCAAGAATATGTCCTTGTCCGTCTTCAGATCTGAAAGTCGGGATCATTTGCATCTGTTCAAAAAACTCTCTATAGTCTTATTTTTCTTCCCTTTTCTAGGCATTCTCCCAGCCAGTTACTTGACTTCTGAGATTCCTGTCCACCCCCGCCTAGATCTGCCCAGCTAGTGCTTGGGGTCTGAGGTTCAAATGGGCTTTCCGCGGCAGGCGCAGCTGCTAATCAATGTGACCTTAAGTCCTGGTGCTGGGGTGGGGGCAGGGCCATCTCCCAGGCTCAGCTCCCTCAGGTGGTTTATGCAGAGACTTTCAGTAATGAAGATCCTGCCTGCTGCTGGGGGAGTCCTGGCCGATGCCGCAGCTGCTCCCCTCTCCTTCAGCCCGGCCGTCTCTCTCTATGACCTGTAGAGTCTGTGGGCGGAGGGAACTTCCAGGCCACCGGAGCTTCCGTTCCTGAAGTCTGCTCGGATCAGCTTCTCTGGGGCCACGGCCAGGGCAGCGCTGGGGTGGGGTCCGCTTTCTGGAGCGCGACGGACCCTGGGGAAGGCTCTGCAGGGCTCTCTGGAACGGAAATCTCTTCCACTATGTTTCTACACACCCTTCAGTAATCCAGAACTTCTGGGGAGCTCTTCTTACATTAAATCTGTGGGTTGTGGGTTCAGAGCTCACATACGTGCGTCTTTCTACTCCGCCATCTTGACTCTGCCCCCTCATTCCTTTCTCCAAACTGATTATCAAAGACCTTATGTTAGGCAAGTAATTCATTCACACAATAGGTAGAAGTCATCCCTGTCTTCACTTTAATTTGCTTTCATTCAATGTTCCCTGATTTGAATCAAATCAGTTTGAGTAACTTCCAACATTTATTAAGTACCTGACCATTCTAGGTGCCAAAGATACAGAGATAGAAAGTAATAGATAGATAGAAATAGATAAAAAGTGAAGCCCCTGCCCTCCAGGACCTCACATTCTACTGGGGTGGGTATAGATGTACTTAAATAAATGTAATACAAGGAAAACTGAGGAAGGAGAGAGTACTGACAACGAGGTGGCTGGTGGTAATGGTAGAAGGGAAACTTCTCAGGAAGGTGGAACCTAAATCTAGTAGGGTAATAATGCACCAACACAGGTAAGTATTTGACATAGTATTTCCTAATAAATGCATCAGAGAGGTGCAAAACATATTTCTCTGTGAGGTCTAAGAAGGAAGGTTCTTACCAAGATGAGAAAGGCACAGAATAGTCCTTCCTGAAGGACTAGAGCATTTAAGTGGCACCTTAAAGTACGGGGAGGAATTCAATAATCAGAGTGTAGTTTTGTTCTATTTTTCAGTCATTTCAGTCATGCCTAGCTCTTTGTAACCCCATTTGGGGCTTTCTTGTCAAAGTTACTGGAGTAGTTTGCCATTTCCTTCTCCAGATTAGTTTAAAGATGAAGAAACTAAGGAAAACAGGGTAAAGTGACTTGCCCAGGGTCACACAGCTAGTAAATGTCTGAATCCAGATTTGAACTCAGGTCTTCCTGACTCCAGGCCTGGCATTCTATCCACTTACCACCTAGCTGCCCTAAAAGTGCTGGAGAGAGGATATTCTAGATTTAGGGAACATCATGAAAAGCAGACAGTGATGGGGCAGAGAAAGGGATATCAAGTGTAGATGAAGCACAGGATATTAAGAGAGGGGGAAGAGGAGTAGTGAGGTAAGACTGGAAAGGTGGGTTATCAAGGTCTTTAATCCTAGGCAAAGATGGTTGAACCTCACTGAGGAGGCAATAGGGAGTGTCAGAGGAGTTCCATGACTAGAACTAGTCTGACTTAGCAATATTACAGTTCTTGATACCTATTTGGGTCTCTCATTTATTTTTAAAAGAAGTCAACAAGACTAAGGTGAAGCCTGTGGCTTGAGTCCTCATCTGATGTACTCTTTCCAGAAAAAAATAAGATGATGCATGAATTCGCAGCAAGCACACTTAATTATAATAGTATGTCAGGGTAAAAACCAGGAATTGAAGATATTTAATGCTTTGGAATCTATTCCCAAATGGCTGCCACTACATGTGTATCTCCCAGGGAATGTAAAAATCACTTCCTGGTTAGCCACTTTGTCACCGCAAACTACAGGGCTGGTCATACATTAAGCTGCTTGTGGCAGAGAGTTATAGGAGCTTGCTGTAGGTCTTTGGAGCACCGAGATATTTAACATAGGAAGCAACCAATCATGAAGAGCTTGGGCTGTGCCTTTTGAATTCATTATCAAGGTCTGGATGTAGCATCAGATGTCAGGAGATGTCTTCTTCTCCCTTCACAGCCAAAATTCTAGAAGAGTAGAAACTCCTTCCACTTCATCAGTTCCTCTCAATTCCCCAACCAATCCTAGAACAGAATAAAGATGATTGAGTGCCAAAGAGGTCATTAGTGTTCTAGGGAAGGGCTGTTCCTGTAGGGTGACCGAATGAAAAGGGATAAAGAAAACCCATGGCATCTCAAAGAAGGAAGGATCCTATGGGGGGGGAGGGGATAGAAGGAAGGGCAATGAACCAGGAAAATCTGCCTGAAGTAGAGGGTCTTTCAGTCCCAGATCAAATGCCACCTCCTCTTTATTATTCTAATAGCATACTACTAAAATGTCTCTGTCCAAGGTGCTTATCGTGAAATCCCGTGGGTTCTTTCTGTCCTTCTCTTCCTTACCCCCCTGTGATATATGACATTGTAGATTAGTCTTCCTTCTGGATAACCTTTTCATTTATTCAACAATTCATTCCTATATCCTATTCAATCCCATTTGTTTCTTCCTTCTTTCACTCAAACTCCTTGAGGGCAAGAACTGTGTTTGCTGTTTTCTCCAGGTCTTAGTCCATTTCCTGGCAGCACAAGTTGTTTAACAACTGTTTGTTGAGTGAATAAAAACTGCTCAAAGGATGCCTCCTAGAGGAAATCTTTCCATACATGCCCTAGCCAACTATTAGTGTCTCATCCTGTTTCCCCAAGTATATATTTACATGTATGTGTGGTCTTCTTCACTTGAATGTAATCTTCTTGAGGCCAAGGACTGTTTCACTTTTGGCGCTGTATCCCCAGTACCCAGTATAGTAGCTGATGCATAGTAGTTACTTAAGAAATGCCGACTGATAGATTCATCGGCCCACTCAACAAGGACTTACGATGTTTTTATTACCTGCCAAGCACAGGAGATAAAAAAGATCAAAGTTAAACAGATCATAATCTCTCAAAGAGCTTACATTCCATTAGTGGGAGGGGAGAGGAAAAAATACATACAGATGTGTGCACAGACAACTAAGGAAAATATATGAAGTGATTTGGAGATGGGGGATAGCACTAGAAGCTGGGCGTGGGCTTCATATAAGATGTGGCTCTTGAGTTAAGCCTTGAAGTTAGCAAATGATACTCCAAGTAAGAGGGAGGAAGAAGAACATCCCAGGTCATTGGGGGAGGGATGGTTGGGGACAACAGTCTGTGCAAGATTTAGTGCTCAGAGGGACGTTAGGGACCTTTGATACAACCCTCTTGTACTATTCATAAGGGATTAGGGTTAGTCAGAGACCCAGAGGAATTTAAGCAACTTTGCTTGTGCTCCACATTTCTAAGTGTCCATGGTAGGACCAGAATACATAGTTCCTGATTGTAAGTACCAAAAGCATGGGGAGATCATATTTACTCAGGGGAATGTTCCCAGAGACTTGGGAACTTTACAATACTGCCAACTCCAGCTAAGGCTGGATCTTTGACATTTAACACTGATGTGGCCCAGGATGAGAGGAGTTAGGCCCGACTCTGCCTTGGAACTAGCCGTAAGATAGGCTCCTAAAATTTTAAAAGCCGAAGGAAACTTAAATGTTTGCCTACTCTAAACCCTTCACTTTATGAGAAAACTGAGGAACATAGGATCATAGGTCTTAAACCTGAAGGTAACTCATAGGTCCTCCAATTCCCAACCATCTCATTTTTGTAGTTAGGGAAGCTTAGGCCAGGAAAGATCCAAGTCACTTGCTAAAGGTTGCATATTGAGTCAGCAACACAGACAGGATTGGAATCCAGGTCCATTGACCCCTGGGTCCTTTCCATTGCCCCACATACTGCCTAAGGGAAATGTCTTCTTTCCTGTCCTCTGCCTAGCTGCTTCTTTCCCAGCTAGTTGGATCAGCAGGTGGCCAGCACCTCTTACATGGGCAGGAAAAAATCTTTACCCAGCCTTCCATCCCTGGAACAGTCTTCTCATTAAGGCTGCCTTTTTACATCCTGCTCCCACTGCTTCTAATTATCGACTAACTGCCTGAGCCCTGCTGGGGCCTCGTCTGGCTACAATCCTTTCCTCTGGTGAGGACCTGGCATCTAATTGGAAGAGGGGCTGGCCAGCCTGGGGAGAATTCATTTCCCACCCAGGGAGAACTTGCTGAAGCTGAGAGCTGTGACTGAAACCTGAGTCCTGTCACTGTATGCATTTAGGGGACAGTGAAAATGTGGCATCCTGTGAGTCTGGAAATGGATGAATGGGGTGTAGGGCTGACAAGAGCAGAGAGAATGTTTAGTCTGAAGCTGGAGGAGCTGGGCTTCTTTCCCTCCTCTGCTACTTACCAATATGACCCTGGGCAAGTCATGTCCTCTCTACAGCCCTCTGGCAGACCAGATACAGAGTCAGAGGACCTGTATTCAAATCATATCTCAGATACTTTCTGTGTGACCCTCTGTCTCTGTGAATCTGTTTCCTCTTCTGAAAAATGTGAATGACCCTCCAAATTTCCTTCCAGCCACAAATCCTATGCTCCTAAGTGAGTCCATTGCTGGGGGCAGGTGTCTTTCTGAGTCTTGCTTTAGGTGCTGGAGAGGTCCTGGCCTGATTTTTGTCAAGTAAGGGCAGGAGAAGATGGTGGAAAGGACGTTGGGTCTAGAATTAGGAGGTCTGATTTTAGATCCTGGCACAGGAACCTCCTTCCGATATAACCTCAGACAGTCCTTTTCTCCTGATATGGGCTTCAGTTTCCTCATCTGTAAAATGAGGGGGATGGACTAGGTCAGGAAGTACTGTGTCTTGATCATTCTTCCATCTCATTTTATTTAATTTTCCTTATTTTCTGGTCGTAAGGAAAGGGATATGTAGGGCATAGACGTGTGATTTCATTGGTATAGAAAACTCCCTCTCCCCCAAAGCACCTGCTCTCCTGTGCATTTTAGAATGGTCATAGAAAGATGCTTGGAACACTTTGAGGTGAAGGGACTTGGCCAAGGTCACACAGTTAGTGGGCATCAGAATCAGGGCTTGAATCTGACTCTTCCTAGATCTCTCTGTTTACTACACAGTGCTGCCCTGCTATGCTCTGCCTACCCTCTACCCCACTCATCTATGTACATATTGTACATTCCCACCCAACCTAAAAAACAAAATTAAGGTCTTGACAGATCACAATATGATCTCAAAGGGCCCCTCCAGTTGTGCATATATGATTCCATGCCATCCTCGACCACCTCTTCCAGCAACCTTATGATCCTACAAAAAGGGAGGGGGCTTAGGGTGAGCAGGAAGAATTTAAGGGAACCTAGAAGAGCTTCTCTCAGCTGGAAAATGTCATGACGGGCAGAAAACAGTGTTTCCCTCCCTGCCCCTGCCATGAGGATCTTTAGGGATGGTCAAGGCACCCAACTGAATGGTGGTAGACAAGGGCTTGGCCAAATCCATTTGGGTAAATTGTTATTAAGCTAGAATTTGGTGCAATGTTTTGTTCTTATTGCTGAGGTTACAAAACTGAAAATAATACAGTCCCTGCCCTCCAGGGGCTTATATTCCTCTACCAGTAAAGGTCTCATTCCCACATATCCCTTTCCTCATGACGAAACAATAAAATAAAATGAGATGAGATGAGATGGATGAAAGTATATCTCAGACAAAGTACTTTAGGGAAATTCAAAGAACAATGAGCCCATTCCAATGAAAAGGGTCAAGGCCCATGAACTGACCCATGAAGGAAGAGAAGGGTTTCAACAAGTGGAACTCAGGAGATAGCTCATGCCAGGCTTGAGGGATGGGCCAAGTGATCACAGGGAGGCGGAAAGTGTCAGGATGAGATGCGGGAACGATGAGGCGTGGCGTTCGATTGGGGGAACATATGGTGTGTGAAGGGGAGTAGCTTGAAATGCTGCTGTAAAGGTAGGTGGGAGCCAGATTACAGAAGGCCTCAAGCACTAGGCTAACAGTTTAGATTTTATTCACCAGCAGTGTGGTGTTGTGGATAGAGTGAGTGGCCCAGGAGTGAGAGGTACTGGGTTCAGATCCCATCTCTTATGCTTACCACCTGTGTGACCATAGGAAAACTGATAGACTTTCACAAGCCCCAGTTTCCTTATCTGTAAAATGGGGTGGGGCTTGGATTATATGACCTCTACTTCCTCTTCCAGACTTTCAGATTATTTGCACAGCCCTGGGCAAATCTTTTTCCTCTCGACAGTTTCTTCATTTGTAAAATGAGGGGATTGGATTAGATGTTTTTTGAGCTCTCTTCCAGATTTTTGATCCTATGACCTGAGTTCAAATTTTGACTTTACTGTTTTTATGACTGTGGCCTTGAGCCACTTCATTTCAACCCAGTCTTCTCATTTGCAAAACAAGAGGGCTGGATCAGGGAATCTCTAGGTCCCTTCTAGCTATAATTTCTGTGAACTAGAGATTTGAGGCAATGGAATACCAAGGACAGACCTGTGCCTTAGGGATCTTATTGTGGGTGTAGTGGGAAGGACTTGATGAGGAAGAGATAGAACGAAGATTCATTTCAGAGCTATTGCAATAGTCTAGGTAAGAGCTGATGAGGGTCTGAGCTGCCAATTCCCTCTCTGGGCCTCAGTCTCCTTCTTTGTAAAATGAAATGGGTTAGAGGCAATGACTTTAAAGGCTCCTTCCATCTTTAAATTTGAGATCCTTTAAACTATAACTGTGGTCACATGATGAGGTGTAGGGGGGACAGAAGCAAGACAAATTGTGGAGATAGAGTGGACAGGATTTAGTGATGAAATGAAGATGGCAGGGTGAGAGAACAGGAGGAGTCAAAGGTCAGAGGATCCTAGGATAAGAGATTTAGAGAAAGAAAGGGCTTTCGAAGTCATCTAATACAACCCCTTCCTTTTTCAATTGAAGAAATGGAGGCCCAGAGGTGACTTCAAGGTTTTGATCCCCAGTGATAGAGAAGACATCAGTGCCTTCGGTAGAGAATTGGAGGCAGGAAGATCTTAGACATTTATTAACAGTGTGACGAGGTAAGATACTTCATTTTTCTGAGATTTAGATTCCTTTTCAGTAAAATGGGGATGATAATATTACCTGTCTCACAAAGTTGTGACAAAGACCACATGATAACACATGAAAAATGCTTTGCAAAACTGAAAGTGCTACATAAATGTTAGTTTTTCTTAATAAATTGGAGAAAGAATTTGTTGAGGGCAGACAGTGATGAGTTCTATTTTTAACATATTTAGGTATCCCTTCATGAGTCTGAATCTGCACTCATTCTCCCCCACCCACAGCTGTCCTTTTCCCCTTGTTCCTGCTGTCCCTTAATGTTCAATGTTGCCTTAGTGTGAGTTAACTACAGGGAGGACTTGGCCCAGAGCCTAGCTCCAAGGAGCTTGAATTGGCTTTTATTCTGCCCAGATGGTCCCCATCACAGACTTTCAGGTGAGAGTACAAGTCAAGATCTCAAAAACATTATTGTTTCTTTCTGTGTAAACACAGCTCCCACAGGTTAGTTCTTTTTATCTTCTCTAATTGCTACAGCTAACATTTCTAGTACCATATTGAATAATAGTGGTGATAATGGACATCCTTGTTTTACCTTGATCTTGTTGAAAATGCATCTAGCTTTTCTCCATTGCATAAGATGCTTGCTGAAGGTTTTAGGTAGATACTGTTTATTATTTTATGGAAAGTTCCCTTTATTCTTATGTTCTCCAGTGTTTTCAACAGGAATGGATGTTGTATTTTGTCAAAGGCTTTTTCTGCATCTATTGAGATAATCATGTGGTTTCTGTTAGGTTTGTAGTTGATATGATCAATAATGCTAACAGTTTCCTAATACTGAACCAGCCCTGCATTCCTGGTATGAATCCTACCTGATCATAATGTATTATTCTCGTAATAAGTTGCTGTATTCTTTTTGCTAAAATCTTATTTAAAATTTTTGCATCCATATTCATTAGAGATATTGGTCTATAATATTCTTTCTCTGTTTTGTATTTTCCTGGTTTAGGTATCAAAGCCATATTTGTATCATAGAAAGAATTTGGGAGGACTCCTTCTTCCCCAATTTTCAAAAATAGTCTATGTAGTATTGCAATTAACTGTTCTTTAAATGTTTGATAGAATTCACTTGTAAATCCATCTGGCCCTGAGATTTTTTTCCTAGGGAGTTCATTGATGGCTTGTTCAATTTCTTTTTCTGAGATGGGGTTGTTTAAGTATTCAGCTTCCTCTTCTGTTAATGTGGGCAATTTATATTTTTTAAAATAATCATCCATCTCATTTAGATTGTTGAATTTATGGGCATAAAGTTGGGCAAAGTAATTTCTAATATTGTTTTAATTTCCTCATTGGAGGTTAGTTCTCCTCTTTCATTTTTGATATTGATAATTTGTCTTTCTTCTTTTTTTAAAATCAAATTGACCAAAAGTTTATCAATTTTATTGGTTTTTGCATAAAACCAACTCTTAGTTTTATTTATTAGTTCAATAGTTTTCTTAATTTCAAGTTTATTAATCTCTTCTTTGACTTTCAGTATTTCTAATTTGGTATTTACTTGGTGATTTTCAGTTTGTTCTTTTTAGAGCTTTTTCAGCTACATGCTCAATTTACTGATCTCTTCTTTCTCCATTTTATTTATTTAGGCATTCAAAGATATAAAACTTCCTCTAAGAACTGCTTTTGCAGTATCCCATAAGATTTGGTAGGTTGTCTCATTACTGTCATCCTCTTGAATGAAGTTGTTGATTGTTTCTATGATTTGTTGTTTTATCCACTCCTTCTTTAGGATTAGATTATTTCATTTCCAATTAATTTTTGGTCTAGCTTTCCATGGCCTTTTATTACATATTATTTTTATTGTGTTATGATCTGAGAAGGATGCATTGACTATCTCTGCCTTTCTGCACTAGATTGCAAAGTTTTTATGCCCTAGTACACTGTCAATTTTTGTATATGTGCCATGTACCACTGAGAAAAAGGTATATTCCTTCCATCCCCATTCACTTTTCTCCAGAGATCTATCATATCTACCTTATCCAGAATTTTATTCACCTCTTTAACTTCTTTCTTGTTTATTTTAAGGTTAGATTTATCAAGTTCAGAGAGGGGGAAGTTGAGATCTCCCACTAGTATAGTTTTGCTGTCTATTTCTTCCTGTAACTCCTTTAACTTCTCCTCTAAGAATTTGGATGCTATAGCAGTTGGAACATAAATGTTTAGTAATAATATTGCTTCATTGTCTATGGTGCCTTTTAGCAGGATATAGTTTCCTTCCTTATCTCTTTTAGTTAGTTCTATTTCTGCTTTTGCTTTGTCTGAGATTAGGATTGCTACTCCTGCTTTTCTTACATCAGCTGAAGCACAATATATTCTGCTCCAACCTTTTACCTTTACCCTGTGTGTATCCCCCTGTTTCAAATGTGTTTCTTGTAAACAACATATTGTTGGATTACAGCTTTTAATCCATCCTGCTCTCTGTCTCCATTTTATGGGAGAGTTCATTCCATTCACATTCACGGTTATGATCACCATCTGTGCCTTTCCCTCCATCCTCTTCCCCATCATTTGTGCTTTTAGTTCTCCCTTTTCCCTTTCGCTCCACAATAGAATTTTAATTTTTGACCACCTCCTCCTGAAGTCTTCGTTTCCTTCCTTCAACCTCCCTCCCTTTACCCTTACTACTTCTTCCCTCCCTTTTAGCCTCCCCTTCCCTTTCTTTCCCCCTTCTCCTCCTACTGCCTATAGAGCTAGTTAGATTTATATACTTAATTAAGTTTGTTGTTCCTTCCTTGATCCAAATCAGATGACAGAGCCTCTCAAACAATGCTCATCTCCCTCCTGTCTTTCCCTTTACTGTAATATAATTTTGTATTTCTTCCTGTGACGTAATTTACCATTTTCTGCTTCCTCCTTTTCACATCTCCTGTTACAATCCCTTCACATGCTTAAATCACATTTTTATCATCACATAATTTACTTTATACTCATTCCCTCTATCTATCTATATCCCTTTGATATTTCATAATAGATATACAGTTCTCAAGATTAACAAGTATCATCTTCCCTTATAGGGATGGAAACAGTTTGTTCCAAAATGAGTAACAAGTTTTCTTTTCCCCTGTATACCTTTTTATGCCTCTCTTGAGATCTGCATTTAAAGATCAAATCTTCTATTGAGTTCTGGTATTTTTATCAGGAAGGTCTGGAAATCCCTTATTTCATTGAATGTCCATCTCCTTGCCTGAAATGTTATGTTGAACTTTGCTAGATAATTGATCCTTGGTTGTAGTCCCAGCTCCTTTGCCTTGTGGAATATCATACTCTAATTCCTTCAGTTTTTTAATATAGAAACTTCAAGGTCCTGTGTGATCCTGACTGTAGCTCCTCAATATTTGAATGGTTTCTTTCTAGCTACCTGTAGTATCTTCTCCTTCACTTGATAGTTCTGAAATTTGGCAACATTTCTTGTTTTTAGTTTGGGACCCCTTTTTGGAGGTGAACAATGGATTCTTTAGATGACTATTTTGCCCTCTGGATCTAGCACTTCTGGGCAGTTTTCCTTAATGATTTCTTGGAAGATATTGCCCAGGCTCTTTTTTCATCATGGCTTTCTGGTAGGCCAATAATTCTTGGTCTTATTTTTTTTCCCTTTTCTGGGCATTTTCCCAACCAGTTACTTGACTTCTGAGATTCCTCTCCACCCCCGCCTAGATCCACCCAGCTAATGCTTGGGGTCTGAGATTCAAATACTGCTACCCAGCCTCAGGGCTTTCAGCAGTGGGCGCAGCTGCTATTCAATGTGAGCTTAAGTTCTGGTGCTCAGGTGGGGGCAGGGCCGCCTCTGAGGCTCAGTTCCCTCAGGGGGTTTATGCAGAGATCTTCAGTAATGGATCTGAGGTCCTGTCTGCTCTGGGAGCCCCTGGCCACTGCTTCCCCCTGCTGCTGCCTCCCGAGGGGGCCTGAGTTATGGAGACACCCCGCTCCCCTCTTGGCCAGCCCAGAAGTCTCTCTCACTGATCTGTAGTGCCTGTGGGTGGAGGGACCTTTGTGGTCACCGGAGTTTCCGTCCCTGAAGCCTGCTCAGATCTGCTCCTCTCGGGGCCATGCAGCCAGGGCAGGGCTGTGCTGTGCTGTCCAGTGTGTGAAGGACCTTTGGTGCTGGTTTTTCAGGGCTCTCTGGAATGGAAATCTCCTCCACTGCATTGCTGTGCGGCTTCCACTGCTCCAGAATTTGTGGGGAGTTCTTTTTACATGAAATTTATGGGTTGTGGGTTCGGAGCTAGCATTTGTGAGTCTTTCTACTCCGCCATCTTGGCTCCTCCCCCCCTAGGCCAATAATTCTTAAATTTTCTCTCCTGGATCTATTTTCAAGTTTTTCCAGTTAGATATTTTACATTTTCTTCTATCTTTTCATTCTTTAGATTTTGTTTGACTGATTTTTGATGTCCCGTAGAGTCATTAGCTTCTACTTGTCCAATTCTAATTTTCATCAAATTGTTTTCTTCAGTTAACTTTTGCATCTCCTTTTCCATCTGTCCAACTTTTCCTTGTAAGGAATTATTTTCTCCAGTAAGTTTTTGTACTTCCTTTTCCATTTGTCCAGTTTTCCCAGTTTGCTTTTGTGCTTCCTTTTCCATTTTGTCCAGTTTTCCCAGTTAAGTTTTGTCACAGGTTGGTTCTCAAAGACTCTGGTCAACATTTGAGTCTATGCGATGTCAACTGATTCTGGCTCATCTTTGAGGGAGAATGATTAAGCCTCCAAAAGTTTAGTTACTGACCTAGATGGACCATTAGAGGTGATGCTGAATACCCTGAAGAACTCAGAAATGACACAATTCTTATCGTAAGATTATCTGGTAGACTCGGCAGGGGCGAATATATCATCATAAGATTTAGAGCTAGAAGGTAGAACAAGGATGTGTTTAGAAGTCTAGTATGGGGGTAGGAACAGGAGTGGCTAATGCTAATAATCACTGAAATTAATGATGATCTTTAAGACTGCAAAGGGATTGGGTGCTATCTCATTGAATCTCACCTCAGGCCAGTACAGGTGTTGCTATCCCCATTTTACAGATGAAGAAGTTAAGGTTCAGAGGCTTACAGTGGCTGACTAAAGTCCACCAGTTCAATTGTGCAATCTAGATTTGATTTCTCCTTGTACCTGACTCTAGGTGCAAGGCTATTTCCAGGAATTGGAGCTGTGTTTTCTTTCAGTTTGCTGTGTGAGACTCTGTAAGACCTTAGGTGAATAACATATGTTCAGTCCTTCCACCCTTAATGGCCCTAAGGGATGGTCACCTCATGAGTATGTATCAGCATGGCAAACCACCCTACTTATTGAAACTAATTCTATCTTCTCACATCTGCCTTTTAAATTCCTCCTTCTCTTCAAGGTTAAGTTCTAGTGCTCCTTCTACATTAAGCCTGCCCTGCTCCCTTTCTATTAGTGATGCCCTCTAAGCTCCCCCCATTATTAAACACACATACACACACATGCACACAGATACACATGTGTGTGTGTGTGACATTCTATCCACAGAACATAAGCTCCTTGAGGGCAGGGACTATTTCCTTTTGCCTTTATATCCCCATTGCCTGGCATATAGTAGGTACTTTTTGTATTATATTGCATTGAAGTTAAAAGGGCCTGTTGAATGTCTGTCATGCCTGAAGGAGACAAGGATTTGGTGGGTTCATTCATGTGGTTACAAGATCAAGGCATCTCCTCAAATCCATGTCTGTCCCAAAATGAGCTCTCCATTTATTGCCATGAACAGATGGTCCCAGGGCTGGACATTACACTATATCACCCCAGGGCAAGTTATATAACACTCCCACTGGGTCTCCTGAACTCCATTAACCTGTGACTAATTATGAGTGATTACATTTCAGCATCCTCTTCCCCAACTCACATCCTACCCCCTCATGGAAACAACATGATTCTGAAGAGGATGAAACAGAGCAAATGGATTCACTTTACAAACTGTTAACAGCCACAATCAGTCAGGCTTACTGGGGGGAAGGAAGAGATAAGTGAGCAAAGCAGAGGACTAAAAGGAGGTTTGGGGATTACCCACAGGTTTCAATTTCCCTCATTCTCCCTGGCTCCCATTACTATGGAGATTAGTGATTTCTCAGTGAAGCAAGTGGGCCAGTTAGATTTCCCTATGGGGTAAAAAAGCTAAGACCACGGAACATAGAGCCTTAAAGCTGGGACATTGAACCAAAGGTCATTGAACACAGCCTGTTAGCACTGGAAGGGCTCTCAGAACATAGAATCTGGACTACCCAAGCTGAAAAAGACATAAAATATAAAATGCGAGGGGTGAGTATAACTTTAGAACATTGCAGATAGGACTGGGTCCTTCAGAATCACTCATACCCCTGGAATCTCAATGTTTGAGGGAACCAGACAGATATATCTCTAGCCCAAAACTCCTCTTGGGCATAGGCAAGTGCCCAGCCACAGCCCTTCAATATTCCTGGAAGAGGATCAAGCTAAATTCCAGAGATTTCTATTCATCTGGACAGCCCATGTAAGCACATTTATCTTCCATGGACATACACAGTCTTACAACATAGAACACAGAACGACAGAGCTGGAATGGACCTTGGAAAATTAAATAGACCTAAAGAGACCTCAGAAAAATGGAAAATCCAGTGTTAGCTCTGAAAAGGACCTTACACAGAATGCTAATTTTGAAAGGGGGCTTAAAACATGGAACCTAGAATTTTAGTGCTGAAATGGATCTTAGGGACACTTCTGAGTTTGTTCACTTAAAGACCACTGGGCACAAGTGGGCATGTGAGGGTGTACAGGGATTCATTTCAAATCAGCAGACATTTCTGAATGATTTCTTAGAGGCTAGGAACTGTGGATATAATAACAAGTCAAGATAATAAACATTTATTAAGTACCACTTTGCCAGGCACTGGGCTAAGCACTAAGCTTGCACAGAAAGGACAGACAGTCTTCGGTCTCAGGGAACTCACAATCTAATGGGGGAGGCAATACGAAAACAATGTGCAAATAAAGATGCTGCATGCAAGATAAATTGGAAACAACCTTAGAGGGAAGACACCAGCATCATGGGGTATCAGGAAGACTGACTGCAGAAGCTGGAATTTTACCTAGAACCTCTTCAGTCCATGCCCTCCATGAACTTAAATTGTTTGAGGGTAAGGCAGGAAATGATGAGAAAAAATAGTAAATATAGTGCAGATATAAAGTAAAAACAGGGGGAAAAGCTAATAACTATGGGTGTTAGGAAGAGTTTCAAAGGAGGAGTTGTCACCTCAGTTGAACCATACATGGGACTAGGAAGGGACAAGATGGAAGTGGAGGGGACATATTCCAGGCATGAGGCTCAGCCTTTACAAAGGTTTGGAGGCAAAAGATGGATTGTTATGTCTGGGGAAAGTTGGTCATTTTGCTTGGAACATGGAGCGCATGGGAAAATGACAAGAAATCGGCCTGGAACTGTAGACTGGAGCAAGCTTGAGAGGGTTTTAAATACCAAATAGAATCAATCACTCAATAAACATTAAGCACCTGCTACGTTCCAGGCACTGTGCTAAATGCTGGAGATACAAAATGTGGCAAAAGGAGCTCATGATCTAACAGGAGAAACAACATGCGAACAAAAATGTACAACTTATACACAGGATAATTAGGAAATAATTAAGAGAGGGAAGACACCACCATTAAGAGGGGTTGGGGGGTGGCTTCCCAGTATTGTAGTTGAGACTTAAGGAATATAGGGAAATTAGTAGTTGGAATGGAGGAGGGAGAGTGTTCCAGACATGCATGGAGACAGCTAGAGAAAATGCCCAGAGCTGAGTGATGGAGTCTCTTGTTTGCGGAATACCCCAAAGATCATTGCCATTGGATTGAAGAGTATTGTATTGGGTAGTAAGTTCTAAGATGATGGGGCTAAGTTAAAAAGGGCTTTGAATGATAAGCAGAGAAGTTTAGTTTTGATCCTAAAGATAATAGGAAACTTTTGGAGTTTATTGGGTAGGGGATGATATGATCAGACCTGTGCTTTAGGAAGATAACTTTAGTAGCTTCATGGAAGATGGATTGGAATAGGGAGAGCCTTGACACAAGCAAACCCACCAGCAGCTGTGGCCACAGCCCAATGAAGTGCTGGTTTGTATTTTATTTTCGAGGTCATGGGTAACCTTATATCTTTTTGAGCGGAGGTAAAGTAGTGGGGGGGCCCACATGGTTCAATCTGTACTTTAAGAATGTTAATTTGGCTGTTTTGTTGCGGGTAGATGAGAGAAGGAAGCAATCAGAGTCAGGACAGCCCATTCCTTCTCCTAGGCAAACACTGCAATGCCCATGTGGTTTGTGGAATTCATCGAGGTGTAGAGTTTCAGCATTATCCCTTGGGATGGGTGAGAAAGCAGCCCTCTGTCCTGTGATGTCAGCAAGAGTCCCTCATCCCCGCTGAGGGGTGGGGTAAGTATCTCCTCTGGAATGTAACTCAGCACACTTGGCCCCATGACTCCCAAGTAGTATGTGATTGCCCGGAGGAGGTCTTGGCTCAAACCATGCCCTGGGCTTCTGGGAACAGTTCTGTGCTCTTCTAAGTCCCTGTGCTATTTCGGGTTTGTTTTCTGGGCCTTGGTGCCCAGCATCTCATTATTTTTGTTCCCTAACAGGAAAAATAAAATCAGAGGAACATGAGTTGATTGCCAACAGGGAGGGGAGTGTGCAGGAAAGAATTCAGTACCCCCCCTTGAGAACTCTGTACTTGCCTGAGGTGGCAAATAATAGAATCATAGAATGTCCTAGCTGGGAGTCACCTTGGACTGTGGAACATTAAGCCATAGGAACGTCAGAGCTGAAAAAAAGACCTTTCAATGTATCAGACCTGAAAAGGACCTTGGAGCACAGAATGTCAGGACATTCAACATATAATTTCAGAACTGAGAGGGGATGGAAGGGACATCCTTTAATGTTATCTAGTCAATCTCCTCATTTGACAAATGAAGGAACTGAGGCAAAGAATGGTGATAATAGTAATATAGTATGTTGGATTAAGAGCCCAGGGATCTACCCCAGATCTCCTGAATCTCAGAACATCACACTTTCCACTTTGCCACACTGCCTTTCAGTGAAGAAGGAGCCTTCTTGTGCAGAGCTGCCATCTTTCTCCCTACATGTCTAGGATATTTCCTGGGTCACTTGTTAGACATCCTCAAAAAGAAAGCAAAAGTCCTATAGTTCAAGATCTGTGTTGTAGATTATCTTTCCAAAAGTCAGAAAGGGGGAGGTAGGTGAACCAAAACTCTTGACCTCCAAGACAGACATTCATTGGGGATCATGAAAATTCATTCAGAGGTCTAACTATTCCCATCTTTATTGATGCTTTCTTCCAGTGCCTCATTGTGGTAGGTGGTGATCCTTCATCCTGAATATCATGGTATCAAAGACCAGGAATACTTATTTAAACAATAAGGATAAATTATTAGTATATCACCTAAATATACCTCTATACTCTTCTCCCTCCCATTCCAGAAAGTCATCTTTATAATTAAGAACTTTTTTAAAGAGAAAAAAAGAAAGAAAAACCACCAAGGCCTATCAATCAATTAAAACATCTGAAAATACATGCAATATTCCACACTTGTGGACTGCTCCCCACCAATCTTCAAAGGAGTATGAATATTTGTGAATGGAGATCTCCTTATGTCTCTGCTTTGGGGCTAAGCTTATTCTTTGTCATTTGGCCACACTCGTTTTCCATCATCTTGTGGTGGTTGCATTTTCCATAAGTAGCAAAGTAAATAGAGCATTGGGCCTGGAGTCAGAAAAATTCATCTTCCTGAGTTCATATTTGGGCTCAGATACTTAGTAACTGTGTGACCTTGAGCAAGTCACTTGACCTTGTTTGCCTCAGTTTCTTCATCTATAAAATGAGATGGAGAAGGCAATGACAAATCCCTCAAGTATTTTTGCCAAGAACACAGAAAGTGGGGTCACAGGGAATCAGATACAACTGAAACAACTGAACAACCAGTCTCTTAGTACGTTGTTTTTCTGGCTTTGCTTGCTTCATTTTTCATCATTTCTTCAGGATCTCATCATGCTCCTGTAGACTCATCCTTCTTACTGCACATTAGATGCCATTCCATTCATATGCCACAACTGGCTTAGCCATTCCCCAATCAATGGGCATCGACTTTGTTTCTAGGTCTTAACTAACAAAAAGACACAAGCCACTTTTGATATTGCCTCTTCCTTTGCCTGGAGTTGTTTCAAGGCTCTAACCTTGCCCCTTTCTTCCTCCTACTCAGGGGTGAGTTCTCAGCCACACAAGCAGGGGTACAGGGATTTGGGAGCTAAAAAGACTGAGGCTGAGTTCTAGGTCTACCACTTACTTCCTCCAGTTTGAAATAAAACACTCCATCTCCATGGACCTCAGCTTCCTTATCTGGAAAATAAGGAGACTGGACGAGACCATCTCCCAGGTTGGTGATTCGTTGATTTTACCAAATTTCAGCCAAATCTTCAGAGCACTCGACTAGTTCATTGCACTATGGGAGCTGTCAAATGACTTCTCAGTTAGAGCACATGCTCTCCTCTCGGACCTTTCTTGTATCTCTTTTTCTAAGGACAGTTTCTTGTCAGAGTGCTCCGGTCATCCAGGACCTTCTTTCTGGAAATAAAATCCTTCTGATACTCCAAGCATAAACCCTGGATTCAGGACAAAATGCTCTCTAGGAAGCTTTCTGACATCCTTTCTGATCCCCAAACTGAGGAATCATCCCAAATGCTTCTTCTCAAGCTCTTGGGCCCCAGTCTTAAAATTCTAGTGTCAGAAGGAACCAGAAAAGTCACTTTACCAACCCTTGCCCGAAGCGTGGATCTCCTTCCACTCATGCCGCCATCCAGATGCATTGTGGTCCAGCTTCTGCTTGGACTGCTCCAATGCAAAGGAGCTTGTTACCTAGCATTCCATTGTTAGGGAACTTACTGTTAGGAAGTTCTTCATAATATTGACCCTAAATCTGTCTCCTTGTAATCTATAAGACCATAGGGGCTGGAATCTGGAGGAACCTTACAGGCCACCTTGTCCAATGTCCTCTTTTACAAAGGAGGAAATCAAGTCATGGAAAAGGGAACACACTTGCCCAGGGTAACACAGCAACATAGGCATGATGCAAACCTGAACCTTGGGACCCCAAATGTAGCTATTTTCAGCCTATACCATATTCTGTATGACTCAGAGTTTTGTTTCTTTGAACCACATAAAATGGATCTAATCCATCTTGACACGGCAATCCTTTAAGTCCCGATGACAGAGGGCATATCTCCCTTAAAGTTTTCTACAGGTGTAACACCATTAATAATCTATTCATTATCATAGTCAGCATCAAAATATCATTTAAAAATTTACAAATTGAATTTTCTATATTATCTGATTTGATCGCCACAATAACCCTTGTGAGTATGTTCTGTTATTACGCCCATATTACACATGATAAAACTGAGACTGAGAGTTGATGGAGCTGCTTACCATTCTCTGGAGTCTGGTCTACATCCCTCGGAAAATGGGGCTCCTGGGACTGAGCCTGACTTCAGAATTTGCTCCACCATAGCACTGGAGAGCGGCTCTATTGCCTTCTTTTCTCCTGGATGCTTAGCTTCTATTAATTTGATGGAAGGTCAGTTTCACTTGCAGACCATTGGACTCTCTGGGCCCTCCATTCTCTTGATTTTTCTTCCCCAGTTTCATTTGCTGTTTCTGCTTTGACACATGTCCCTTCCCACCCTCAGTCTCTCATTTTAGTTCAACCTTTTTAATCTGTTTCTGGGTCCCTCGGGTTCCTCCAGCTGATGTCAGGGCTGAGCAGAGATCACTATTCCTAAACTTATGCATTAATGCTGACCTAGGGAGGATGGGGTTTGTTTGGGGCAGAAAGATTCCCAATCCCTCCTAACTGGGGAATGCAGTGGGGAGGGGAGGAGCCATTCACCACTGTATGCCCACAAAAGTAGGGATGGTTCAAGTATTGAACCATAGAATGGAGCTGGGGTGAAAGTGGAAAAGGGGGCAGGGATAGAGGTGGGCTGGCCATAGTAGAGAACAGGGCTCTTAGAGTCTACAGACTTCCAAGAGGTCCTAGATCTGTAAACCTGGATGAGAAAAAAAAAATCTTTATTTTCACTAATCTCTAACTGAAGTTTATCATTTCCTTTTATTATGTTTTAAAACCAACAGTTGTTATTCTGAGGAGGGGTTCTCATGAGTATCACCAGATTGCTCAAGGGGTCGATGTCAGGAAAAGGTCCAGAGAGCCAGCTCCTACCAGAGAGCTGATATATCAGAGCTGGAAGACAGAAGTATATTTTTTGGGCATTTTATGATTTTCTAAGAACCTTATAAACTGTATCTTCCTTCATTTGAGCCTGTCAATATTAAGAGGAAGCCATGAAAGTTTTAATTATACAGATGAAGAAAGTAAGGCTGTTCATGAACTCCATTGTCCTCAGTGAGAGGTATTTATTAGCTGTGTGAACCTGGGCAAGTCACCTCACCTGCCTCCATCCCAATTTCTCCATCTGGAAAATGGGGTTACTAATAGCATCTCCCTCCTGGGGTGGTGGTGAAGAACAAATCAGAGAGCACACATAAAGTTATACGTGTTCATTATTATTTCCATTCGCTGTGAATGTCTAGACTCCAGCTCTGCCCTTTCCCCCACCCTTACCTCATCTCCATCTCTGGGCCTTTGCTTCAGGCAGTTATCTTTCTACCAACTTCCCAGCCAGAGACTCCGCAGACTCAGAAAGATAGACTGGCCTCTGTCCAGCAGGAGGCCCTTCAGGGAGAAGGCAAGACGATGTGGTAGGGGGAGATGTTGCAAGCTTCTTGCTTCTGAAACTGGAGCCACCATTAGGCAATGTAACACTGGGAGGTGGGGGCAGGTCATTCATCTGGTCTGTGTCATTTTTATCACCAGAAAGGGACACTAAAGTGCTTCCTTCTTATTGTTTTCAATTTTGTGCTCGCTTTTCCGGCTCATCCTATCACGCTGATTTTCAGAAAATAACCCAGCTGGCTAGTGATTATTTTTTTCTTGGAAATATTCCTGCTGGCCTGGACTTTCCCCTCCCCTCTCTGCCTGTGCCTGTTTCAGCAAAGCAACACAAGGTGTGATAAGCATCAGGCCTCTCTGGGCTCCCAGATACCGCTCTTTATCAGTCTGTCCTGAAACCCTCTGTTCCGGCCCACTAGCCAGGGTTTGCAACAGGCCCAGGCAGAGCTTAGAGGGAGCAAAGGTTGGTGGAATGGACAAGGGGCTATTTCTACTGATGATTCTGCCTCTCACTTGCTCTATATCTTTCCATAGCTCAGTTTTCTCATTTGCAAAAAGCAGTAAGTTGAAGGAAGGAGTCTCTGTGGTAGCAGAAAATAAGTAGAAAACATCTCCACTGACTCAAATATAATTGGTTTTCTTAGGATCACAATTTCAGAGCTGAAAGGGACCTTACCGATTATCAAATTCATTCCCTTCCTTTTATAGATAAGGAAACTAAGGGATTAAGTGACTTGCCCAGGGTCACACAGTTACTTAGTTTGTGAGGTAAGATTCAAACTCAGGTTTTCCTGGCTCCAAATTTTAGCCTCCTATCTATAATACCACTATTTGGGTGACTTTGGGCAAGTTATTTAACCTACCCCGTGTAAGGGAATTGCCAACCCCCAGTCTCTTGGATGATATTCACTGGTCACGACTCAGGTAAACTGAGGGGAGACTGGTAAGGCATGAACAAGATGGCGCTGGGAGGAAGGGTTCTGCCCCTGTTTTGCTCAGGGCTATTTTCCCGGGCTTTTCGGAGAACAAAGAGGCCAAAAATGTTTTTCTTTCTTGGGGCTATGCGTCCATACTGGACAGTCCTGGTTTAAGGTAAATTACTTCTTTATAAGGGCAAACTAATTGGTGATAGGTTCACTTAGAGCACTGGTGTCAGAAAAGAGATAAAAGCACCGCTCACTGCTTGAATAAACCGAGTTCTTACTATCTTGTCTCGTGCCTCAGTCATTGCTTGCCGCTACACTCCACCAAGGCCTACAGGCCTCTGCTGGTCAGATATCTCTCAGGCCCAGACTCCTGGGGCCCCTAACAACCCCGGTTTTCTCTTTTATAAAATGAGGGAATCAGACCAGATGGGCTCTGAATCTATGATCCCATGGGCTCTCCCAGCTTTAATAATCAACGTTATTATTATGAGATGCATTCTCAGTTTTCATTCAGCTCTCATATTCAGTTATGGAAACAAAGACTTTCTAAGCCACTCAGAGGCTATCTAGATATCTCTGGTAATTCAGTACCCACCTGAGTGGTATAGGCATGGGACTGTAGAAAGGGTGCTGGACTTGGAGATAAAGGTCCTGGGTTCAAGGATTGACCTTATCACATATTACCTGTGGGACCTTAGGGAAGTCATTTGATTTCGCTGACCTTAGCTGGCACTTGGTAAAATGAGGGGGTTTGACTAGCTGCCTTCTGAGGTTCCATAGAGCTCCAAATCTATGAGACTATGCCACATAACCTCTCTCAGACTCAGTTTCCTCATCTGTTACATAAACCAATTGGATTTAATGATCTTTGAGGTCTTTTCCAGCTCTAAATCCCTTAATTCTAAACTCCTAGTGATGGAAGACCTCCATGTTGTTGTCCTTTCTTAAAGAGAACCAAAATGGCACCCCTTCATCAGGGTCAAGGTGCAGGGTGTCTGGCTGAGGCTGATCAGACCAATACAAGGTTGGAAGGCTCTACCACCGGTCAGACACAAGTAGTCCATAGAATGGGAAACCCACTAGCTACCACCTGAAGTGATCCACCGGGTATCTTGACTGCTTTAATTGTTGGAATGTTTTTGCTTACCTAAAGCCTAACCTGCCACTCTGAAACCCCATCAATCCATCAATAAATCATTAAGAAACAAGATTTATTAAGTGGTTCATTAGGCTTGTAATTGCTGATACTGGGGGAGGCTCAAACTCTGGGCTTCTGAGCTATAGTAAGGCTAAAGCTGACCAAGTTTCTGCATCAGTACGGTAACAGTAGGGAGACTCCTGAGGGGGTCACAAGGCTACGTAAGGAGGGATGAACTGGCCTAGGTCAGAAACAGAGCTCCCATGCTAATCAGTTGTACCTATGAGAAGTCACATTTCCAACCTGGGTAAAATAGTGACACCCAGTCTCCAAAGAAACCAATGAACCAATGAATGAATGAATAAATGGATGTCATGGGTTCCCTTAATTGTTTTGTGAAATGGATCCCTTTGTTTCCTGTATGGAGTGCCATGTTCGGGATTCACGTACAAAGAACAAAGCAATTCCTGCTCACTAGAAACTTATGTTCCAATAAAGGAGGCAACAAGTACATATGTATGTATGTGCATGTGTGTCTATATACACACACATGTAAATGTATGCTCATTTAGACATGTATGCATATCAATGAAGAACACATGTAAAGAAAATCCAATTACAAAAACAAAATTCCTAGTAGCTAAATCCAAGGCAGTTGCGGGGTGGGGAATGAGCAGGAAAGACTTCATGCAAAAGATGGGACATATCTTTAAGGAAGAGAAGGCTTCTCTAAGGCTGAGATGAGGAAGGAGTGCATTCTAGGCATGAAGACAGTCAGTGCTAAGACAGAGATGGAATGTTATGTTTAAGCAACGGAAAGGAAGTCAGTTTGGTCAGATTAAGTGCAGGAGAGGGAAAATTGTCTAGTGAGGCTGGAGAGATAGGTTGAGATCAACCTATGAATAGCTTTAAAAGCTAAATAGAGTTTTTATTTTATCCTAAAGGCAATAGGGAGCCATTGGAGTTGATTGAGTAGGGGAGTATGATACGGTCAGAATGGCGCTTTGGCAGCATTATGGACAACGAACTGGAAGGGGTTGGATTTGTGGTGGGGAGTTCTCCCAACTCCCACCCGTGGCTAGTTCTGCTCCCTGGGACCAAGCAGATAAAGGGGAATCTCTTCTCATTATTTCATGCTCATCACATTCTTGAAGATAGCCATTATGTACCTTTTACTGTCTTCTCTAAGCCACTCATCCCTGTTCCTTTCAATGGATTATCATACAGTGTGGTCTCTAGTCTCCTCTAGTCCTCTCAGCTTTGGAATTCCACTCTGGCCCTGGCAGTCCATTGACAACTGAACACAAACTTACCTAGCCCACAGTGTCCAGGCAGCCCCAGACCAGACATTCCTTTACCTTCCATTTAGCTGTCTAGGATCTCATATTGCCATCCGCCTTGTCACCTCATGTGTTTTCTCCCCCTTTTCCTTTTTTTTTCTACACACTTCAATCAAGTCAACACTAGCTTTGACTCTGGAAAGGAGATGCAATGATATCCCCTATGGCTCCACTCCCCATCCCTGACTACTGACAGTAAAACACTTCTTGGTCACTGATTCCCCGATTACAATGTAGGTTCCTTGAGGGCAGGAATCTAGTTTCTTTGTAATTTTTTTCCAAGTGTATAATGTGTGCTTAGTAAATGCTTTTCATTCATTCCATCCTGTGCACTTATTTAAGCATATCAAAGCCTTTCTTAGAATGTCACACCTGCAGTTGAACACAGTCCGCTGGATGTGATCTGACCCACCTAAATGGAGCATGGTCATCACTTCCCTGGTTCTGGTCACTGCACCTCTCTCCATGCATCCCAGGATTGCATTAGCTTTATTGGTTGTCATGTGACCCTACTGATGCCTAGAAAACTTGCAATTCACTTAAATTTCAGAGGTGATTTTTTTTTACATAAAAGGTTTTCTTGTGCCTCCCTTGTACTTTCAAAGTTGAATTTATTTTAGCTCAAGTGTAGAACTTTATATTTATCCCAATTAAATTTCATGTTACTCGATTCAACTCATTGTTTTAGTCTGCTGAAACCTTCTTGGCTTCTGATGTTGTCATCCAATATGTTCAATATGGCTCCCAGTTTGGTGCCATATACACATTTGATAAGTGTTCCATCTGTGCCTCCATCCAAGTCATTGATGTATATTTTAACAGCATTGGGCCAAGAGAAATTCCTTGGGCCCTGCTCCACTAGACACCTCCCTTTTCACTGACCAATTAGGGACTCTTGGGTCTAGGTCCTCAATCCATTCCTAGAGTATATCATCATCCGGCTTGCATTAATTTTCCATCTTAGTCACAAGGTTATCTTGAAAGAATTTAATAATCATTTTGCCCAAATTCAGGTATACTATGTCTACATCACTCCTTTTGCCTCGTAGTCTAGTAACCATGCTAAATAAATTAGTCTCGTTAACTATGATTTGGTTTTGTTGAACTCATTTTAGCTCCTGGGTGTCATTGTTTCTCATTCTAAATGCTTATAAATGATCCTTTCAGTAGTAACATTCTGGCATTTCCTATGAATCAAAGTCAAATTCACTTGCTTTTTTGGTCTAAGGTCCATTACAACTTTGCCATCCAAAGTTCTTAGGTTGCGTCCAAAACTGACACTCTGTCCCAAGTTTTGGGCCTCTTACATTCTTTGTTCTAGGTGTGGCAGGGGTATGAATATTCACCACTGTGGTAGTGTGGTAGTGTTACCCCTCCTCCTGAGTCACAAATATAGGCATTTGGAGCATCTGCTAACTTCCAGTCTTGGCCCTTCCTTAGTAAGATCTTTGCAGAACCTAATTATAATAATATGAATGGCTCAGAGGAAAATTGAAGGAAAAAAGAGAAATGAAAAAGGAGCACAAATTCCTTTTCAAAATACCCCTCCCCCAAAAAAGACCTCGATGGAAGGTGCTAATTGAATGAGAGGTATATAGCAGGCTTATGGGGGAAGGGGATTTTAATGAGATTTAATTTAATGAAATACCCAACTTGTCGGGTAATGAGCAGACTGAGTAGAAGGTGATTTCCAGAGCACCTGAAAAGTCTGTGTGTATAGGGTAGAGCTGTGGGACCTGGTATATAAGAGTGGACAGAGTAAATATCTCAGAGTCATTCTGGCCCTAGAAGAACAGTAGCACAGTCCTACCATGCCTGAGTCCTTTTAGAGCTGGAACAATCTCCTGGGCCAAAGAAGCATTCATGAGGGAGCCAAACAGTGGGGTAAAGGAAGAAGAAGCCTGCTGGCAGTGAGGACAGTAACAAGGTAAAATGACAGAAAGTCTGCAGGAGGTGGCAAGGCATACTGGAGGACAAAGATAGAGTCAAGGAAGGCCACGCTAATGACTGGCAGCAGATGGAAATGATAGCAAGATGAAACTATGGATGTCTGAAGCAGTGATACCACAGAAAGCAACAGGAATGGCTACCCTAAAGGTTTTCTTTTTCTTCTGTCAATAGAATGTAAATTTCTGGAGAAAAAGAATTATTTCACTTTTATCTTTGTGTCCTAATATGTGCCTGGTACATATTAGATGTATAATATATGTTTGTTAATTAAATGGTTGATTTTTGGATCCCTACCCAGAGTAATATCATATGTCACAGAGACTTTACAAGTGTCTGGAGTTAAAAAGAAGGAGGTATCACAATAAAGGGGAAAATGGGACTCTTTCTAACTCAGTTGCGAGCCTTTTATGTTCTTTACTATGTAAATTAAAATCTATTGCGTATTTGATGCTTTGTGAACCTTGAGTGCTTGTAAGGGGAGCTAGTATAATTATTAGAAAATCCAAGAAAACAAAGTATTCAAGTTCTAGCTGAACAATGAACAAGAATATTTCAGAGCTATGACCTTTATGTCAGCAGGAAGGCCCTGACTCAGGTTACATAAATAAAGTCCCTTATAGTTTTAATATTTAGTGGTTTTAAAAGACATAATTTAACTGTATTTAATGCAATTCAATTCAACAAATATAAATACATTAACCATGTGCATGGAGCTGAGAGCCTAATCTAGTTAGAGACAATGGGAACATTCCAAGTAATTATTATAAGGGGAAACCTGCCGGATTCAAAGGTCACCTCCTTACTTTGTGTCCTTTCCTAGGGCTGCTGGGCTGAATTATGAGGTGAATGAGGTATGTGGAAGAGATTTGAACTATCCAGGTAGATTAACAGAAGAGGGAAGATTTTCCCCAAAAGAATCCAGTGGAAGTGGGATAGCACTGAAGGACCATCATTGCCCTGCTGGGTCCTAAGGCTTTCTAGTATCTAGGTAATATATAAATCTTTTGTTTGCCAATCTTTTGAAATGCACAATGATTACTACTAGTTTGTAACAATCATAAGCTCTAGAGTTAAGTTCATCAGAGAACAAGAAGTGGACAAGTAAGTTCCGTGATCAAAAACACCAAACGAAGACAGGGATGGGACAGGAAGACAGCATGGCATAGTGGATAGTGTTGGACAATGGAGATGAGAACACTTGACTTCAAACTATACCTCAGACATGAGCTCTGTAATACTGGGCAAGACATTTAACTTCTCTGGGCCTCAGTTTCCCCATCTATAAAATGAGGGTGTAGAACTTTATGACTTCTTTTTTTTGAGGCAGTTGAGGTTAAGTGACTTACCCAGGGTCACACAGCTATCACATCTAAGGTTCTTTCAAGCTCTGAATCTGCCATACTGTGGTGGACACTTACTAACTAAATTATTTAACTTTTCAGGGCCTCAATTTCCTCACTTATGAATAAGAGGATTAGACTTCCAGATATAAATTCATGATCTATGACATATGTCATGAAAGGTCCCCAGGGTTTCCTCTGGACTAGAGTGAAGAGGTAGCCAAAAGCTTTGAAAAGCACCCTTGATCCATGGAAGAGAGGGGTAATAGACATGAAGGTGGCAAACCCTGTCCAGGGTACTGCCTTAGGCTCCTCACAGTTCCCTCATATACCTCTGGAAGTCACTGCCAACTTTGGTGCCCTTGACCAAGGCTAGAGGGGTCATAAGATACAGTGAGAAGAGTTGACCTCAGGGGAACTGAGTGTGAATCCTGTCTCTGTAAATAAGCTTGCCCATTTTGGAAAGTAATTTGGAGCTATCTTCCGAAAGTCACCAACCTGTACTGCCTTCTTTCCCACCCACCTCACTCCCACTTTGATCCAGCTTTACACCACCAAGGCAATGCCCAAAGGAAATCAGAGACAAAAGAGAAGGACCCATATGTACAAAAGTATCTATAGAAGCATTTCTTAGAGTAGCAAAGAACTGGAAAACAAGAAGATGAACCTGAATCGTGAAATGGCTAAAAAAAAATCATGATATATAAATGTGATGTAATATTATTATGACCTAATAAATGATGAAAATAATGGATTCAGAGAAACATGGAAAGAGTTGTATGAACCACTGAAAAGTGAAATGAGCAGAGCAAGGAGAAGGATTTATCCAAGGATTATGACATAAGTAAAAACAACTTTGAAAGATGAAAGAACTCAGATCACCTCAATGCCAAAGGACCCACAACTACCTGAGGTGATGGATGTGACACATAGAATCCTATATACAAGCTGTTTCTTTGTTGCTGTTCACTTTTTTGGTCATGTCCTATTTTTCATGACCCCATTTAGCTTGGTTTGGTTTGGATTTTTTTTGGCAGATACTGGAATGATTTGCCATTTTCTAGCTCATTTTACAGATGAGGAACTAAGGTCATCAGGGTTAAGTGACTTGCCCAAGGTCACACAACTAGTATATGTATGAGGCTGAATTTGAACTCAGGAAGATGAGTCTTCCTGACTCCAGGTCTGGTACGCTATCCACTGTGCTGTGCAACATCGATACACAGTTTGGACAAGGCCTGTGTGTGGGTCTTTGATACAAGGAGTTTTTTGCTTACTTGTCTATTTTTTTAATTGGAGAAAGGATTTGGAGGAGAGAGAGAAATGAATGATATTGATGAGGCATTTTAAAAAAGTATGTGGTAGAGAACAGAGGGAGATTCAGAGGGGAATTGAGAACAAGCAGGGCAGCTTCAAAACAAACATGCCAGATTGGTTATACGCTTTTAAAAGTGGGGCAAGCTGTTTGGAGTAGAGATGCTGGGCTTGTGCAAAGTCACCTTTGGGCTATAGTTTGTGTGTGGGAATGTTCATTTCAAAAGGTATTTATGGACAAAATAGCAAAAGTAAAATTTAATTACTTTCAAAAAATCTAGTTGCCTTTGGGAAATGCCAGGTGTTTTCCCTATTTCCCTGAACAATTCTGTTGCTCCCTTTCCACTGTTCTTGTGTCCACTGGATTTGGGAGAATGTCAAATTTATATGTGCAAAAAGAATATTTAGTTCAACCTCTGTCTCCCAGGAGAGAGTGAAAAGGAGTAGAAAGTAGGAAGATCTAGGTTTAAAATACATCTCATACTTACCATTCTCTGAAATGGGGATCATAAAAGAACCATGGTGTTTCCTTCCCAGGTTTGCTTTGAGGTTCAAATGACAAAGCATTCAAAATGTGCTTCATAAATGACAACCAGTTATTATTTAGATAGCTGCTTATCTCCTTACTTGTTCTGTAGCTGTTGGCACAACTGACCATCCACCTCTACTTCCTACCTCTCTTTGTGAAAACGGGCCACATCAAGTTCTAGGACCCATGGAAAAAATGTTGGAGGACCTGAGTTCCGATTCTGACTCCTTAGTCTGATACTAGATACTGATACTTAGGTAAATCATTTAAGCCCTCTGGGCCTCAGTTTCCTCATTTGTAATATGAGAGGAAGGAGTCTATCTGTCCAGGCTTTATTCCTTCGTCCTCAGGGACCAAACTCCAGCAGCTGAAGCCTGATGACTGATGGGCTAATCTGACATAGATGTCCATGTGTTTCCCTTCCTCATTCTCCCCTGGAGTCAGTTTTATCTCCCTGGGGGAAGAGAAGTGGGAGAAGACTTGGACAAAGGGTTGGGATGGAATCCTAGAGACAGCAGGCCCGCCAGGAAAATGACAACTGCTGAGAGAAATCTTAATTAGACTACTCCTGTGCAATCTAATTACATGGTTGGGGAGCAGGTGTTCCTCTTTTTAGCATGATTATCTGGGAGATAAGGGCACTGAGCTCTATGTGAATCCAGGCCAGAGTCTATTGTGGAGGGGAGAAATGTGCTGGGTTGGGGGAAGGAGTTATGTTGGGGGGGTGGAGGTGGGAGTCCAAAGGGAGAGGTAGCAGTGGGGGGTGGGGAGCAGGGTACGAAGACTGTTGGCGGCTCTTCCATGCATACTAATGGATCAAAAGCCACTAACAGGTCTTGGAAGTCAAACTGAGAAACCTTAGATTTTTTTTCTGAATCACCCAGCTCAAGCATTTATTAAGCACCAACTATACGCCAAGCGTTGTATTAGGCTCTGGGGATTCAAAGACCTAATAGAAACAAGCTCCACCCTCAAGAAGCTTGCATTGCATTAAGGGGAAGACTAGCTGACTGGGAAGGGTCCTCCAAGGAGGACATTTTCCCTGTGATAGGACTAGGAGGACCAGAAGGATTGGATGCAGTCACTTCTCTATGCCCCTCCCCCTTCCCATGGTGTGGGAGGGGAGGGAGCAGAGGGGTGGGGTTCTGAGAGCGCTTCTTTGTTGGGTGTGCTGATACAGCAAGAAACTGCACTGACAATAGTTAGTAGGTCTACTAGATAGAGTGCAGGACTTGGAGTAGGCAAGAATCAAGTTAAACTTCTACCTCAGACACTTACCACCTATGGGACCCTGGGCAAGTCATTTAACCTCTGTCTGCCTCAGTTTCCTTCACTATAAAATGGGAACAATAATAGCACTTGCCTCTCAGAGTTGTTGTAGGGATCAAATGAAATAATATATTATTGCTTATCGTAGTACCTGGCAACGTTTAGTGATTTCCTTCCTTACTAGAGAATAAGGCTCAACGCTTCTTGTAAGTTTATACTTCTGTTTCCTTCCCCTACAACTGCCCTGCTCTGACTCATGTGTAGTAGCCAAGTGAACTCTCAAACTTTCTTAGAAAAAAGCAGAAACAGGTGAGAAAAATACATTAAGAGGAAGAGCATAGATCAATAAAGATGCTGCCTGCAGTTTAGAGCGTCAACACTGATTTGCTGTGTGACCTCATGTTTCCTACTTGCTTCCTCTGAGCTCTGAGTTTTCCTTGCATAAAAGAAGACTGTTGATTCCTCCCTATTTCCCAGGGTTGTATGGGAGATCATGTTGATTTAATATCATCTTTAATGACACCCGTTTCTTGGTGATGGATGCGCTATAAATAAGTAGGACATAGGCATTCCTAAGGTATTAGACCATGAGATACCTTCCAAATCTCATATTCTGAAACTCTAGGTCTGATATTATACTAAGAAACATTTTCTCCATTTGGAGAAGCTGAGGTCAAAGCTAGACTTTACTCCTATCATCTAGTTATTTACAAGGTAGAGAGTTATGAAAGGGCCACCTGAGGCTATCTATTTACTAAGAGCTAGAGCCAATTCTCTGTGTCATTATACTGCTGCTGCCTGGGATCCCTTTTTTGTATCACCTTCCTTCCTCACATTGAATGCCATTGGCTAACCTACCTGTCAATAAACAACAGGCTGGGCCATAACACCCAATGAACACATGTCTATGTGGTAAAAACTGAGGAATAGCGGATATTAAAATAGAAAGGGTTCTCAAAGCTTCGGTAGTACAAATCCTGCCATTTTACAAGTGAAGAAGCTGTGACCCAGAAGGGGATGTGACTTATCCAAAGTGACACAGGAAAAGAGCAGCAGAGATGGGATGGGAACCCAGGGATTCTGGCCCCAGTGTTGCTTCCACTATTCTCCAGGGTATCTGCCATATTAGAAATACAGCTCTGTAACATGGACCCTTGGTGGGAATTGGAGAAATTCCCAAGCTGAAGCAGCAAGACCCCTGAAGGAAGAGACAGGAGGCTGCAGCGTGGGTCACACAAGCCCAATCATCCCCATCACCCCTGACCACCATCTCTCCATATATCCTATTAGAGATAACCAGGGATCCTCAACCCAAGAGCCTTGGAAGATAGCAATGCTTCCAACCCCTGAAGAGAGGCAGCCTGGTAACTGCTGTTGCAGGTGCCAACTGTAAAGTACCAAAGATTCAGAAAAGGAAATGTCTTCACCAACATCCCTGACACCATTGAATAGTTAAATCTCAGAAACTAGTAAGATTTTGCCAGTAGGAATAGCGTTGAAGAAGGGGTAATAACATCTCCTTTGTTGTTGCATCCTGAGGACCATGGGACTTTTTCACTTGATTTGCTGCTAAAACTGTTGATATCTGTCATACTTGATTCTTCTTTGCCTCAGTTTCCCCAGTTGTGAACTGTGGATAAAAATATCTGTCCTGTGCTTATGGCCATGTTTGCAAGTTACTTTACAACTATTTTCCTGAAAGACTGTGTAGAATATGCTCCCAGAGCTCTTTTGTTTGGTCCAACAGGCTTTTCCATTCCCTGGGGCACATCATTAATACAGCACTTCCTTCCCTACCTGACTGTTCAATCCCAGCTGCATCCTCTAGGCTGGTCAGCCAAATGTTTGACGCAGAAGAGAGAGGGAAGTAGTCATACTAGGGGGCTTCCTTCAAGCTACTTGCAAGCTCTGATTGGGAGGGATGGTTGTTTGGCTTTCGATAATAGAGATGTATTTCTTCCCCAGACATGTGGGTGTTTATTTCTAATAGCTCCCTAAGGTACAGTGGGGGAGGAGAAAGAAGGAGAAATTCTTCTCAGTCATGAGCTATGTTGGGTCTAGATTCTTAGCTCTGAGGCTGCAATCCTAGAACACGATGTCTGAGCTAAAAGGTGAGTCAGAAAGTCCAACATAAAATGTCTGAGCTAGAAGAGAACTGAGCACCGTCAATCAACAGGAATTTATTAAACTTACTTTATGCCAGGAACTATACTAGAGTAGCATGCCAGGGTGAAAAAGACATAAGAAAATTGCACATGTAAGAGCTGAAAGGGACATTTGAGTATAGAACATAGAATCCATGTGGGGAGACTGTTAGAACATAAAGTAGAGAATGACAAAACTTGAGGGGACCTTAAAACACAGAATATAGAATGTCAGAGGTCTAAGGAATCTTAGAGCCTAGAATATTGTCAGTGCTTGGACAGACTTAGAATATCAACTAAAAGAACTCTTAGAACATGGGAAATAGCATATCAGAATTAGAATGGACCTTTGTCAAGTTAAGTCAACAAGCATTTACAAAGCATCTGTGATGGACCAGAAATGATGCATCTCTCGAATATGCTGTTTGTCATTCATTTTCAAAGAGGACCGATGATGTCTTGTCTTAGAACGCAGAGTTTCAGAGATGGAAGAAACATCGGAATGAAAAATGTCAGAATTGGAAAGGACCTTAGAATATAATCTATTAGAGATATAAGGAACCTTAGAACATAGAGCGTAGAATGTCAGAACTGGAACCCCGAGAAGTAGTGTGCTGTTGTGTCCCAGCTCTGTCACTTAATGTTCTTCTTAGGGCACTTCTCATTTCTTGTCCTTAGTCTCCACATAAGATAAGAGAAAATTGTTGTGATGATTGAATGAGGATTTGCTAGAAGAGGGCTTTGTAAAAAGTAGGATGCTGTATTGTAGATTTCCAGTTTGGTTAGTGAGACCAAGAAAAACATTTCCCTGAGTTAGATGTAATTAAAGAAAACAATGCCATAGGTATAGACAGTTGTTCTCCAGAGGTTTAGAGGAAATAATGGACTGGGATAATAAGGAGGGCTTCGTGGAAGGAGTGGGATTTGTGGCAGGTTGCATCTCTGCTTGGAATTCCTCATTGGCATTCATTGGCTCACTAGGAAAATTTCATGCTAATTTTCCTGGCATTCAAAGCCCTCTAAAATAGCTGTCCTTCCTTTTAAGGCTTATATCCCTCCCCCAAATTCTGTGCTCTAGTTAAAATGGAAAGCTCTCTGATGCCCAACATGGCCTCCCCTCAAACTTCCATCCCTTGGCTCACAGTGTTTTCTGTGCATGATCTCTATGTCTGATCACTGGTTAAGTTCTGTCCTTTAAAATTCAGCATAAATGACACCTCCTCTAGGAAGACTATCTTTATCCTCAGAGAAAGTGTGATGCTGTGGAGAAATTCTTGATTCATAGAACTTGAGTTCAAATCCTATCTCTGATACTAGCTTCATAACATTGGAAAATCATGATTTCCTTGGGCCTCAGTTTCCTCATCTGTAAAATGGACTAGATGACCAGAAGTTTCCTTTTGGCTTTGGATGCACAATCCTTTGATTCTGTTGTCAATAACCTCCCTTAGACCTCATGTAACATTTGAAAATCTTACATTCTTATGTAAGATTCAGTATTGTTTATTTTTCTAATCCTCTTACTAGATGGTAAATTACATGAGGAAACAGTTTATGTCTTTCCTAAAATACATCTTCCCTAGCACAGTGCCTTGTACATGATAGGAATTTAATAAATATTTGTTGGATTGAATTAACTGAGTCTCCTATAACACTTTAAAGTTGTCAAATAATAGATTTAAAACTGAAAGGAACTTTAGAGATATTAGAACCTCATTCTCACTGCTTTACAGAGAAATAAACTGAGTCCCAGAGAAAGAAAATGTTTTGCCCAGAGCCATGCAGATAGTAAGTACTAAAGCTGGACTTTGAATCGGTAGAGGCAGCCATCAGAGCAATGTTATCATTGGAATATGTGCCTCGCCACTTGAACAGAAGGAAGAAATAGACAAGGAATTTAAGAAACAAATCACACAAACCTATTATGGCATCATGCTGGAGAAATAATGAGAATCTTCTATTATATTCCCAAAGCAGAGAACTAGCAATCTTGACTTGTCTGAATGGTAATTTCATCCTACAAAAACGGAAGGAACCAAGGAGGGAACTTTTAGATCGTATTCTCACCAATAAGAAGGAAATTGCTGCTAGAAAGGAAATGATGGTAAAAGTTAGGAGGAAGTTACTATTTCTCCTTAGAACTTGAAACAGAGAAGGAAAGGAATAACGAAACAGACACCCTCACTTTGGGAGAACAAATTTAAAAGAATTTGTAGAAAGGAAAGATATCTCCTAGTCTCAAATCTCAAGAGGCTGTCAGTCTAAGAAGAAAAAAGGGCTCTGAAGAATTAAATTTTGAAAGAACAAAGAGAATTTCTGCTGAGGAGATTAAGAGGAAGTCATCTGAATCAATGCAGAAACACAGAGATGTCATTGCCCAATTAAAAAAAAAAATTAAAAACGAAAACCAGAAGGTGGAGCAAGGGCAGGAAACAGCATGGTTCTATCTGAATTTTGTCAGGAGAATGAAGGCTCAGGCAGAGCTGAGGCTGGAGAGGAAGGTAACAGGTTATAGTGTTTGAATTTTGTTTCTGAATATTGGGTACAAGAAAGAGATCAAAGGAAAGAGATCAAAGGCTGAGAGAGAGAGAGAGAGAGAGAGAGAGAGAGAGAGAATCAGTCTATTCAACTTTCGTTTTGTTTCCATCTTCTCATTCAGGGAAAATAATCTTTGGACTGGAAAGGACTAGGTAAAAAATACTAACAGGGAGTTAATGCCTAAATAAGTGGGGACATAATAGAAGAGCTACCCTTGATGCATTCAAGGCTTCTGGCCTAGATGAGCAACTTCCTCAGGTTCTGAAAAAACCTACTTAGGAGAGTGCTGAGCCACTCTCAGTGATGTCTGAGATGGTAGAGACCAGTAGCAATGCTGCAGAATTGGAGAACAAATATTTCTCCAAAAAAAGGGAAGAAAATGGCATTTGCAAAACAGAGACCAGTGACCTCTGCTGCACTTACTGGCAAATTGTAGCCCAAAGTCTTTTATTTTTTATTTTTTTTTATTTTTTATTTTTTTAATGTTTTACAATCATTTCCTTAAAGTTAAGATTTTATCCCCCCGACCCTTCCCCCACTACCCCCCACCCTCCCCGTGACAGCATACAATTCTGTATAGGTTCCACATATACTTTCCTATTGAGCACATTTTCACTATAGTCATGCTATGTAGTTGAACTAAAATAAATGGAAGAAATCATATAACAAATCAAAGCATAATACACTGAAACCCACCCCCACACAAACATGATCTGCTACATTCTGTGAATGACTTCCATATTTCTTTCTCTGAGTGTGGAAGGCATTTTGCCTTAGAAGACCGATATTAGGATTTTTCTTTCCTCAGTAAGTTCTTGTGTTATTACAAAGTTCCAAGTCTACCAGAAGAAACTCTCGCACACTGTGGTCGTTGCTGTGCACAAAGTTCTCCTGGTTCTGCTCCTTTCACTCAGCATCAGGTCATATAAGTCCTTCCAGGCCTCCCTGAAGTCTTCTTGTTCATTATTTCTTATGGCGCAATAGTACTCCATTACATTCATATACCATAATTTATTCAGCCATTCCCCAATTGACGGACATCCCCTTGGCTTCCAGTTTTTGGCTACCACAAAGAGTGCTGCTATAAATATTTTTGTACACGTGGGACCCTTTCCCGTTTTTATAATCTCTTGGGGATACAGTCCTAGTAGAGATATTTCTGGGTCAAAGGGTATGCACATTTTTGTAGCCCTTTGGGCATAGTTCCAAACCGTTCTCCAGAAAGGTTGGATGATCTCACAGCTCCACCAATAATGAATTAGTGTTCCAACTCTCCCACATCCTCTCCAGCATTTATCATTTTCTTGATCTGTCATGTTTGCCAATCTTATAGGTGTGATGTGGTACTGTAGTCCAAAGTCTTAAAGAGATTAGTGGACAAGTAGGACAGGAAGGAGTGATCACAAAGGGCCAGCATGGCTTGACATCAAGAACAGGTCATGCTAGACAAACCTGGTTTCCTTTACTGATGGGGAGACAAGACTAGGAGATCAGGGAAGGCTACAGATACAGTTTAGCTATATTTTTAGCAATGCATTACATAAAGTCTTATGCTATTCTTGTGGGAAAGTTTGAGTGATGTGATCTATATGATGGTATAGTTAGGGGCATTCCAAACTGGTTGGAAGGTTTGATCCAGAGGATAGATTTTTATGGTCTGATATCACCTGGGAAAAAGACCTCCAGGGCAGTGGCTCAGTATCTGTGCTTGGCCCTTTGTTGTTCAACATTTTTTATCAATTGCTTTGAGAAAGGCATAGGCACTGAGTTTATCAAATGTATAGATGACATGCAACTATGAGGAGCAGGTCAACCTATTGGATGAGAACCCGGTTCTAGAGAGAGCTTGACTGACTGAAGGTTAGGTCAAATTTTGTGAGATTAAATTTAATAGAGATGAATGTAAAATCTTGGATTTAAAGAAAAATCCATTTCATAGGAACAAAATGGTGGACTATGAAGATACAGCAGACCAACTGAAAAACACAAAGCATTTTAGTGGACAGCAAGGTGTGATGTAGCACAGCCTTTAGCACAGTGCTAGGAACATAGTAGGAACTTTAATAAATGTTTATTAACTGACTGATTGGTAAATATACAGTCCTGGCCTATGTACATGAAGAGACAGTCTGCATGTGCTCTATCTATGTTAGGACACATTTGGAGTAACGACTTCAGTCCTGAGTATTGCATTTTCATAATCACATTGACAATCAGAGAGCCTCCAAAGGAGGGCAGTCAGGAGAGTGAAGGTAAAGGGTTTTATGTTCATGTTTAATGAGAGTCAAGTAAAGAAACTGAAGATATTTAACTTGGAGAAAGAAAATTTGGATGCAATATGAGAGTTCCCTTGAGGAATCTGAAAGGCTACCCTTTGATTTTCAGTGCTCTATCCCAGATTGCAAAAGTAGGAATAATTAGAAGTTTCAGTGAGGTAGATTAAGGCTTTCTGATGATTAAAGCCATTTCCAAATGGAATGGGATATCTAGGGAGGTAGTGGGTTTCCAATCACTGGAAGTATTCAAGCAAAGGCTCCTTGTTATGTATTTGACCTTTCATTGTGTCATGGACCCTTTTAGTGGAAGCCTATGGGCCCCTCTGAAAAAGAACAGTTAAAAAGAAGTGAAGGAAATAATAAATTTCAATTAGAAGTTAGGGAAAATAAAGATGTAATATTTCTTCCCATCCAGTTTTACGGACTTCCTGAAATCTATCACAGGGGCCATGAGTCCCAGATTAAGAATTGTCTTTGAAAATAAATTATTATTCAGGTACTTATAGGGCAAATTAGTTTTTGAGGGTCCTTCAACTCTGATATCTCATGACTCAAGTCTAGGACTCTTTCTGAAAGTGCCATGTTCTGAGACCTCATTAAAAGCAACAAGACTAACAAATGTTTCCCTTCCAATGACGGTAAGTGGTGCAAATATTTTCACTCTCATTTTACAGATACAAAAACTGAGCTTCAGGAAAGTGAACTGACTTGGCTCAGGGTCATGCAGTTATTAAATAAGGAGGCGAAATTCAAATGTAGGCCTTCTGATTCCAAGTCCTTTACTCTTCTGCCATCTACATCTCCAATTCAGTTCAATAATCTCTGCCCTTATGAATCCTACCCTTCCTCCAAGGCTTAGCTCAGGGTCCAGCTCCTCTGTGAAGCTTTTCTGGATCCTTCCAAATTGTCTATGCTCTTACCCCTACTCTGATTCATTTCTACTTTTTAAAAATTTTTGCACAAGTTGCATCCATCTAGGGCAGAGCCTGGTTGAGTTTTGGATTTGTATCCCCTGCATCTAGCCCAGGGCCTTGCACATACTTAATATTTTTCAATTTAAATAAATATTTCTTTTTAAAAATTGTTTTTATTATGAACACCAGATTAGAACATAAATTCATCTGGAACATGTAACAGAGACAAATGATGGATGATTTGGAGGAGTATTATTTCATAAAGGAAAGAGCAGTACTAGAAGGTAAAACCAGTTTAAAGAAAGCTTGGCAAGAGATACAAGCACTCAGTCATCCCAAGGGCATCAGGGAATGAAATGGCAGGAAGATGAACAACAAGAAAAATGGAGAAGAATTAAAAAACCAACTGCATTTCCACAAGTTGTTTTCTCCATCCAGAACAGGGCAGCCGCTACCTGGCTGAACCCTAAAGTCACAGCCCCTGAGGTGCCTGTGCAGAAGGTCATCATGGAGCCAAAGTGTAAAGAGAGGAAAAGCAACAGGGCTGGGATGAGTCTAGAGCCCAGTCCGGATCGGCAATGGTGTGATTATGAGAGCATTAAGGGGCCAATATCTAAAATACCTGAAGGGGGGCAAGTTATCAGTTAATAGACATTTATTAAGCACCTACTATGTGCCAGGAAGTGCACTAAGTTCTGGGATATGAAGAAATGCAAAAGAGGATCCCCACCCTCAAGGAACTTAGAGTTTCCTATTGGGGAGAGAGCATGCAAACCAATCTGTGCAAACAAGCTTTGTCCAGAATAATCTGTAGGAAATAATTCATGGAGAGAAGGTACCAGAATCAAGAGGGATTGACAAAGGCTTCCTATGGTAGGCAGGAATTTAGTTGAGACTTAAAGGAAACCAAAGAAGGTAGAAGACAGAGATGGGGAAGAAGAGTGTTCTGGGCATGAGGGAAAGCCAGAGAAAACACCCAGAGCTAAGAGATGGAACATTTTGTTCAAGGAGTAACCAAAAGACCCATGTCACGATCAAAGACCATGTGGAGAGAGAGGGAAAGGAGACTGGAAAGGTGGATGAAAGAGGCTAGATTATGAAGGGCATTGAATGTTAACAGGATTTTGTATTTGATCTTACTGGATATAGAGAGTCACTGGAGTTTATTGGGAGGCCAGGGAGACTGGTAACATAATTAGATCTTCTCTTTAAGAAAACCGGTTTGGTGGCTGAATGGAGGATGGACTGAACTGGGGTGAGACTTGAGGCAGGCAGACCCATCAGCAGCTACTGCAATAGTCCAGACATGAGGAGATGAGGGCCTGGACCAGAGTCATGGCAATCAGAGCTTTTCTCCAGGGGGTTGAATTTAGAGGGCAGTTACAATCCTTATGGAGGCAGCTAGGTGGTGCAGTGGATAGAGCATCAGTGCAGGAGTCAGGAGGACATGAGTTCAAATCTCACCTGACACTTGACACTCACTATCTGTGTGATCTTGGGCAAGTCACTTAACACAAATTGCCTCATCTTGGGTCATCTCCAGTTATTCTTTTTTTTTAACATAAATTTATTTATTTAACTTTTTACATTAATTTTCACAAAATTTTGGGTTTCAAATTTTCTCCCCATTTGTCCCCTCCCCCACCCCAATACACCGAGCATTCTTATTTCCCCTGTCACCAATCTGCCTCTCTTCTATCCTCCCTCCCTTCTCTTCTCCCTCCCTTCTCTCGTCCCCATCTTCTCTTTTGTCCTGCAGGGCCAGATGACTTTCTATTCCCCATTTCTTATTTCCTAGTAGCAACAACAATCCTCGACAGTTGTTCCTTAAACTTTGAGTTCCAATTTCTCCCCATCCCTCCCTCCCCACCCATTCCCTTTGGGAAGGCAGGAAATTCAATATAGGCCATATCTGTGTAGTTTTGCAAAGGACTTCCATAATAGTCGTGTTGTGTAAGACTAGCTATATTTCCCTCCATCCTATCCTGCCCCCCATTGTTTCTATTCTGTCTTTTGATCCTGTCCCTCTCTGAGTGTTGACTTCAAATTGCTCCCTCCTCCCATTGCCCTTCCTTCCATCATTCCCCCCCACCCTGCTTATCTCCTTCTCCCCCACTTTCCTGTATTGTAAGATAGGTTTTCATACCAAAATAAGTGTGCATTTTATTCCTTCCTTTAGTCGAATGTGATGAGAGTAAACTTCATGTTTGCTTCTCAGCTCTCCTCTTTTTCCCTCCACTAAAAAGTCTCCTGCTTACCTCTTGAATGAGATATAATTTACCCCATTCCATTTCACCCTCTCTCCTCCCACTACATTTATTTCTCACCATTTACCTTAATTTCTTTTAAGATATGTTCCCATCCTATTCAATTTACTCTGTGCTCTCTGTCTCTGTGTGTGTGTGCATATGTGTATGTGTGTGTGCGCACATGTGTGTATGTGTGTGTGTGTGTGTGTGTGTGTGTAATCCCACCAACTATCCAGATACTGAAAAGTTTTAAGAGTTAGAAATATTGTCTTTCCATATAGGAATGTAAACAGTTCACCTTTGATAAGTCCCTTATGACTTCTCTTTGCTGTTTACATTTTCATGCTTCTTCTCATTCTTGTGTTTGAAAGTCAGATTTTCTTTTCAGCTCTGGTCTTTTCATCAAGAATGCTTGAAAGTCCTCTGTTTCATTGAAAGACCATATTTTCCCCTGAAGTATTCTACTCAGTTTTGCTGGGTAGGTGATTCTTGCTTTGAGTCCTAGTTCCTTTGACTTCTGGAATATCCTATTCCACGCCCTTCGATCCCTTAATGTAGAAGCTGCTAGATCTTGTGTTATCCTGATTTTATTTCCACAATACTGGAATTGTTTCTTTCTAGCTGCTTGCAATATTTTCTCCTTGACCAGGGAAATCTGGAATTTGGCCACAATGTTCCTAGGAGTTTCTCTTTTTGGATCTCTTTCAGGTGGTGATCGATGGATTCCTTCAATACTTATTTTGCCCTCTGGTTCTAGAATGTCAGGGCAGTTTTCCTTGATAATTTCATGAAAGATGATGTCTAGGCTCTTTTTTTGATCATGGCTTTCAGGTAGTCCCATAATTTTTAAATTGTCTCTCCTGGATCTCTTTTCCAGGTCAGTTGTTTTTCCCATGAGATATTTCACATTATCTTCCGTTTTTTCATTCTTTTGGTTTTGTTTGGTGATTTCTTGGTTTCTCAGAAAGTCATTGGACTCCATCTGTTCCATTCTAACCTTGAGAGAACTATTTTTTTCAGTGAGCTTTTGAAACTCTTTTTCCATCTGGCTAATTCTGCTTTTAAAAGCATTGTTCTCCTCATTGGCTTTTTGAACCTCTTTTGCCAATTGAGTGAGCCTATTTTTCAAGGTGTTATTTTCTTCAGCATTTTTTTGGGTCTCCTTTAGCAAGGTATTGACTTGTTTTTCATGCTTTTCTTGAACCTCTCTCATTCTCTTCCCAGTTTTTCCTCCACCTGTCTAACTTGATTTTCAAAATCCTTTTTGAGCTCTTCCATGGCCTGAGCCCATTGGATATCTATTTCAGATGTTTGGGATACAGAGGCCTTGGCTTCTATATCTTTCCCTGATGGTAAGCATTGTACTTCGTCATCAGAAAGGAAAGGTGGAAACATTTGTTCACCAAGAAAGTAGCTTTCTATGGTCTTATTTTTCTTCCCTTTTCTGGGCATTTTCCCAGCCAGTTACTTGACTTCTGAGATTCCTCTCCTCCCCCGCCTAGATCCATCCAGCTAGTGCTTGTGGTCTGAGATTCAAATGCTACTCCCCAGCCTCAGGACTTTCCACAGCAGGAGCGACTGCTATTTAATGTGAGCTTAAGTTCTGGTGCTCAGGTAGGGGCAGAAGCACCTCCCAGGCTCAGTTCCCTCAGGGGGTTTATGCAGAGATCTTCAGTAATGGCCCTGAGCTCCTGTCTGCTCTGGGAGTCCTGGGCCACTATTGCCTTTCCTGCTGCCTCTGCCGCTGCCTCCCGAGGGGGCCCGAGTCACAGAGACACCCCGCTCCCCTCTTGGCCAGCCCAGAAGTCTTTCTCACTGACCTGGAGTGCCTGTGGGTGGAGGGACCTTCAGAGTCACTGGAGATTCTGTTCCTGAAGCCTGCTCGGATCTGGTCCTCTGAGGCCATGCAGCCAGGGCAGCTCAGGGGTGGGCTCCACTGTCCGGTGCATGATGGACCTTTAGGGTCCCTTTTTCAGGGCTCTCTGGAAAGGAAATCTCCTCCGCTGCATTGCTGAATGGGTTCCACAGCTCCAGAATTTGTGGGGAGTTCTTTTTACAGGAAATTTATGGGCTGTGGATTTGGAGCTAGCATACGTGAGTCTTTCTACTCTGCCATCTTGGCTTCTCCCCCCATCTCCAGTTATTCTGATGAATATCTGGTCACTGAATCCAGATGACTCTGGAGGAGAAGTGAGGCTGGTGACCTGCACAACCCTTCCTCACTCAAAACAAAGCGCAAGTCATGTCATCATTTCTCTGATGGCATGGTGTTGTTTGGCAACAAAGGACAAACCCACACAGGGCCTAAAGTTAGGAAGATCTGAGTTCAAATTTGGCCTCAGACACATACTAACTGTATGTTAGTACAATATGATCTCCTGGGCAAATCAGTTAAGTTCCTCATCTGTAAAATGGGGAACATACTGGGGATGAAAATGGAACTCCATTTCAGTATCTTTGCCAAGAAAACTCTATGAACAAGTCCATGGGGTCAGGAAAAGCCAGACATGAATGAACAACAAAAACTGAACCCTTGAGTTAGACTTAGAACTAGAAGGGATGGCAGAGAAGATCTGGTTTATTCACCTTTTAATTTATGAGAACTGAGATCCAGAGATGAAGTGATTCACCCAAGGTCACTCAGGCACATTGTAGGTACTTAAGTGGGTGCTCCATGGATGTCTAGTGCCCTCATTTTATTATTTTATGGTTTCTCTTTTCTCTTATAGTCATTTGTTATTGTTGGTCCTTCGTTCTCGAAGAAAACCATGACATCAGGAAGTTGATGCTGTGACTGACAAGTGAATTGGATTTAAGTGAGGGAGGACTGTGCAGTCAGCAGCCTCACTTTCTCCTCCAGAGGCATGTGGATCCGGTGGCCAGATGCAGAACAAGAGACTGGAGATGGCAACAGAGGTAAAACTAGTTACCTAGTCTAACGCTCTCCTTTTGTAAGTGAGGAAGCTGATTTGCCCAAGGATAAATAACTACAGCAGCAATCCTGGAATCCCATCCCTGACCCTCTAATCTACACACTTCCCTCTGTACAATGTTGCCTGCCCCACCCTCCCTTGCAACAAAGAGAAATGATAAAACCCAAGCATCCAGTATAGTAAGTGCCTCTGACACCCTGTGCATTAGCCCCAGTGTGTCGAGTAAAGGGAGGCAGCTTCGTGATCTGTTCTCAGCAATGGCATCCTCACTGGCTCTTCCATTACTCCTCACCTTGCGCTCTTTCCTGGTGATGTAATCAATCACCAAAGATGTTGCTCTCTAGGTTCTGTTTATTGTGCCCTGCATCCATTCATGTAAGTCTTCTCGTGTTTTCTCTGAATTCCTCATCTTCAGCTCTAGTTATACAATAATATTCCCTTCACATACAATAGCTTTTTTCAGCCATTCCCCACCTTCCCCTATTGATTAGCAAATATTTTATTTTCAATTAAACTCCCCTGCTTTCCAAAGGAGAAAGCTGTTTCCCCCCTATATCAGGTTATAAGTTCCCTGAAAGCAGGGTCAATGTTGAATCTATCTTTGCATTTCTAGCTTCGAGAATAGGGCCTTGTATACTGTAGGGGCTTAATGGTGGTTTGCTGAATTAAATCAGGTAACAATAGCATATAAAAATGGAATGCCTGTAACTCAGCCAGACTATGAATTCTTATCATCATTTCATCAGTCAACACTCACTTTACCAGCGTTTATTCTGTTCCAGGCACTGTTCTCCTATAGCAGATCTACATCCTAATTACTACTTGCTTTGGTGGGCCAGGGTTGCAGAGGACAGCTGACTACTTCTCCCCTCAGAACTCTAGGGGTAACCCTGAAGTATTGGGAGTATTCTCTCTGGTACTATTACCCATCAGCCCTAATTCAAGTTACCTTCCTGTTGATTACCAGTGAGTTAGACTTGATAAGTTTTTAGAAAAAGGTGTTTACTTAGATGGTGTGTAGCAAAAACATTTGGCATCAAAATATCCCCTTCAAAAAAGAGTCTGTGAGAAGCATGAAAAAGTAAATAGCAAAGAGAAGTCATAAGGGACTTACCAAAAGTGAACTGTTTACATTCCTACATGGAAAGACAATATTTGTAACTCTTAAAATTTTTCAGTATCTGGGTAGTTGGTGGGACCACACACACACACACGTACACGCATGCATGCATACACACATACACATATGCATGCACATACAGAGACAGAGAGCACAGAGTGAATTGAATAGGATGGGACCATATCTTAAAAGAAATTAAGGTAAATGGTGAGAGAGAAAAATGTAGTGGGAGGAAAGAGGGTGAAATGGAGTGGGGTAAATTATCTCTCATTCAAGAGGTAAGCAGGAGACTTTTTAGTGGAGGGAAAAAGAGGAGAGCTGAGAAAAAAACAAGAAGTTTACCCTCATCACATTCGACTAAAGGAAGGAATAAAATGCACACTCATTTTGGTATGAAAACCTATCTTACAATACAGGAAAGTGGGGGAGAAGGAGATAAGCAAGGGGCGGGGGGATGATGGTAAGGAGGGCAATGGGAGGAGGGAGTAATTTGAAGTCAACGCTCGGGGAGGGACAGGATCAAAAGACAGAATAGAACCAATGGGGGGCAGGATAGGATGGAGGGAAATACAGTTAGTCTTACACAACACGACTATTATGGAAGTCCTTTGCAAAACTACACAGATATGGCCTATATTGAATTTCCTGTCTTCCCAAAGGGAATGGGTGGGGAGGGAGGGATGGGGAGAATTTGGAACTCAAAGTTTTAGGAACAACTGTTTAGTATTGTTGTTGCTACTAGGAAATAAGAAATACAGGTAATGGGGAATAGAAAGTCATCTGGCCCTGCAGGACAAAAGAGAAGACGGGGACAAGAGAAGGGAGGGATGATAGAAGAGAGGGCAAATTGGTGATAGGGAAAATTAGATTGCTCGGTGTATTGGGGTTGGGGGAGGGGATAAATGGGGAGAAAATTTGGAACCCAAAATTTTGTGAAAATGAATGTAAAAAGTTAAATAAATAAATTTTTATTTAAAAAAAAAAGAGTCTTTGACACATTCTCCACAATTCCATAGAGTTCAGGGGAAGGTGGCTTCAAAGACAGAAAAGGCAGATGATAAAGGGGTAACAGCTTCCAGCTGGCTGGAAGTTCTTCTCTGCCTTCATAAAGTTCTCCTGACTGTAAATGTAGCTCTTCCTGGGTCCCCAAGGGTCAGGGTCCTCACAGTCTTAAAGCTACACTTCTCTCCACCTCAAAGAGGTCACACTCCCTGAAGCTGATACTCTTCCATGTGTCTAGGGTGAACCCTCTCAGCTCCCAGCTGAATTCATTGTTTGTTCCTGGTCCTGCTTCTCCATGACATGGTCAGTGGAGGGGATGGTCAATGGAGGGTGCAATAATACAATTCTTCTGGATTCACACCCCCTTCTGCCCTGTGCTGTCACTAGGTAAAAAAATAGTCTAGAATCAACAAGTGCTCCCAAAACTTAAGTACTAAAGTACTTAGAAAAAAGAAGTACTTAAGTATTGACTCAATGGATTGTCCTCCTCTGATATATGGGGTCAAGAGATATGTTTAATTCTTTCTACAAATCCCCGTACATTTTACCATCTGAGATCATTTCATTCTTGAAGTACCCCACTCTTTCTTGATGTAATTAATGAGGTTGTTCACACATAGTTTTTGCCTTTGATGCATGATTTAGTAACTCAATAAAAGAGATTCTGTTAGATATAGGTCTGAGAAAAGATATTGGGGAATAGAAAATTTTGTTGGTGACACTAATTTGAGTTGGGGAAGGCTATGAAATACTCCTTTTAAGCTAGGTACAATGACTACAAAGACAGAAAGGAAGCAGTCCTTGCCATCAAGGAGATGTCACCCTGTCTGAGGAGATAAAATGTATACATTTTGGCATAGAGAGGCATGTGTGTGTGTGTGTGTGTGTGTGTGTGTGTATTTTCACTTGGAATCAAGAAGACCTGAGTTCAAATCCTGCCTCAGATGCTTACAAGTTGAGAGATCCTGAACAAGTCCTGTAACAACTGTCATCTTCCATCTCTTCATCAGTGAAAAACATTCAGTGTCCTCTAAGGTCCTTTCCAGCTCTAAATCTAAACTCCTATGATTCTGTTATATGGGTGTACACAAGATCTATACCAAGAAATTGGGGTGGAGGAGGGTTCTAGTAGCTGGGAAGGGGGAGATCAAGAAAGGCCTTCTTGCAGAATGTGATACTTAAGATGAGATTTGAAGGATGTAATGATTTCTAAGAGCTGGAGGGGAAAACGGATCATGTTCCAGGCATGGAAGATACCCATGCAAAGGTACAGAGGTGGGACTGTGAGGAACAAGTAACCCAGTCTAGCTGGACTGTTCAGTATAGGAGAAGAGTAATATATACTAAGGCTGGAAGTGTCGATTAGAGCCAAACAAGGGACATGATAGTTGGTTCTGGGGGCAATAGGGAGCCATTGGACTTTGTTGAGTATGGGGGTGACATGACCAAGTTCTGGGCTTTAGGAAAATCACTTTGGAAGCGATGTAGAAAATGAATTTGGAGAAGGGAGATACTTGAGGCAAAGAGACTCCTAATGCTAAGGTTTTTTTGGGGGGAGGGTTGTGGGGTGGAGGGAACAGTTTCTGCTCCAGAGGCTGTTAGTACACCAGGAAAATCTGAGCATCACCAGCTGGGGAGTGGGGACAATGAGCTCTCCTCCAGCCAACTCATTTCCATTCAAGATAATTAGCCTGGTGTTTGATAGACAAAGATTCATTTGGTTTCTAATTTTCGGGTAATTACGTGAACAAATCACAGCCCAGCAGAGAGCCAGGACTGATGGATTCCAAGGACTCGTCAGAATGTGCCTGCTTTCTGCGAAGTCATTCGCTCAGAAGCTTCAAGGGTTTCTCTGACCCATTGTGGCTCGCCCTCAGGGGATCCTTCAGGGCCTAGAGAATGTGGAGGTGGCATCCTGCTCCCACTTTGAAAGATGGGAAAACTTGAGGCTCCAAGAAGGGACCGAGTTTCCCCAATGTTACAGGAACAGCTAGAAAAAGGAAGTTAAGAACGCATCTTTTGGGGTCTGAGGACCCTGGAGGTCCTAACTCCCAGGGAAGGTCACAGACCTGGACTCCCACCCACCCTGAGAGGTTCATCCTTGTTTATCACTGGAGAATAAGGGATTTATTTGTTCCACTCAAGAGAAGAAGTCCTTGCCCCACCAACAGTACAACTACATTATATTTATCGGCATTTTTTCTCATTTCCTGTATTGCATCATAATGAATAGGAGGGGAGCTTAAGAGGTCATCCAGTCCATCCCCCTGCCTCCAGGGAGATACCCATTAGTTAATCGAGGCTTTATCACAGTTTTAAAAGAAGACATATTGAGATAGTGGGAAAAGCCAGGCTTGTAATCGTATGGTCTCCTCTTTGCCACTGGCTGACTCTGTGACCTTGGAAGCTTATTTCCTTTCTCTGAATCTGTTTCCTCATCTGGAAAACAAGGAAGCTATACTAGAGTATCTCTAGGGTCTCTTCTTCTCTAATATTCTGTAATTCTCTGAATTCATATTTTTGCCCTTTATCTAATCTAAACCTTTCATGTTGTTTCCTGGATCTGTTTTCATGCTCAAATCTTGTCAGCAGGTCAGTTTACCTAAAAATGTATTCTGACTGGTTCGGGGCACCTGGACTGTTGGTAAACACTGGTGATGTGGGTAGGGGGAGGTTGGGTGAGAAGCTCTCTGCTTCTTCCCTTGGTCTTGTGACAGAAAATCCAAAGGAAGCCCTTCCTCACTTCCATACAGGTCATAGGGTTTACAGTAGAAGTCAACTCATTTAGCTCCTTTTTTACGGATAAGGAAACTGAGCCTCCAAGTCATCCAAGTGGCAAAACTAGGCTTTGAATCCAAGTCATTTGACCTCAAATCCAGTTTTCTTTTCTACTCTACCATATGCCTTTCAGAAAAAAGAGAGACCAACTCTCCAGAGAGTCCAATTCCTTTAATCAGCATGGCTTCTGTTCGCATGTACGAAGTCCCTGACTGTTTTCTCTCTTGGACAGACCTGAGATGATGATAACTGGATGTATTTTTGGAGCTGGGGAATTTGTATTTGCAGCATTGGAGGACTGTGAATTTTAATAGGGTGAAAAGGAGGTGTAATATGGGGCCCTGTCTATCACAGACAGGCTCTGGTTGATTACTAGCTGAGAAGTATGAGCCCTGCAGCTTGATAAGCAAGGTTAGCTGATTCAGAAGGAGGATTGATGGAGCTCACCCTTGACAACAGTAAAAAGGTAGGAACTTGAAGAATCAAATTGTCATTTCCCACCTACATGCCTTTGCACAGACTTCCACGCCTAGTATGCTGTACTGCCTCTTCCCCTCCACCTCTTAGAAGCCCTGTATTATTAATGACAGCTCATGACTCAGCTCCTGCACCATCTCCCACAGGAAGCTTTTCCTGATCTATCTAATTTTTAGGGCTTTTCCATCTTCAACTAATCCTCTTTCTACTTGTCTGTTTACTGTTCCCTATTCTCTCACTTTGCCTCATAGAATCAAATAATCAGTCACAAAGCATTTATAAAGCACCTGCTGTGTACCAGGCATTATGCTCAGTGCAGAGGACCTGAAGACAAAAGTGAAACAATCCCTTCCCTCAGAGAGCTCATATCCTTCTTTCCAAGGACACCACACATCCCAATAGAGGCATATCGAACCATTTACAAGAGAGATAGGAGGTTACTTTAAGGGAAGATACAAGCAATGGAAAATAAGCAAAACTTCCTATAGAAGCAGGGAAGGTTTTTCATTGTCTTTGTATTCTTTTTTTTAATGTTTATTTATTTATTTTTAGTTTTCAACATTCACTTCTACAAAATTTTGAGTTCCAAATTTTCTCCCCATCTCTCCCCTCCCCCACCCCAAAATGTCTTGCATTTTGATTACCCCTTCCTCCAATCTGCCCTCCATTCTGTCACATACCTCCCTTCCCTTATCCCCATCTTCTCTCTTGTCCTGTAACCCCATTACCTGTATTTCTTATTTCCCAATTACATACAAAAACAATTCTCAACATTTGTTCCTAAGACTTTGAATTCCAACTTCTCTCCCTTCCTCCTGCCCCACCCATCCCTATTGAGAAGGCAAGCAACTCAATATAGGCTATATATGTGTAGCTTTGCAAAAGACTTCCATAATAATCATGTTGTGTAAGACTATTTCCCTCCATCTTATACTGTCCCCCATTAATTCTATTCTCTCTTTTGACCTTGTCTCTCCCCAAAACTGTTTACTTCAAGTTATTCCCTCCTCCAATTTGCCCTCCCTTCTATCATCCCCCCACCCTTTCTCCCCTACTTTCCTGTAGTGTAAGATAGATTTTAATGCCAAATTGAGTGTGCATGTTATTCTCTCCTTAAGCCAAATGTGATGAGAGTAAACTTCACTTTTCCCTCTCACCTTCCCGCTTTTCCCCTCCATTGAAAAAGCCTTTTCTTACTTCTTTTATGAGAGAGTTTGCCCCATTCCATTTCTCTCTTTGTCCTCCCAATATATTCCTCTCTCACCCCTTAATTTTGTTTTTTTAGATATCATCCCTTCCTATTCAACTCATCCTGTGCTTTCTGTCTATGTGTGCGTGTGTGTGTGTGCGTGTGTGTGTGTGTGTGTGTGTGTGTATAATCCCTCCAATTACCCAAGTACTGAGAAAAGTTTCAAGAGTTCTAAATATGATCTTTCCATGTAGGAATGTTAATAGTTCAACTTTAGTAAGTCCCTTATGATTTCTCTTTCCTGTTTGCCTTTTCATGCTTCTCTTGATTCTTGTGTGTGAAAATCAAATTCCCTATTCAGCTCTGGTCTTTTCATCAAGAATGATTGAAAGTCCTTGATTCATTGAATGACCATTTTTTCCTCTGAAGTATTATACTCATTATTATAAGTATTATACTCTCAAGTATTACATACTTTGCTGGGTAGATGATTCTTCATTTTAATTCTAATTCCTTTGACTTCAGTATTATCATATTCCAAGCCCTTCAATCCCTTCATGTAGAAGCTGCTAGATCTTGTGTTAGCCTGATTTTATTTTATTTTTTTAATATAAATTTATTTATTTAACTTTTTACATTCATTTTCACAAAATTTTGGGTTCCAAATTTTCTCCCCATTTATCCCCTCCCCCAACCCCAATACACTGAGCATTCTAATTTTCCCTATCACCAAACTGCCTTCTCTTCTATCATCCTTACCTTCTCTTGTCCCCATCTTCTCTTTTGTCCTGTAGGGCCAGATGACTTTCTATTCCCCATTAACTATATTTCTTATTTCCTAGTAGTGAGAACAATACTCAACAGTTGTTCCTCAAACTTTGAGTTCCAAATTCTCTCCATCCCTCCCTCCCCACCCATTCCCTTTGGGAAGGCAGGCAATTCAATATAGGCCCTATCTGTGTAGTTTTGCAAATGACTTCCATAACAGTCATGTTGTATAAGACTAACTATATTTCTCTCTATCCTATTCTGCCCCACATTGTTTCTATTCTCTCTTTTGATCCTGTCCCTCCCCGAGTGTTGACTTCAAATTGCTCCCTTCTCCCATTGCCCTCCCTTCCACCATCCCTCCCTCCCTGCTTATCTCCTTCTCCCCCACTTTCCTGTACTGTAAGATAGGTTTTCATACTAAAATGAGTGTGCATTTTACTCCTACCTTTAGTCAAATGTGATGAGGGTAAACTTCATGTTTTTTCTCAGCTCTCCTCTTTTTCCCTCCACTAAAAAGTCTCCTGCTTGCCTCTTGAATGAGAGATAATTTACCCCATTCCATTTCACCCTCTCTCCTCCCACTACATTTCTCTCTCACCATTTACCTTAATTTCTTTTAAGATATGGTCCCATCCTATTCAATTCACTCTGTGCTCTCTGTCTCTCTGTGTGTGTGCATGTGTGTATGTGTGTGTGCATGCACGCATGTACGTGTGTGTGTGTGTACATCTGTGTATGGTCCCACCAACTACCCAGATACTGAAACATTTTAAGAGTTACAAATATTTTCTTTCCATGTAGGAATGTAAACAGTTCACCTTTGGTAAGTCCCTTCTGACTTCTCTTTGCTGTTTACATTTTCATGCTTCTTCTCATTCTTATGTTTGAAAGTCAAATTTTCTTTTCAGCTCTGGTCTTTTCATCAAGAATGCTTGAAAGTCCTCTATTTCATTGAGAGACTTTATTTTCCCCTGGAGTATTATACTCAGTTTTGCTGGGTAGGTGATTCTTGCTTTGAGTCCTAGTTCCTTTGACTTCTGGAATATTCTATTCCACACCCTTCGATCCCTTAATGTAGAAGCTGCTAGATCTTGTGTTATCCTGATGTTATTTCCACAATACTGGAATTGTTTCTTTCTAGCTGCTTGCAATATTTTCTCCTTGACCTGGGAATTCTGGAATTTGGCCACAGTATTCCTAGGAGTTTCTCTGTTTGGATCTCTTTCAGGAGGTGATTGGTGAATTCTTTCAATATCCATTTTGCCCTCTGATTCTATAACATCAGAGCTGTTTTCATTGATAATTTCATGGAAGATAATGTCTAGGCTCTTTTTTTGATCATGGCTTTCAGGTAGTCTAATAATTTTTAAATTATTTTCCCTGGATCTATTCTCTAGGTCAGTTGTTTTTCCAGTGAGTTGTTGCACATTATCTTCTATTTTTTCAAATTTTTGGTTTTGTTTACTAACTGCTTTGTTTAACTCATAGTTATTCATTTCCCTGAACTCAATTCTCTCTTTCAATGAATTATTTTGTTTAGTGAGCTTTGAACCTTCTCATCCATTTGGCTAATTCTGCTTTTTCCCTCCAGGGTTTTTACATGAGGGGCTCCAAAAATGGGCACTACTCCTGCAGTGGCTGTTGCTGCTGGGGCCAGACCATATTCCCTTCTCAACCCGGTGAAAGAGCTTTCTCACTAAATTTTGAAACTGTCTTTGGCGTTGGTGGGTTAAGTCATCTGAGAATTGTAGCTCCTATCAGGGATTCCACCCCTTGAGGCCTGCTCCAGTCCTGTCTCTATCACACTGTGGCCAAGATTGGGCTGCACTCTGTTCTGCGCAAGGTGCAATAGACCTTTCCTGTCAGCCTTCTAGACTGCCTTGGGCTGGAAATCTCTTTCATTCTGTCCTTTTGTGGCTTCTGCTGCTCTGTAATTTGTTTAGAGTAATTTTTTACAGGTATTTTATGGGCTATGGGGGAGAACTTTTACAGGTCCATCCTTCTACTCCACCATCTTGATTCTACCCCTGTCTTTTGTATTCCTTGTGCCTAGGAAAGTGTCTCATTCAATGCAGGCATTTGATAAATGTTGATTAGTTTGGGATGGTTTCAATAGATAAACAGTCAGCTCCCAAATTCTCCCTGAGGGTTGGCCTCTGTATCTAGTATGGAATTCCTGGCCTTGAATTCTTCCCCTGTCAATCATCCTTCCTTCCAACTGCGGCCCCTCATGCATACATTGTACATAGTCATCCTGGTATCACCCCCATCTGACTTTCCATTTACAGTTGGACCAAGAACAATTTAGATTGGACTCTGTCCTTCCTTCACACCTAAGGGATGCTTTCTGGCATTCATCAGGCCTGGCTTGGTAGACAGAGCAACAGGGAAACATGGCAGCCTTCATGTCATTGGACAGGGAAAATTGGCCCTGAAGCCTATGACATTAGGGAGATGATGCATTGGAAAGATTATTAGCTATGACTCAGAGGACTCAAATTCAAATTCTGGTCTTGCTCATTGGGGTGATTTTGGGCATGTCACCGAGCTTCTTTGGATCTAGTTTGTAAAATGGAGTGGGCTTTCCTTGAAGATCCTGGAGCTCCCTTTTAACTGAAGATCAAAGATTCTAATGGCTTATCTCTTCCCCCTTTCTTCTCTCCTAGCCAAGGCTCTTTCCCCCATTCTACTTTCTGGGCTTTAAGAAACACATCCCAGTGACTGAAGCAGAACATTTCTGAAACTTCATGCCAGGGGTGTGTTAACACAATTAGATTGCTTCTCCCTCCAGATTCGGCTGAGCTATGTCATTAAAATCTATTTACACAAGTACTGACTGGCATGTACTTATTTTCTTTCAAAGGGACAATGTCAGCAGCATTCTTATGGTTTAATTTCTGTTTTCTTCTCTTCTGCTCCCTGCAAATCCCTCACTAGACCTGGAGAATGATGTAGCTGCCTCTGCCAATTGCTCCCCCTCCATGTTGGCAAGGATCAGTTTTCCATTGACACTCAGAGACCTGCCCTGCCAGGCTTCTGCATGCCACACCCCCAGGCCTTCAGATTCTCCTCTAGGGCAATAACAGTGACTTGGTCCTGAAAAGTGAGACTCAGCTATGGTAACCAGGGATCTGTGTCTCCCATCCTAAGAGGGTGAGATGCTGACATTTTCTGAGAATGAATGAATGTAAAAGCCGAGCACTTACTATGTGCTAAATTCTGGAGATACAGATACCACAGTGAAGTCATTGCCTGCCTTCAAGAAGTGCATTTAGAAAGGTAGACAGCCCATCTAGATGAGGTTTTTGGGTTTGGGAAATGAAAGAGATGGTGAGTTGAGCTACTGGGAAGTAGACTAGCCTATGGTTTCCAGTAGCAATGGTAGTACTGAATAGATCATGATTCCCAAACTGGAGAGTAGAAGGGGTGAAGGGTAGAGGTGGCAAGGCAGTGATTGAGAAGATGTCCAGGGAGAAAAGTGATGCATGGCTGGAGGCAGCCTACAATGGGCCACACGAAGCACTCACCAGACAAGAAACTGGAGGCTGAATGGATAGCAAGCCTAGAAGAGACCTGAGAGGGTGAGACTACTCCATAGCTGAGCAAGTATCCTCCTGGCACCATTCCTGACATGTAGTCACTTAGCCTGTCCTGGAAGGTCTCCAGTGAAGGGGAACCCATTTCTTCCTAGAGCAGCATGTTCTACTTTTGAGCAGCTCCATTTGTTTGTTTCCTGCTCCTTCCCCCATCCCCAAGCTCTAGGTAGAAGGTCATGAGAATAATATTATTCCCATTTTACAAATGTAGAAACTGAGAAATAAAGGATCTACTAATCTGGCAAATGAGTCTAAAAATAGTAACTACCTCCTAGGATTGTTATAGGGAGCCAGTGAGAGGACATGCATGTCATGATTTACCAGACTTGAAAGGTTATGTACATGCCAGCTGTTCTCGTCTTGGACCTTCTCCTCCTCAGGCTGTCCCCATGTGAAGTTGTTGAGGGTCACCCTCAGCTCCCTTTCCAACCCCTTCCCTCCTCTTTACTACTTGAATCTGCTTTTGCGTTCTACATGTAAGGAACCCTAGGCCCCAAGTCAGACGCCTGAGCTTGACTCCTGGCTCTGTCACTGTCTGGGGTGAGTCATCGCCCTCCCAGCCACATTAACTCTTCGTTAAAATGGAATGGATGTTTTATGCCGTCTAGAGTTAGTTTATGATAACTTTGTGTATCTTTAAAAGGAATAACAATTTGTACATAATAAATTTGCAATTCCACATTAAACTGTCTTTTTAAAAAACTTCTACTATGTTATGGAAATGCTTATTTTATTTCATGAACTAAAAATAAAATAAATAAAATTTTTAAGAAAGGATGGATAATCACGGCCACAGCTATACTGCAGAGAGACACCTTCACACGCACATACATACAGTGGATTAAGATACACAAGGCTCATTGCCAGCCTTCAAATGCTATCAATAAGTGAATGTCTATTCTCATTCACTTCTTGTAAATTAAGCTCTTGCAGATCTCTGGGAGACTAACCCTGGGAGAAAATGGAAACTGTGCTCAATGATTTGGAGCTCCGTTGGTGGTCTAGGATGAAGGAAATGAGAAAAGGCAGTGATGGCCCCCTAGAGGGATGTGGAAAGGGACAGGGACCCCAGAAGTATCTAGAACCAGCTGTTGCAGAATGAGAACAGGGAGATAGGGCCTCTCTGGCTAATGAGGATGTATATCATCAAATAATAATATTAATGATAGCTACATTTATATAGCACTTTAGTTTGCCAAGAGCTCTGCCTAACCTACCTCATTTGAACCTTAGAACTACCCCTTGAGGTCAGGGCTGTGACATTTTGAGCCAAGCTTTACAGGTGAAAAAAGGTTCATTAAATGATATATACAAGCTCACCCAGTTATTAAAGATCAGAGGTAAGATTTGAACCCAGACCTCCCTGACTCCAAGTCTACTGAGCCACACTGCGTCTGAGGATGCCAGAGCTGTGACTCTCATGGGATCCCATGGTTAGGAGATGCTAATGACCTCAAAGGCTATCTAGTGAAACCCTCATTTTACAGGCCCACACAGATGAGCCTGGCTCATGTTCACATAGCTAGCAAGTGGCAGAGATATCTTTGAACTCAGATCTTAAGGCTCTTTTCAAACCTTTCCAAGGTCAAACATTAATTATTCCCCAACATGATAGCAATTGTACTGTTAGGGACCATTAAGAAATATTTAGTGACGAAAGGCAGGAATTCTGTAACGGTTTTAAATACATTTCCAATTCATTCATCACAATCCTAGCTATAGGCATTTAACTTAGCCTTTCTCAGCAATGTAACAATCCAAGACAATCCCCAAGGACGAATGATGAAGCATCCTCTCCACCTCCAGACAAAGAACTGATCTTGACTGAGTACAGACCAGAGCATGCTGCTTTTCACTTTCTTTCTCTCATTCTTTTTCTTGGATTCGAGTCTTCTTGTAGAAAATGACTAATGTGGAAATGTTTTTCATGATTGCCCAGGTATAATCTGTATCTGATTGCTTGCCATTTCAGGGAGGGAGGAAAGAAAAAGAGGACTAGAATATGGAACTCAAAACTTTAAATACAAATGTTTTAAAAAATGAATGCCTGGCTTGCAAGTGTTATTTCGTGAACCTATACAAAGTGCGCTTGCTTATTTGTTGGGCTATTGTTGGACTGTTTTCAGTCATGTCTAATGCTTTGTGACCCCATTTGGCGTTTTCCTGGCTAAGACACTGGGTTATTTGCCATTTTCTTCTCTCGCTTATTTTGTAGAAATTGAGGCAAACAGGGAGAAATGATTTGCCAAAGGATCACATAGCTAAGAGGTGTCAGAGATTGGGTTTAATCTTAGGAACAGGAATCTTCCTGACCCCAGACCAGATACTCTATCCACTGGGCCACCTAGCTGCCTTTATTTATTATATCAAGCATTTAAAAGCTAGGGGGTAAGGTTGCGTTGGAGCCAGTTCTTAAATTTTCAGCATCAACATTTACATCTCAGAAATTAGCAAGAACTACAAATTACTTCTTGGTGTATTGTTTGGTTGATTATCTAGACTTGAGAAAGTAAGGAAAAAAATGTTTATAATGAAACTTAAACTTAAGTGTATCAAGCACACTCGCCACCCCAGTCTAGCCGATTGTTAAATATTTATCACCTCACCAGTGAAGGCTGCATGAAATAATCTATTGTCCCACTCCAGAGTTCAAAACACACACGTGCACATATATACACAAGCTCCAGAGCACGTGGCTGTAAATAGTGGAATCTGTGCCAACAGGAAATCCTCATGGCTCCCTGGGGAGGTGCCACCGGGATTGTGGGAGAGGCAGTACCAAACCCATTGGAATCTCTGAAAATAGTAAAAGGGCATGGGTGACAGGAATGGAAGGCAGAGGATCAGGCCTGGTGAGTTTAGATGAAAGTCCTGGAATCTGTGTATGTCAGGGCTGGGAGGGACTTTGGAATACAGAACGTAAAATATGAGTGCTAAAAGCAACCCTGGAAATGTAGAAAATAGAAAATCAGAGCTGGAAGGGACCTTAGTAAACAGAACAGAGAATATCAGAGATGGAAAGGATCTGCGTATACAACTCGAAATGTCAGCATCCTAAAGAATCTCAGAACATTCAGCATAGAATGTTACAGTTGGAAGGGACCTAGACAGGATGAAGCCTGCCTTGGGGTGGGGAGGGACTTTCTGAGCCAGCTATTTTAAAAAATTATTGTTGATAAATAAGTCCTGAGCTCTGTTTGTTTCTACCTTGCTAGAGAAACATGAGGGCTGTTAGCACCCTTTAAATTTCTGCATCCTGTTCAGAAGTTCCAGTTGTCCATCCTAGCTAAAACTCTACTTCCAGGGGTGGTTTGATACAAAGTTGCATCAGTTTGAGCTTGTGTTCACCACTTTCATTTGAATATGCTCTGATGCTCCATCCACACATACCTGTCTTATCTGTCAGCAGAGACTGTGAAGTTCCTCAAAAAGCAGGATCCCCTCCTCCACTCCCACCCCATAATCTTTGAGGGGAGACGGCATAGCATAGATAGATGAGCACTAGACCAGGAGAGAGACACAGTCTATCTCTGATACTCATTAGCTGCATGACTTTGGACAGGTCATTTATCCCCATCTGATTTTGTGTATGTGTGGTGTATACATATATAAATATAATAAGTAAATAAAAAAATAAAATATATAAATAAATATATACATATAAATATAGTATGTGTGTGTATGTATATCCATATAATACAATAGTTATATATTTATTATATTTATATGTATTTATGTGTACATATATCTATGTGTGTGCATACGCATTTATTATATAGGTATATAGGTATATGTATATGTTGTGTATATGTGTGTATGTATATATGTATATGTGTGTGTGTGTGTGTGTGTGTAATTGGTTCAGGTGATCTCCAAAGTCTAAAGTCCCTTGCAGTTCTGACCTTGAGACCTTGAGAGGCAATATGGTGGCAGTAATGCCAGTAGCAGTTCTTAATTATTTAGTGCTTTGAAATATATAGGGAGCTCTTATTTTTGGAGTCAGGAGAGATCTGGGTCCAAATTTTGCCTCTGTCATTTACTAGCTATGTAAGCAACACTCACTCAACCCCTAAGTGTCAATTTCCTTATTAGTAAATTGGGGTGGAAATACTTGTGGTGCCTCCTAGAGGCTCAGAGCACTATGAGAAACAAACAAAAACTTTGTCCACCTTCAAGGTGACATCCATGTTACCTATTATTTGTTTGAGGTCCAACGTGCCCAAGGGCTTTCCAGCCCTGACATTCCATGTCCTTTGTTTTCTGATTCTTCTACCTGGGAGATGTATGTAAAATATCATATTGGGGCTAAAAAAAATCAGTGTAGGAAATGGAAAGGCTGGCTAGACAATAGTTTATGTGAAAAACAGGGACTTCATTCAATTTCAGATTCTATGTTTCCTGCCTTCCTTCTCCTTGTAACTCGATAATTCTTCAACCTCTCTTTCCCGGATATTCAGTGTCTTCCCCATTTGGAAGTATCTGAAAAATTCATTCAAAAAACATTAAGGGGTTTTGATGATCTCTTCCAGAATGTTTGCATCTTCAAAGAAGCTCACAGGAAAAAGACAAATTTTGAAGTCAAAGGAATAAGTCTCCAGTGGCAGAATTTGGGCATTAGTAGAGCAATTACAGAATCACAGAATATTAGAGTCATAAGGGACCTTAGGATCACTTGGAAGAAATAAAACATTTTTAGTTTCTACTCTGGACTCTGCTCCTAGCTCACTTGGTGACCCTGGGTTTACCAATTCCCCCATCTAGAACCAAAATTTGTTCCTCTATAAAAATGACATTATTAGAAAAGATGTTTTCTAAGGTTCCTTCTAGCTCTGACATTGAAATGTTCTTTCTATAAAAATCAATTTTTACAGATCTTCTGTTTTTTACATCACTTGCCTTTCCTTCTCTATCCCCCTTCTCCAGTCTCCCTCCCAGAGAGTCATCCCCTCAGTTTACAGATGAGGAAACCAAAGGCAAGTGACTTTCGCAAGGTAATACAACCCCCACTCTTCAGTGCCAGTCCTCAGGTCTCCTGGCTCCAAGTCTGGTGCTCAGATAGATATCTTGAGGAGAAACACAGAAGTGATGGTCTCAGTGTCAGCTGAGGTGAAAGTCTGTGTGTCCTTTCTGCGGAAACGTTTCCCAGCCAGCGTCGTTTGAGGTCTTCAGTACAATCAAGGGAAGAGGAAAAGGCAGAGTCTGGGAAGGTCACAACTATGTCCCAGCTGGGGAAGGAGACTAGGCCTGTCTGTCTGAGGGAAGGAGGAAGCCTCCGCATCCCCATCTTCCCCCTCTTCCCTTAGTACTGATATGGCTGGGTAAGTGACAAAGTCAGGGATCCCAGATCAGTTACATTGGGGGAGATGGGAAGAAACACTTACTCATCTATCCATTCACTTCATTCTTTCCATAATCATCTATTAAACACTTACCGTATACTGTACCCTGTGCCAATCTTCCATTTTGGCTAGGGGATTGAGAGAAAGGGTGCCCATAGAGGGTGATGGGGAGGGGAGAAGAAAGGGGGCATTCTCCCCCCTTACCAGGAGTAGAGTGAGAGGATGAGGAGGAATAGGGTAAGGAAAAAATAAAAATAAAAGAAACAAAGAGGGTCATTGAGGCCCAGAAGAGAACAAGAAAGACCAGAAAAAAGCCTGGACCAACCAGATAGTGTTGAAAGCTACAGGGTAAACTTACTATAGCCTTTAGTGTTGTAGAGACCTACAGTCCACATAAAATCCTATTTTTTTCTCTTTGACAATGTCTATGGAAATGTCTGTTTTATTTGATGTTTGTTAGTTCAGAATCCAAAAAAAGAAAGGGTTAAGCAAGAAATCAAGAGAACTGAAGTGTCAAGAAATTTAGGTCAGAGGTTCCATTCTGCGGCTTGGAGACGTGGGAGACTTCAGGCAAATCACTGAACTTTGCTCAACCTTGCTTTTCCCTCTGTAAAATGGGAATAGCAATTCTGACACTAACAGGAGATTTCATGTGAAAAGAAGACTAGGCAATATCAAGGGCAGCACGTTTAGACCCTCGTAAAGTGGGAAACCTAATGATGTGGAGATTTGGATTCAAATCTCAGCTCTGTTACTATGGCAATACTAATAACAATCATAGTTAGCTTTTATATATTACCTGCAATACATTAGGCACTGTGGTAAATGTTTGACAAATATTATCTCATTTGATTGTTGTAACAGCCCTGAGAAGTAGGCACTATTTTTATCCCCATTTTACAGTTGAGGAAACTGAGTCAAACAGAATTTAAATGTCTCGCCCAAATTTACACAGATAGTAGGTATCTGCAGTCAGATTTGAATTCAGTTCTTCCTAATTCCAGGACCAGTGCTCTCTCCACTGTGTCACCTAGCTGCCTGTCTTACCTTGACCATGTTTGCTTTACCTCTCTGGTCCTCATGTTCTCATCTATGAAATGATAGGGTTATATTGGATGGACAATAAGTCTCTCTAATGAGATAATGTTTGTAAAATTCTTAGCACAGTGCCTAAAATATAGTAGGTGCTTAAAAAATGCTTATCCTGTCCCTTTCTCTATGTTTCCTTTTGACTCTAACTCTGATATAAATCAAAGCTCCCTGAACAAATTGTGATTTATCAATGTGTGTGGTTAGACTAGCCAAAGAAGGGTCAGTCTGAGGAGCATACATGTTTGGTAATCCTCCTCCTGGAAGGCCCTGAGGATGGAGAATGGAGAAGCCTAGGCTTCCACTTAAGACTATGCACGATCATTATTCTGTGATAGTTTCTGATCTGCTTACCACCAAGAAAAGGGTTTTGAGCCGGCACTGCGCATGCATACAAAAGGTGTAAAAGACCGAGCCTTGGTCTCTTTCCTACCTGGCTGTGTTCCGGTGAGGAGGCAGTAACTACCGTAAGTCTCTGGGTAGAGTGGCCCATTCCCCACCCAGGTCCACATGCAGCCACGAACTCATACTCCTCAACTGCTGTTTGTGTCTCTGTTACCTCTATCCTTGACTTAGGTGAAGGGATGCTAGAGACAGAATTGACAAGGCTGTAACCTTGTGAGCTTTGAAAGGTCAGGAGAACAGGGAAAGGGGGGGATGACTGAGAGTTGGAGTCCCTGCCAGAGTTTGAGATCAGTTAAGCCCAGTGAGGAGCAAAGTCTTTGGCATCCAGCCTAGCTGTGAATCAGAACCGGTGGCAGTGGCTGGGATACAGGTTTCTGTAAGTAAGGAAGCCACTGGATTCTTTTTCCTATTTGTATTCTAGGTGCTTTGCACATAGCAGACACTTAATACATGCTTTGTTCATCCATAGGCTATTCAGTTAGCATTTATATAACACTTTAAGATTTGCAAAGCACTTTACAAACATCACATTTGATCCTTATAACAGCCCTAGGAAGTACAGTTATTATTATCTTCACTTTAAACTGAGACATGAAAGGTTAAGTGACTTACCCAGAGTCACTGGGTATTAAGGGTCTGAGTCTGGATTTGAGAGCACGTGTTTCCAAGTCCATGTTCAGTGTTCTGTTTACTGGGCCACCTAGCTGCTCTCAGAAGGGACGCTTGGTCACGTGAACGCTTTGGAGCTACTCTTTTAATCTTGTACCCACTGTCCCCTGGCACCAACGTGGGAGAAGATGGAGTGGATCTCTGGATTGGTGGTGAGGGGGTGTGCGTGTACTTTTGCTTTTCTTTGTAAAACCTGATATTAATAGGTTAAATTAATAGATTAAATCCCATTGGGGTGCTGTCTGGTTGTTTGATGATATAAGGGAGATATTAGCTAACTGACATCGAGGCTAACACTCTGGAATGGGGGTTTGAACTGATAACATTAGAGACAGAACAATTCCAACACTTCTGGGGGCATCCCTAGAACTCTAGAGGGAAGCATAGACTTTCTCTGGCATCTGCATTGTGAAGGACAGGAGGAGTTGGATAAGGACTTTCTAAATTTAGAAAGGCTCCAAATGGAATGAAATATTATTAAGCCAAGAAGTGAGGAAAGAGACAATTTTAGAGAATCCTGGGAAGTATTAACTGATGCAGAATGAAGCGAGCAGAACCCAGAGAACAATCTGTCCAAAGACGACAAACACTACTGCAAAGAAAGGATTTGAAACATTTAAGAACTCTGACCAATACAATGACCAGCTGTGTCTCTAGAAAGCCTCTGATGAAGCATGTAACATGCCTCCTGAAAAAGACAATGGATGGAAGGTGCAGAAAGAGGTGGAAATTTTTGGATATGACTTCTGGCTGGATTTGTTTCGCTTCGATATGCTTTTTGCTATGAGAATTTTGGTTTTCTTTTCTGTTTTTAATTGAGGAGAGGAGACTTTAGCAATTCTTTTGGGGATAAAAACCTTAGGAGTTGGATGCTATTTTTTTATTCCCAGTTTAGAGAGGAGGAAACTGAAGTAGATCAAAGCTAATTGACTTGCACAGAGTCACACAGCTAGTAAGTGTCTGGGGCAGGATTTGAACTCAGGTCTTCCAGACTCCTAGTCAGGGGTTCACTATACACTATCTTTTTCCAGATCTGCCCAGAGGCTCAAATGAGCTAATTTCACAAATTACTTTGTAACCCAGAAGTGTTATATTGATGTGCCCCTCCTAGTTAGCATCAGATCCCATGTTTCTGACTCTTAAAAAGATGACAGTCTAATTAGGGAGACCATCTACAGGAAGACTTGAAAACAGCATTACTGGACACACTTAAGTAATTCAAAATAAGCAAGTATGGAGCTTGGAGGAATGGTCAGAGAGAGTCAGTGAGCCCTTTCCATTTTCAATTCCATGGCAAAGAAAATCTTTTTGTAAACCCCAAGGAAACCCAGGTATAAGTTACCCAGATGTCCAGAGAAAGTAGACCAGGAATACTTTGTCCTGTGGTTATAATAGCTACAATAAATCGAGAGGTGGAAGGTAGGGAAGTGAGGGCCCCCATAAGATATCTTCTTAAAACCATCTGTTTTCTATATACAGATCAAATATCAATACCTAATATGTTGACATTTGTGAACCTCTGGGGGATTGGATACTGATTGCTGCTTCCAATCTACATGAAGATTTATCGATGGTAGTTGACTATGAATTTTCCACTTGGTGTTTGTCAATGGACTCCAAACTCTGGTGACAGGAGAAGTCAATAACTCAAGGAGACAGTCATTTTTTGCTCCACTTAATTTATTATCAAGGCTGGCAGGTCTTGCTCTGTATGGAAATGCTAATATATTGCCATTTGGACAACCAACTCTAAGAGACAAATGTTAGAGGTGGAGAGGATACCACATAGAGAGGTGTAATTTATTTTGACCATTTCTGAGAACTCCTGAAGGGAATCTGGAAGGGAAATCAGAATACAGAGTTACAAAATCTCAGCATTCACTATCTCCAAATTTCAGAGCTGGAAGGGACCACCAAGGTCATCTGTTTTAAGCCACATCCAATCGGGAACATCCCTCTACAACACTGCCCAAGTTTCACTTTAGGAATATGAGGGCAGAGAAAAAAAGAAATATAATAAGCAATTGGTTCTGCTTTCTCTCTGCTGCCTGTCATCATTCTAGCCACAAGGAGCCACTGGACTTAGGCTGCTTTGGTCTCCCTCTTTCCCTGAAATCAAAATGTAATGCTTAGTGGCTGTCCTCAGTCTTCACCATCAATTTCAATTTATTCTTAGCTTCTCAACTCTAGGAGCCGTTCTCATTGGACCAAATCATGTCTTTATCCTGCATCCCCAGCCCTTGCTTTTATCTTCTCTGTATGTTTCCAAAATTTACCACTGAGTTCCCTAAGCATTCACACTGGTCTCTTTAGACAGCTCCTCTTTTTTTCCTTTGGCTTTTAGTTTTCTGTTTGTGTCTCCTAAATTCCATTATAGAGTTTCCCATAATTCTTGGACTAATGAACTCTGTAGAATTTTATATGATGTTATTATAACTGATCTTTCTCGGAACCTTTGAAAATTTGTTGTCCCCAGATCTAAGAGGGATGCCAACTTCACCTGGCTTTCCTCTCCTTTATCACTCATCTTAAGATAGAGTGGTCACGTAGTCCCACAGCTTATATTGTTCCTATCTGGGCATCTGGTTCCTCCTTGGTGGTCAGAATAGTAGTCTCTTCCATAATTTAACTCTTCCTAAGGCACTAGCTGCTCTGCTTTTGGAAGAGAGGGCCCTCTCTGAGTTTTAGTTTCTCCACTGAGGAATCAAGGTAAGATGGGACCAGATACCTGTTCTAAACCCATGATCCCATAATCATGGCCCTTGGATCCTCAGTTTCTTGTCAAGGACCCAATAATATTTACATGTATTTTCTAGATTCCATCTTGCAGAAATATTTGTCCCCATATGAAGTAGGGTGTGGTCATTGGATTTGGTGAGTTTTAGTAAGCCCTCCCTTACATCCTGGATATGTACACCAGGAAGAAAGCATCTCTCTCTCTCTATCAATGTAAATCAACCTCAGTGCCTCTCTGCAAAGAGCTACCACCCACCACTCCTTACCTCTTCCTCTTGGCTTCTTCCTCATTTCCAGATGACTGCTAAGGGTACCATACTCCCCAGTCATCTAGACTCTGGAGCTTGCTGTCATGCCAGCTCCTCACCCCTTTCACCCTTATCCAATCTGTTTCCAAGTCTTGTCAACCTTTTCTTGATGACATCGCTCAAATATGCTCCCTTCTCTGACATTGCCATCACCTCAGTGCAAGCCCCTACCACCTCATGTCTGCACTGTGACAATAGCCGGCTGGTTGGTCCCCTTGCCTCAAGTATTTTCCCATTTCAATCCATCCTCTACTCAGACATCAAAGTGATTTTCCTGAAACACAATTCTGACCACATCATCTCCCTATTCAATCAACTCCAGTGAATCCTCATCACCTCCAAGATCAAATATAAAAGCCTCTGTTTGATTTTTAAAGCCCTTTAGATCCTACCTCCTTCCTACTGTTCCAGTCTTATACGTTATTCCTGCCTGTCTACTCTGGGATCCAGTGACGTTGACCTCCTTGTTATTCCTCTAATGTAACATGCATGGCACCTTCAGACTCTGGGCATTTTCACTGACTGTCCTCCATTCCCACAGTACTCTTCCCTCTCTTCTCTGCCTCCTGGCTTCCTTCACCTAAATTTTTTTCTACAAGAACCCTTTCCCAATCCCCTCCTAATGCTAACACCTTCCCCCTGAGATTATCTCATTTATCCTGTATCTATCTTGTTTGTGTACAGTTATTTGCATGTTATCTCCCCCATTACACTGTAAACTCCTTGAGAAAAGGGACTGTCATGCCCAGCACTTAGGACAGTAGCTGGCACACAGCAGGTGCTTAATAAATGCTCATTGACATGACTTAGCTTACTGGATGACCTCTCTCCCAATGGCACCTAGAATTACTTCTCATCCTTTGCAGCATAAACAACTGCTTTCATTCTCTTTGGGTCCAGCTCTCCCTTCAAGGCAATGGTATTCTGCTTTTTCCTTAGCTCCTTCTTCCTTCTTTGTAGCACATTCTTTCAGCTACCAGCCTCCTAGCATAGTTCAGGATTACCCTCTGCCTCTTCAGATCCCTTACTTTTGTTCCTTTTTACCTTAAAGCTGATATTCTTTTATTTCAAAGAATACTTTGTTCTCCTTGAGACTCTGGCAAGATGAGAAGCCCTTTTGACTTTTCCTCTCGGAGGGAGAACAACCTGCCCCTTTTTCCTGCATAGCTATTACTTGATGCTGGCAGAAACACAAAGGGAGACTCTTTTCTTCAGGCTATTGCAAACTCTCCTGGCTCTCTGGCCCTCCTGAAGGTCACATCTTTAGGGCTCTCTTGTCTGTCAAGTAACCATGACTGTGACTAACCCTCATGGTTGTCTAACCTGGAAAACTGCTTGGTGGCCACATCTGTTTACTCTGGTAGTGGGGTTTGGTTTTTGAGTACCCCTAGTGAGATCTTTCCACCTTTTCTCTTGAAGTGATGTTCGCTTATTTTGCTACCTTTGAATTCCAGAGTTGGATGGGACCTTAGGAAACAGAATGTCAGACCTATGGGGCTTGGCTTTTCAGAACACAGAAAATCAAAACTAAGAAAGACCTTAGAACTTAAAATGTCAGAGATGAAAATTACTTTAGAACATAGAATGTCAGAGGCAGGGGATGGGGATGGTACTGCTTAGAACACAGGATGTCAGAGCTAGAAGGGACCTTAGAATGTAGAATGTCATAGAACATAGAATGTTATAGCTGGAAAGGACCTTAAAACATAAAGCATCAGACCCAGAAGTGATCTTAGAATACTGAATAGTAGAGCTGAGAGGAACCATGAAATGTGGAACATCAAAGTTAAGAGGAAGCTTAGAACTTAGAACATATGGGGTCTTTCCTAGTCTCCCAACTATAAATGCCTTCCCTTTTAGATCATCACCATCTACTGTAAATATATAAATATATCAATATCTACAGTGATATATGTAATATGACAATACATATGCATATATGTTCTAGTATGTACCTAGTTATTTACATGTGCTCTCCTCCATTCAAAAGTACATTCCTTGAGGTTGGAGTCTATTATTTTTGCCCGTGGTGCTATCTCCAGTGGCCCAATGTTTATTGACTTAATAGAACTTGATAGAATAGTAGAACTGGAAGTGACCTTAGAACATAGAATGTCAGATGCTCCCAAGAGGTCAAGGAAAAAAATAAAATCTCCAGATTCACCCAGATATTTCTAGCAACACAGTTTTATGGTAGCAAAGAAGTAAATACCCATCAGTCAGAGAGTAGCTAAACAAATTGTGATGCATGACTGCAATGAACTCTTCCTGGAAGGGATGGATAGGATGAATAAAAAAGCATGGGAAAACTTACATGAATTGATATGAAATGAACAAAACATAAATATACATATATATGTGTATGTATATATATATATATACACATGCACATACATCTGTATGTATTATGTACGTATGTATAAATGGGATTCCCCAGAATATACATAGCCTGACTTCATCACACTGCCAAAAAGGTTGATCCATGACACAGAAATGTTAGAAACTCCTGTTCTAAGGCTACACATTACAGACCTGGATTAACAGAAGGAATTTCTTCCCTGAGAGTTCCCTATACTCCCATTTGGAGTCTCCCAATGAAACCACAAATCTGGACAAAGTGGAAATAATTCAGAGTAGGTTGCTAAGGAGTCCTATTGTGGTAATCCTCTACATTCAGCAATATAAATGGAAGCAACCATAAGAAAAGCAAAATAATCTAAAGTAAAAGTGACCAAATTATAATGACCCTGCTTGGCCCAGAAGAAGATGTGAGGCTACACCACTCCCAGCTTCTCTGCAGAGGTGGAGACCATCAGGATGGAATGCTTACTATAAAATCAACCTTTTTCAGTGCACTGGCTATTTAGCTGATTTTTCTCTTTCTTTCATGGTTGATCTATTGCAAAAGATGACTCTCTGAGAGTAGTGGAAGAAAGGATAATAGTGGGAAATATAGGTACTGTTCATTCATTTTTTTCAAGAAGAATGTTGATCTGAAAAGGGCTTTAGGAAGTGGTAAGTCTAACACTAGACAGAAGAAATTTCATTCCAGTGAAGGAAAATTCCATACCCAGAGTAACCAAATGAAATACTGGTAATTAGTATCCTGATTCCTAGAGCAAGGCTGTTTGCTTCTCACATCACTCCTGGCTTTACTCTCCAGGCATCCAATCAGACAGCAGCTTCCACCAAGTTGACAATATGCCAAGTACACTCTGGGCAAATTGTTTTGTGAAGAGCTGGCCACTTATCCCTGCGACAAAGGCTTCCAGACGTGCCTTTCAGCCAAAAGTACATTGCAGTGCCCCACCCCCATGCCCACCCCCCATCACAACCAGGTGGCAGTGCTCTCAGAGGACATGGTTACAGGGAATCATTTTGTTGGTCTTTTTTAGGAAACTTGGAACCAAGAAAGAGTCGATTAAGGGAAAAATAGTCAAAATCTTTAGTTATTATTTACCAAGTGGGCAAGGAAGCTGAGCAGTTCAGATCTCTGCTCCTAATGCTAAAAAAAAAAAAAAAAAATTCCAAACCATAAGTTCGGTTCCCTTTCAGGATGATTAGCTTTAGCCTATTTGATGGTCACAGACTAGATCTCCTAGTATCGATTACCAGTTGACTCCTGATTCTAGGCCTTGGTCACAGGCTGATACCTAGCCCCCCAAAATACTGACTTCTGACACTAAATTTCAGGGCTGAGTGTCAGAAAGTACTTGGATTTATGCCCCACCTCTGACACCTACTACCCATGTGGCCATGGGCAATTATTTAAACGTCCCTCAGCCTCAGATGTTTATCTACAAAATGGGAATAATGATGTCTATGGAACAAATTCAGGGAGTTTCTGTAAAGATGTTGAACACTAAAATCTTAAGTGACATTGAAAAGCAGCCATTATTATCACCATTTTACCATCAAGGAAAGTGAGGCAGACAGAAGTTAAGTGACTTACAGTGTCACATAGCTGCCAAGTGTCTGAGGTCAAATTTGAACTCAAGCCCTCCTGACTCAGCACTCTATCCACTGGACCATCTAGCTGCCTCTGAAAGCCAGGAAGACCCCAGTTCAAGTCCCATCTCTAACACATACTGACTATGTGATTCTAAACAAGTTCCTTAATGTCTCTTTACCATATGAAGCTTTCTAAAGCCTTCAACTGGCCACTGTGTTATGAGAACTTGGTTTTTAAATATATTTATAATAACCATATTTAATATAATTGGTTTTCTTTGTTTTCTCCTTTTTTTGTTTCCTTGTTTCTTTCTTTTCTCCTATTTATTTTATATTATGCATTTAAAAAACATGATTCTAAGGAGTTCATAAGTTTTATCAAACTGCCAAATAAAAGAGGTCTATGACACAAAATAAAGGACAAAGAGTCCCTGGTCTAAAACTATATATTATGGAGCAGATACAGATCTGCATTGGGAGAGGGAGTTTCCACACTGGGAGTGTCCTTCATGAAAGGAATCACATTTCTGGAAGGACAGACTATTGGTAAACTGGGAATCTTTTTAAGTGGAGGAGCAAAGATTCAAAAGAACCTCTGGGTCCCCACTACTGAGGATATTGACCCAACTGAAGATGTTTAGTCTAGAGAAAAGAATACTTACCAAGGACATGATAGCTGTCTTCAAGTGTTTGAAAGGCTGCCCAGCGGAAGGGGGATTAGGTTGAGTCTAATTGGGCCCACAGGGGAAATTTCAGAGCAGCAAAGAAGGAATTTTAGTCTCCTCAGAAGGAAACAAACAAACAAAATCATACCCCAGCCAAAGCAGAATGGATTGCATGCTATTTCGCCCTTCCCTTCAGGTCTTTAAGCAAAGGATGGGTGAGCCCTGGCGTGGGATTTGGTAGGAGGGATTCTTGTCCATTCAAGGTATGGGTTGACAGAGACAGCGTCCAGCTCCCTCTCTGGGTGAATGAAAAGCATTGACCGTTGACCACATGCCTGCTATGGAGCTGGAGTAGACAGAAAAAAGTGAGAGTGCCTAGAGTTAAAGAGCATACGAACCGACAGAGTGTGACAGCTATATGGGGGAATGGTAACCAGGGAAGGGAAAGTAGGGGTGACCATGACAGGGCAGGTGACCGACTGGGTTCTTCCCACAGCAATGGGAATCACTGGTGTGCTTGCTGTTGCTGGAATAAAAAGAGGAAAAGGGAAAGAGGGGAAGCTGAGCAGTACCACAGGGCAGATGGCAAGGTGAAAGGGGGTGGCTGGATGATGTGGGAAATATGCCATGTTCTAGGCTACCTATTGATCAGTCTTCAAGTATTTATGAAGCCCCTATGTTCCAGGAACTGTGCCAGGCATAGAGGAGACTAACAAGTACAAAGAATGATCAATGCTTGCTTTAAGAAGCTTAGGTCTGGTGAGTTTGCACTTACTCACTGCCCCGAGCAAGGCAGTTCAACCCAATGGTACCATCCAAAAGCAGACAAGATTATCTCCCCCTGGGAATGTGTATGTGAGTTCGTGTATAAATTGCCAAGGAAGGGACACTGATAATATTTGTGAATTCATCGATTAATTGACTGATTAATTCCTGGCTTCCGAAGCCTTGGTCTGCCCATTTTTTTGAGCCTAAAGGGATCTCATGGTAACCAGGCTTCATAAATTGATGGCCTTGTGAACAGAGAGGTAGCTTTAGAGCCAGGAAGATGTGGGTTCAATCCCCACATCTGACACTTGTAGTCTGATGAACCCTCAATAAGTTGCTTACTGCCTCAATGCCCCAGGGAACGCCCTAAAATTTTAAGTTGCAAAGGAAATGCTAATTTAGGTAACACTGGTAAAAGGAGTTCCCCACACTACTGAAATCATAAGTCTCTAGTCCAAAAAAGGATAGTGAAGAGACAGACCAGAACCTTTTATTGCTATGGGGAACTCCTTGATGAGGAAACTCCCTCTCCCAATGCAGGTTGGCACCAGTCAAAAAAAAAATAAGGTTGTGAGGACTTTCAAGGTCAACTAGACCAACTGTCCTAGAAGGTGGAATTCTATAACTTTTCCTTCTTTCATTCAATAAACATTTATTAAGTGTCCACTGTATACCAGACACTGGATAAAAAGAGACAGAAGATGGTCCCTGCCCTCATGGAGCTTGCAACCTAATGAATCTAATAATCCCTGAAACTACACAAACCCTTCCAGTGATAAGGAACTAGCAACCAACCATGGAAGTCATAAGTCAGTCTGTCAGTCAATCAATAATCATTTAAGCACCTACTATGTGTCAGGCACCCCATTCCATGGTTGGACTGCTCTCATTATTTGAAAAATCCTTCTTTGTACTAAGCTAAAATCACCTTTCTTATAAATTTCACTCATTGGACTAAGGGCAGTGGTTGAAAGTGGCAGGGGGAGTATTTTGCTCAACATAAGAAAATATTTCCTAAATAGAATGGATTGCCTTAGGTAGTAATGAGCTCCCTGTCACTGAAGGTCTGTAGGAGAAGTCTTTACTGGGGTTGTTGTAGAAGGGATGTTTGGTTAGATACAGGTTGTTTTAGATGGTTTTTAAGATCCCTTCCCATGAAATTCTTTGCTTTTATCATTCTGTTTTCCCAGTCCTGTTCCAACTTTTCTCAATCTCACAGAACACCTTTAATCCCTCTTTCTTGGGACAACCCTTCAGCTACTCTGAGAGGGATGTCTCCTTTGATATGGGATAATTGATAGGGTACTGGATTTAGAGTTAGGAAGACCTGGGTTCAAACCCCACCCCAGATACTTGCTGGGTGACCCTGTTCCCTCATCTATAACTTGAGGAGGTCAGACCCAATGGCCTCTAGGGTCATTTCCAACTCTATAATTCTACAATTATCTTCTCCAGGCTTAATGTTTCAAATTCTTTCAACTTATTTTCTTGTGACATACTCTTCCATTCCTTTATTATCCTGGGCACATTTCCCAGGACAATGGAATCCCCTGGGAGCAAATTCAAGACATGAATATGAAAGAGGGGAATCCATACATTCAGGTTAGTGTCCAACAACTGCAAGGACAGTGAACACAGCTCATTCCCCACTGACAGAGGTGGGGAAGGGAATGGAATAAAGGTGAGGGCCGTGGAATGTGGTTAATGCTATTATTTCATAATCTCTTCCCTTCTTTGAAATGTTACAACTGTGGTCAACCCTCCAGAACTTGTAAACAAGCCCATAAACTTTGAGGACTATAATTTTTGCTATTTTTGCTAGCAAACTCCCATCCTGGACCAAATCCCAAGCTGTCCCACCCTGGTTTTGACTCTAAACAACCACCTCCTTACCAGGAAGAGCCACAGGGATGAGAGAGGAGAGAACATGGCAAAGACTAACACATGTTCCCCTATGACTTGCTCCTGAATCCAAAGGAGGGTAATAGACAAATTCTTATCTTAAAGTCAAAGCAAAAAGAAATATAACAGAGGCAGAGCAAAGAAAAAGGGAATTATTGAGCAGCTAGAAACCACTGAGATCAGTACCTTCTTAGCAAGATAAGTTAATTAAAATTATTAGTTGAAAGAATTAGTTCAAATTACCAGATAGATGGCAACTGCCCTGGATGCTTACACCTAGGTGGGCTCCCCACCCTTCTGTCTACTGTGTGGGTGGTAAGTTCACTTGTCCTATCATAGGAGCTCTGCCTCTCTACTTCATCACCACCTCTCCCTCCCACATCAAGCCTTAAAAATTGATGGAGAATACTTCTCCTTCTGCTTGATGCCATCCCAATTTATAAAGCTTGCCAGGTGTCTGAAATGCTATTTACAGTTCTGGGAGTCCTTATGGCCAATCCCTGCATCAGATCATCTGATGGAGGCCAGGGATGGTGTCTGGGAACACAAATTAGAGAAATAGAAAACAAGATGGAATCCATACTCAGAGAAGAAGGACATAGGTGCAAAGAGAATAAGTAAATAGGCTGCTCCATAATTATCCCTGTATTATTAGAGGCAGCTTGGAGATGAAGTGGATATCATGCTGGACCTGGAGTCATTAAAACCTGAGTTCAGTTCTGGCTTCAGACACTAGCTATAAGACCTCTATTTGCCTCAGTTTCCCCATATGTAAAATGGGGGTAACAATTGCATTGATGTGAGGATCACATGATATAGTATTTGTAAAAGTGCTTAGCATAAGAGCCTGGCACATAGTCACAAATATATAAATGATCTGTCCCTTTGGAAGGCCAGACATTGTATCCCCTTGCAGATAAGAGGTGCAGCTTTTCAGTCATCAATCGGCCTCCTAGGGAGGACAGCCAATCTGGGATTCCACAATGAGCCACCTTATCTAAAGTCACTGGATTTCCTCCTTGGAATAGGAATAGTAACTCAGATCCTGAAAGAGGCAATCAATAGAGGTCACAGGTATTTTTAGAGAGCAATATGGCTTAGTGGGAAAGATCATTGAGTCTGTTGGGAGGAACTTTGTATTTGGACCCTCCTCCCTAAATCTATGATTTTTAGAAAGTCATATTCTCTCTTAAAGACTCAGTTTCCTCCTTTGTACAAAGAGGGAGTTGAATTAAATGACCTCTCCAGCTCTATGTTCTAAATTCCCCTCCAGTTCCAATATTCCATTTTCTAAGCTTCCTTTTGAGGCTGCGGGGTATAGATGATATGGAACTGTCCTTCAGAGTTAGGAAGACCTGGGTTCAAATTCTGGCTGTGACACGCACTGCCTTTGTGATCCTGGGCAAGTTATATAAGACTTCTCAGTATCCCCGTAAGTAGCTATAAGCAATCAGGGGCAGTAGATGGAGTTTCTTCACTTAAAGATCCCTTCATTATCAATGAAATCCCATTTCTATATCAGGTGTGTGTTTGTGTGTGTGTGTGAATGTGAGTGTGTGTACGTGTGTATGTGTGTGAATGTGTGTGTACGTATGTGAGTGTGTGTGCATGTGTGTGAGTTGTGTGTGAGTGTGTGCGTGTACATGTGTGAGTGTGTGTGTGTATGTGTGTGTGTGCGTGTGTGTTTCCCAAGCAGAGTGATGTAATAGAGCATAAAGAAGAGGACTCCAACAGGAGTGAGAGGCAGGGTGGGTTTTGTGCCAAGTGTCTCGGGAAATGTCTGGATTTGAATCTTAGCCTGTATACTTTGCTAGCGATGTGGCATAGGACAGCTCACTTTTCCTCTCCAAGGCTCAGTCTCTTCACCTATGTGAACATAGGAATACATGCAATAAGTCCCCTACTTGGTGGTTATGAGAAAAAGGAATATATTTTAAAAAGCACTCTGGAAATGGGTTATTAGTTTCCTCAATTATCATTTTCCCTATTTATAAAATAGGGATAATAAAAGCACCAACGTCAGAGGGTCGTTGCGAGGCTCACCCAAGATAACACATATAAATAGTGCTTTGAAAACCTTGATGGGTCACATAAATGTTGGATATGATTATTAGCCCTATTTGTATCATCATTATGAATATACGGTCAATCCTGACTTATTATCTGTGATTTGGGTCAAGCAGAGTCTCAGTCTCCCAGTCTGAGCAATGGAGGGGGCTACACTAGACTAAGGTTGCACTGTCTCTGTGTACTGTGATTCCATGAATTAGGCAGCAGGCATGGTGGCATGGAGGCCAGGGCAATCGGCATTTACATATTCATTTAGTCAAGAAGCAATGGATAGAAATGTCTCTCACTGGCTGCTGAACAACCAGAGATGATATCAAGCAGGTGTGAAGATCAGCCCTTGAGTGGGACTATGTTTGCCACCTGTCTTCAGGGCTGTGCTAACATCGGCAACCCACAGGCGCTGCCAAGATTATATTGTTGACCTATGTCCCCAAATATTGGCTTGAAATAGCAGCTGGCTTCAGTCAGATTTACTCAACATTTTACTGCTTAGGAAATGAGATGAGGCTGCCAGAGAACATGGTGGAAAGAAATCCCTCACCATGGACTCCTGGAAATTGCCCTCTGGGGCTGACCAGAAAGACAACAGAGAAAAGATATAGACTCATAAATGCATAAAATGTCAAAGCCTTAGGGATCTTAGGATGGAAAACATTATCAGAGCTGAATGGAATTACAGAACTTAGAATGTCAGAGAGATTAGGGGGACTTAGAACACAAAAAGTCTGACTGGGAGAAAACTTAGAACATAAAATGTTAATTTAGGAATTGACCTAAAAGAAGAAAAATACAGAATTGAAAAGGACCTTTTAGATTTTAGGTGGAGAGCAGGAAGGCCCCAAAATTGATATAATTCAACCCTTTCATTTCCTCCAATGAAGAAGTCGACACCCAGAAGGGTCAGGGGACTTGTCAAAATGAATTGGATAGTAAAATTTCAGAGCTGTGAGTTGAACCCAGGTTCTTCAACAAACTCCAAACTTAACGTTCTTCTACAGCACCTCAGGGCCTCTGCACCTACAACGATAGAATGTCATAGTTTGGAAAGACCTTAGAAATCATGTACCCCCGAAGAGGAAATGACCACCTAGAAAGGGAGGCTGATTTGAACAGGGAAAGTATAATGTAATGAAAAGAGATATTAACTTGAAGCCAGATGAGTTGAGAATTCTGATTCTTATTTCCTTCCTTCCTTCCTTCCTTCCTTCCTTCCTTCCTTCCTTCCTTCCTTCCTTCTTCCTTCCTTCCTTCCTTCCTTCCTTCCTTCCTTCCTTCCTTCCTTCCTTCCTTCCTTCCTTCCTTCCTTCCTTCCTTCCTTCCTTCCTTCCCTTTCTTCCTTTCTTTTTTCTTCTCTTTACTTCCTAACTTTCTCTTTCTTTCTTTCACTCTTTTTCTTTCTCTCTCTCTTTCTTCCTCCCTCCTTTTCCTTCTTTTTCTTTCTTTCAGTCTTTCCTCTTCCCTTTTTACTTCCTTCTTTCCTTTTTTTTCTATAATATTTATATTATTATCATTAATAGTTGTCTCTCTGAAGAAAAAAAAAGAGCTGGGCAGCATTGGGAGGGTATGTTTCTATCAATGTTTCCTTCCTCCTCAACTTCAAAGAAAAGGGCTTAAAAAATAGAAGTTTTATTGATGTGCTTTGTTTTCATATTATAAACATTTCAAGATTACCCCCAGTCCATGAGAACTCTCTTGTAACAAAGTGGAACAATTAAGCAAAATGAACAATATAATAAGCTCATCTGAAAGCTCATTCCACATCTGCAGTACCACCCCCCCCCCAACCTCTTTATTTTTAAAGTATTTTTTTTTTAATCTCCATCCCACCTCCACCCCATTGGAAAGGAAAAAAAGCAAAAAAAAAATTCCTTGAAACAAATATACATAATTAAGCAAAACAAATTCCCTCATTGGCTGTATGCAAAAATATAGGTCACTTCTGCACCCTAAATCTAGCATCTGTCACTCAGGGGTTGGATATTATAGTTCAACATCTCTTTAAGGGACTTTTAAAGACTCCTCTGTGCCCCCTTTTAATGACTCCTCTTAAAATGGACATTATTCCTCCCTGAGGCCCTAGGTTGAGAGATGTCTGTTAGGTTACTGGGCAGGGTTGGATAACTTGCCTAGTAACAGGTTTTTTGTTGGGGCCCTGTCAAAATGTTATTCCCCTTTGGGTTGTGAAATATCTGATGAATTGTTAACAATCATTTCTTGTTTAGTCCATTTGCATGGTAACAACCAATGCCCCCCTAATGTTAGACCCCCATTGCCAGGTAACCACCTTCTGCTGAGCACCCCCCCTCCCTGACAACTATGACAACCAGTCTTTGATTGGGTACCTCTCCTGGCACCTGTTTTCTATTGGGGTTCTTTGCCTAGTAGCACCCTGACAACCCCCTCTGTTTTGGGGGCTCTTGCCTAACAACAAGCCCTCCCTCTTGCTCTGTCAGGACTCTGTTTGTTGTGGAAACCGCAAGGCTGTACCAAAAAGTGCTGAAATGCTTAAAATGCAACCTACCTCAGTTCTGGGCTGTCTCCTCTGGGTCTCTAAATGAGGCAGCTGCCAGCCTGGCTGATAAAGGATGCTCTTGAAATTCCTAATTGACTTGCCTGTGAATTATTCTCGGTCCGTCCATTTCACGCTGCGCTCCCTATGGCCCATTCTTGGAGGTTAGGGACAGAGCCTAAGGGTTAAGTAAAAGATGTGGGTCTTAGAAGAACCTTCTTGGAGTGGTCTCTGTCTTTAGGATGCAAGCTCCTAGTGGGCAAGGATTGGTTTTGCCTTATTTTCCATCTGTAGGACTTTCAAACATCCTGCCCAACAACTGGTCACTATTTAGTTGTTGTGTTCCTCCTTCATTTCCGAAGAAGACCATGCCATCAGAGAAATGACGACATGACTTGCACTGGACTTTATTTTGAGTGAGGGGGGCTGTGCAGGTCACCAGCCTCATTTTCTCCTCCTCAACCATCTGGATCTAGGACTCAGTGTTTAGTAAATGCTTGTTGACTGACGGACTGACTGGAACCCTCAGCCAACAGGAAGAGCCCTTGAGTAGTAGCAGTATATCCATCAGCCTGATAAAAGCACAGCTGAGAGCAGCTCCCTGCCCGGATGCAGAAAGTACTATTAACCTCAAGAAACATAGGAGCAGGTGGAACTTGCTATACTTTCTGCGAAACTAAGGAAGGAGCCGGAGGGAAGCAAGTAGACTGGGGTAGCGGTCCAATGCTGCTGGGCAGTGCGGTCCACCCAGGAGCATGCTGGAGTCAGCTCCAAAGGCCATTTATTAAATTTTCAGAATGAGCATTTATACCCAGAAATTAGCAAGTGCTACAAATCAGGGACTGGTGTGCTGTTTTGTTGATTTTCTAGTTCAGGGTGGGGGACCTATATTTAAGAAAGTGATGGAAAAAATTGAATAATGTTAATTCAACTTAAAAGTATGTCCCACCTCCCCTAGAGAATCAGTTGTTAAATATTTACCAGCACAACCCTATGACAGTGGGGTCCTACTTCCCCTAGTCCCCTTGTGCCTTCTAATGCCTTTCTCTTCAGTCCCAGGGCTCCATATAATGATCCCTCCCTTTTTGTCTCTCCCTTTCCCTTTTTTCTTTCTTCTCTGTCTTCTCTGGCTCCCTCTCCCCTTCCTGCCTTCTGCTGCCTTCTGTGTGTCTGTCTCTGAATCTGTTTTTGTCTCTGCCTGTCAGTCCTTTTGTCTTCCTCTCCTCTCTCTGTCCCTCTTCCTCCCTCCCTCCTCCATCTCTCTTACGTATGTGAGGCCATCCTGTGACACTGTGGTCAAACAATACCCAAATATCTTGCAGCCACTCATCTTTTGTTGCTGTTTTCCTGATTCAAGATGAAAGCCCCAAACCCAATAAAGCATCATCAACAACCCTCTTCCCCATGAGCTCTCACCTTCCACCTTCTTTAGTCTCTCCTAGTTACCAGAGCCTCCTGTGGAGTGAATGCTCTTACTTTTCCCCTAGTTATTTAAATGGAAAAATGAGGGAGAAGAGACAAATACCTTGTTCCACCATTTCCTAGCTATTAAGTCTTGCGATTGGGGTGGGGTGGGGGTGTTTGTTTTGTTTCTCTGAATCTCAGTTTCTCTGTCTGGAGAAAGGGGAAAACACACCTGCACTCTGCTTTACATGGTTGGTGTAAGGAAACTATGTTTACATTGATTCCCCTGATGTTTTTAGCTGGTGAATTTATTTCTCTTTGAGAGGAAACTTGGTATTTAGAAAGAACTCTGGATTTAGTGTCTGGAGACTTGGCTTGAGGCCCCTCTTCAGACATTTACATGGTTAGTGAATATGGGCTAGTTGCTTCTGTTCAGCGTTTCCACATCTGTTAGACAGGGATGGCGGGGCTAGCTAGGAGATGCCCTCCAAGGACCCATCCAGTTATAATGGATGGTGCTGTGGCCTTCTGGGCAAACAAAAGAATGAAAAGATGCCTAAATTGCTGGGGAGGAGAAGGAAGAGGGCTACATTCAGAAATTAGAGCCGTGTTAAAACAGAATATATTCATTAAAAAAAAAAAAAAAGAATTTCACCTGAAGGTGTACTACAGCTATGGCTTCATTAGAGGTGCTAGGATAACAATCCCATTCTCTCTTTTTATGTGCCTTTTAATTAACCTATTCTATATTCTTTGTTTTCTTAGCTTGATATTTGCAAGGAAATTGGATACCCCAAGGGCAGGGCTAAAAATGAGTCCAATTCATTGGTTCTGGATGGGGGTGGGCTGGGAAGGAGGGAGACTTGGTGGAGTACAGGCAGTGTTATGCATTAGCAAATATTTAACAACTGGGTCTCCAGATGAAAAAAGAAATGTTCCCATGACACACCTTGAAGGTTAATCTTCTTTATTAATATTTTCACCATCATTGTCTTAAGTCTCTCCAGTGAATCAAGTCCTAATTTGTAGGACTTGCAGACTTCTCAGGTGTAAATGCTCCCATTGGAAATTTAACAATCATCTCTAGCCAGTAAGAGCAAGTTCCAATTGATAACGTTTAATATAAAATTTTGGAATAATCTCTTTGTTCTCTCTGAAGAAAACTCAGAGAATGCCTCTTCCTATGTCAACAAAAGCCAGCCAGGGCTGACTTAACATTCCTTAAGAGACCTTTAACCTAAGATACTATCTTAAATAATGGGACATTTTCCATATCTTAATATTTGTAGACATATACTATGTTATGGCATGTTAATGGTAAAGAAAACACAGACATCTTGGGTCGTAATTTCTATGTGAAACTTTGTCAAACTCTGTTATCTTATTGTATTTACAACCTATGCAATTAAGAAATTTCTTTCTAATGGACTATGTAAATGGTCATATTTACAACCTATGCAATTAAGAAATTTCTTTCTAATGGTCTAGTCCATCACTTATGGAGATCATAAATCTGAAGGACACAGAAGGCTTCTTTGTCCTAAAACATATTTAAGGCTGCCCAATTCTTTGTATCGGTAGCCAGAACATTTCTGGCTCCATAATGCATTATGTTACCGTTTTCTTTAATAGGGAATTGATTAATTAAGTAATTAAATCATAAAATGCATGCACTGAGCATGTTGCCTTTTCTTTAACCAAGTTTTCAAGTCAACACAGTACATCCCTAAGTAAACAGTATGATCATGTCTGCAAAGATCTCAGACTACACCAAGTTCTAGACCAAGTGAACCCAGAACTCCAGGATCATACAAAAGAAGAGACTGGTCTAACATAGGTAGGGTAGTGGAACTTGGGGAGGGCAGGGACAGCCGCAAAAAAGAGAAATCTCTCCCCAGCACCTGGCAGTATAATAATTACCAAACACGTGGAAGAGGCAGGCGGAAAATGGCTCTGCACAGCGGTCAGGGAAGGTTGAAGTTTGATAAGGAGCAGAAGAAATTTCCCTGGAAAAGCTGAGCTATTCGAGGAAACAATTAGAGGAACAGAGCTTGTCGGATAAGGAGCAGAACTTTTGTTGAGTGGCCTTCGGACTCCAGCTTTTGTCTAGATAATGAGCAAAAAACTCTGAAGAAAAGCCAAGGGGAAGCCTGAGTAGCAACATGAGAACTGCATTGGGGGACTCAGGTCTGGAGCTGAAGGTAGAATGGGGTGAACAAGGTTTTGACCAGGATCCCAGTATCTGGAAGAGGGGATGCACTTCCCATGGTGATCACTATCCCCGCAGCTCAATTTCACAGTCCTCTCCACAGCATGCTGTCACCCGGAGTGGAGCAATCACCTTTAGGACCATCACCCCTTCCAGAGTCTGCCTTCTCCCTTCAGTCATCCCAGGAGCAAGAGCCAACCTTCCCCCTTTTCCTGGCATGATTTTAACTACTATACACAATCCCCGTAATTCTTGTTAAGCCATCAAACTCTAACGTGTTTCCTGAATTCTAGTACCTCAAAGATAAAGGGAACCTCAGAGATTACCCATACTAGCTAGCTACATGTGACCAAGAACTCCCCTATAACATCCAAGAAATGGGGTCATCCAGCCTTTGCTAAATGATCTCCAATGAAGAGACTGGTACAGGGGAATGGGAGCCTGAATGGGGAGTCAGGACACTTGGGTGTAAGTCCCTGCTCAGTCACTCACTTTTCTAGAAATCATGGACCCAATGCTACCCATGCAAGCCTGGGGGCTCCTGGCTACCCCCACCTTCCCTACCATCATACTCCAGAGGGGAAGAGTTATTCTTCCATAGTGAACCTTTGCCCTCCCTACACCACCCGCAAAATTAGTAAGGGTAAAAGCCAGATTTGTTTGTTCTGTGTGTGATCCTCTCTATAAAACCATAGAAGGTCAGAAATACAAGAGCCCTGCATTAGATATTATCTAGTCAAATTTCCACGTTATAAATACACCTGAAGCCCAAGGAAGTGCATGATTCACCCAAAGGTCAAAGCCAGAGTTTTCTTTCATCTGGGTCCAAATGCAGTGCTATTTGCATGTCCATGGTCTGTCTTTGTAAGGACCAGAACCTCAGTCTTGGAAGGCCAAGGTTTCCCACAAAATGCTGCCCTCAGTCCCAGGCTGCTCTCCTTTATAATCTAGAAAAGCATTCTCTTATTTAAAAAACACGATTTTTTTCCTTTAAAAAAGTTTATTTTTACAAACATTTATCTCTCCCTTCCACTGCTTCCTCAAAACAACAACAAAACCTCACAAAAATAAAAAAAACCCACACAACAAGCGCCCACAAATTCCTGGCCATGCCCACGTATGCGTGTCTCATTCTGGATTATAAGTCCGTCACCTCTCTGGCAGGAGATGGATGGTGTGATTCATCTTCAGTCCCCTGGTCTCAGGGGTTATCACTGGATTAATCAGAGTGCTAACGTCTTTCAAAGTTGTTTTTCTCTACTGTTTTTATCATTGCATAAATTGTTCTATAGTTCTGTTCACTTCACTCCCAAGAATCCTTTTCTAACTGTGCCTGATTCCTTTATGGTGAAGTCATAAAACTTGGGCTCCTCATAGGTAGGTAGACATAGGACCTGAGTTCAAGTTTCACCTTAGAAGCTTAGTCCTGAGTGAATTTGAGCAAGTCCCTGAGGAGCCTCCTGCTGGGACCTGTATCTTCCTCTGTAAAATGTGAGGATGGAATCGGATGGTCTCTGAAGTTCCCCTCCCCCCCAACTCTCAATCTTTGATGCTATAATCCCATATATCATATTACTTCTCTGTAACTAAGGTACCTCAGTTGTTAAAACAGAATAATGTCCACAAATATTCTTGTATTCATAGAGAGGGCTGGTTGTAGAGTCAGGAAGATCCAGTTCCAATCCAATCCTGCCTCTGACACTAGCTGTGTGATCCTGGGTAAGTCACTTAACCTAACTTTAATCCCTCATAGGGATGTGTGTGAATTTGGCATAATTATACTTGTGCTTCCTAGCTGGAAGGGGAGGGTCAAATGAAATAAAGTTTGGAAAAATTTTTGGCAAACTTTGAAATGTGATGCGTCAGCTGTGAGTATGATCACTGGTCTCACAGGTTTGGGGGACCATGGGGAGGAGTTCAAGCCTAAAGTTACTATCAAAGTGGGAATTATTATTTTAAACTCCAGGTGGGGAAATTGATCCTTTGACAAATGTGAATGCATCATGAGCAAGGCTGAAGAAAATGGTTTGGCTGGACCAGTTTCTGGGTTCCTATGAGGCATTCAGCCTCCTACAGGACACATCTTCCCTTCTCCAGCATGGTCCCACCTTTCTTTCCCTCTAAAACAGTGGACTGAAATTCAAACACAACCAAGGTCCTCTGTACAGGACATGAGGTTCCCTGAAGGCTGCACAATTGACTCAGAAAATCACATTTGTGTATTTTCTTAAAAATTGTACATTAACAATAAAATCAGATAGGAACCACATTTTAATCTGGTTCTGCCTGTCCTTGAAATTGTTGTGGGCCGGACATTTGATTCTTCTGCTTCAGAGCATCTACGATATATTTCCAATGTTTCTTGCAGAGCTTGACTACGGGGGAGGCTGGACAACTTTACTAGGATTTTTGGTCATCTTTGGATTCCTGGGCAGAATCCCTGAGCTCCTGGAGGTTAGTACCTGGAATACTGCAAAATGTTGCATATCTTGGTTCTATCTCCTCCTACCACCATGATTGATAAGTCACATCAACGAGATAGCTGAACAGGAAGTCAGAAAAAGCTGGATTCAAATCTCACCTCTGAAACTAGGGACAAATCATTTCAGATCTCAGAGCCTCAGTTTTCTCATCTGTAAAATGGAGACAACAATATTTCCGGTATCTGCCTTTACATGGTTGTAGTGAGGACCAAGTAACAGTGTATGTAAAAGTACTTTGCAAACTCTAAGACACTAGACAAGTGTCATCTTCAATTATTATCCCTCTCTGGGCACCTTAATTTCCTCAGATGCCAAATGAGCAGGTTCTACTAGATAAAGAGATTTTAATCAATCTCTCTCTCTCTCTCTCTCTCTCTCTCTCTCTCTCTCTCTCTCTCTCTCTCTCTCTCTCTCTCTCTCTCTCTGCTGCTCCATTTGGCAGTCTGGATACAGTCCCCTTCTCTGATTAATGTTTTTAAATTCATAAAATAGAAAGGATTAAAAAGGAAATGAATCATACTGAAATATAGTTATTACATTAAAAAAACTTCATGGATTCCCTAAAATTTCTCCATGAATCTTTTGAGGATCTCTGAGCCCCAGGCCAAGAACCCCTGTACTAGATTACCCTTTTGCAATCACTAAATCCTATGAATCCAATGTCCTGGTCCACATCAGGCGGTAGCTGTCATGTGACTGCCATAGAGACAGCACCATGACGTTGGGGAAGCTGGTGGTGACGAGCTATCAGGTCTTCATTTGTGGCCTGGTTGTTCTCTGTGTCAACCTCCCTGACTTCTGGCCATTGTTAAAATTCTCTCCAACACTTGGCCTGCCAGTAGATTGAGTCCCTCCAAAAATCACAGTTCCTGTTTCTATAGAAAAGATACATCATGGTTAATGGAACAACCAGACAAGGGACAGGAAGTGGGGTAGCTGCTCCCACTTCTGCCGCTAACTTGTATGTAACCTTAAATGAGTCTCTCTGTTTCTCTGGGCCTCAGTTTCTTTGTCTACCTGAAGAGGAATCTGGACTAGTTCATCTCTACATTCCCTTCCTTTTTATTCTAAGGTTCTTTCTGCTCTGACATCCTGTGTCCTGAGGTCCCTCCAGGCCCTCACAGTCTATGACCTGAGGTCCCGTTTGTTCTAACATTCTGTGTTCCATAATCATTTGAGGCTGGACAAATTCCCAAGAATCCCCCAGAGACAGGACTGTTTTGTCTTCATTTCATCAGCACAGATGAGGCAATGATGTAATCCTTCTTCTCCATCTGTAATTCATACAATTTGGTAATCCAATCATGAGTCCATTGAATCCAGGCTCTCATCATTGTGTATGGCCTAGCTTGACTCTGGGCCAACAGAATTAGGAAAAAACCCCGTCCTCAACCCCGGCCCTTGGAGCCTCTTAGGCAACCTCTCCTCCTGCAGCTGTGTAGGCTGGTCCCATGAGGAATCTGGACTGGGGAAAAAACATCAAGCCAGAGGCCAACACCAAGTGAAGGAGAAGGAGCATTGGAATAAGCATTTATTAAGCACCTACTATGTGCAAGGAACAGAGCTTTACAAATATTTTCTCATTTAATCCTCATAATAGCCCTGAAAGGTAGGTGTCATTATTATCCCCATTTTACAGTTGTGGAAATGGGGGCAGGTGGAAGTTATGTGACTTGCCCAGGGTCACATAGCTAGCAAACATCTGAGGTCAGATTTGAACTCACACCTTTCATCTTCCAGGCCAAGTGTTCTATCCACTGAACCCCCAACCTGCCTCCATTAAATGAGAAAGGTTGGATCACTTTTCAGGATACGTAAAATACTAGATAGTTACTGCAGCACTGAAAACCTAAAAATATGACCTTAATTCCACTCATTCAATTGTGAAATTCAATTAAAAATATTTTTCTACAGTCTGACTAAGTCATCTCCCCACTCAGTAAATTCCAGATCATTATAAATGCAATTTAATCATGGTTGACCATGGAAAACCTACAGGCTGTTCTTCAAAAGTGGCATCCCTTCTCCCACCTCCAGGCCTTTGCACTTAATTGATTTGCTGTATCCAATTTTTTGGGTCACAAAGATACTTTGCCATTTCCTTCTGATGAAACTGGGGCAAATAAGGTTAAGTGACACAGCTAATTAAGTGTTGAAGATGGATTTGAACTCAGGCTCTCCTGACTCCAGGACCAGCACTTTATCCAGTGTGACACCTAGTCTTATGGCTTACTCCACTACAGAGCCAACTTCGAGGCCACACTCCTTCCTTCCCCTACACCCAGACCAGTTTACTACCTTCATGCTAACCTACACCAATCTGTCAGCCAATGAACATCAGTGAGTCACTGTGTGTGCCAGGGATCAGACTCAACATTGGATATGTGAAGGAAGATGAAACCAGGTCCTGCCCTCAAGGAGCTTGGGGTGGACACCATGTAAGTAACAAGTGATATACAGAGTTATCTGAAAGTTGAGACACTGGCCTCAATTTGGACTCCTGAAGAAATGAATTTTGAGCTAAGTCTTGAAGGAAGCAGCAAACACTAAGACTTGAGGCTACTTTCCCAACCCACAAATGGCCCCATGACATCAACGGCAGCTCTATATCCCCTGTAGCTTCAGGTACATATCTGGTCCTCCTTCGTGGGCATGCGCACCATTTCACAAGCTAGGGGAGATGAAAAGAAATGATCAGGCATCTGAGGTAGGACCTGAATGAAGAGAACAATTTCAAAGAGGCAGAAAGGACCAGTGCATTGTGGCCATGGGGGGCCATCTGTACAAGTGAACAGAGGCATCCCAGAGCAGAGTGAGATGGAACAGGAGCAAATATCTGATGTGCTTAAAGGGAACTAATAGGAAATAAGGCTAGAAAAGTAGACTGGAGGCAGATTATGGAAGGTCTTGAATGCCAGACTAAGGATTTTAGATACGTTTTTCTGGACATGATAGAAAGGTCCTTAGAATGTTCAAATCTGTGCATTGGGAAAATTATTCCAGCAGCCTTCTGAACAATGGATTACCCATTTAATGGGTAATCATATCATATCATTTCATATGCTTCCATTTGAACCATTTTAGGAAGATTCTGAAGATCACCTGGCCGCATAAGGTCCCAGACACTGAGGTCTTTGCTCGAACTAAACTGCCAAGCATTCAAAATCTACTGCAGAGAGTGCAACTCTGATGAGCTGGCCATATTGTTCAAATGCCAAATTTACACTTGCCAAAAAGACTTTTATGGCAATAAACAGGGCAAATGGTCTCGTGATGGTCAGAAGGAGACATACAAGGACACTCTCAAGATCTCTCTTAAGAACTTTGGAATTGCTCGTATGACATGGGAGACACCTAGCTTGGCGTACCCTCATTAGAGAAGGTGCTGTGCTCTATGAGCAAAGCAGAAGTGAAGTAGCTCAAAAGAAATTCGAAATGCACAAATTTAGATTCCACCCCAAATGTTCATGTGTATTATTTGTGTCCGACCTGTGCTAGAGCATTCTGAGCTTGAATTGGTCTGATCAGCCACAATCAGACACACTGTAACGTGATTCTAACGTAGTGATATCATTTTTGTCCTCTTTGAGAAGGAAGGACAACCAACCAAACGACCAAGTACATGCAAAGCACCCAAGGTCCACCACAGGCTTTGGAGCCCTGGGCTAGGACTTCTAAAGGAAGCCCAGTCTTCAAAAGCCTGCTCCCAAAAAGGAACCAAGAGGACACAAAACATGGCAAAAAGCTGACTTGTTTTCAGAAGTGCCTCTGCTTGGAAAGTCCTAATCAAAGGGTCTGTGTATGTTTTTAATTTCCAGCAGGCTGCCCAGCCCCCCTTTCCCCATGTCTGGCTCCTGAAGCAGTATTCCAAACTGGGATTCATGTTCATGACCAAACAAACAAACCAAACAAAGACTGCGGGGAGGGTGGGGGAGAGGAAAGACCACTCAGCCTTTCAAACTGGTCTGCCTAAAGCTCATTTCTGAAGATGTCACCTCCCCATTCAATAAATTGCAATGGTTCCCTATTGCCTCCAGGATCAAACATAAAGTCTTCAGTTTGACTTTTTAACCTTTGCAACCTGGTTCTTTCCTACCTTTCCAGTCTTCTCTCACTTACTGTCCCCCATGGACCACGGGCCAATGATACTGGTCTCTGTGTTGTTCTTCCAGCTTGACACTCCCTCTCCCAACTCTGGCCATTTTCAGTGACCCTTCCTCAGATCTGGCTCTTTCTGCCCCATCTCCTGGCTTCCTTCAAGTCTCAGCTATGGTCCCACCTTCACCAAGAAGACTTTTCCAATCCTCCTTAATGTTAGCACCTTCCTTTGTTGATTATTTCCAGTATATCTTGTCTATATCTCGTTTGTATATAGTTATTTACATGTTATCTCCTCCATTAGGCTGGGAGCTCCTTGAGGGCAAGGACTGGGGTTAGACTTTTTTTGCCTTTCTTTGTATCCCAAGTGCTCAGCACAATGCCTGGTCCATAGGAAATCAAAAAATGCTATTGACTTACCTTGAATCAGAGGATTCTCGGATATAATCCTGGCTCTGCTATTGACTGGCCTTGGCCTTGGGCCCAACTCCTTGGCCTGGGCCTTGGGCAAGTCAGCTTCCTTCTCTGGGCCTCATTGTGTTCATCTGTCAAATGCAGGCTTCAGACCCAATGACTTCAATATTAGACCTTGTCAAGCCTTCAGACTGGAGGTTTCCTGGGTCATTACTTTGCTGCCTGGGCACATTTCTGCTGCCACCACCACAGGTGATTGGGGGTGGGGGGTGGGAGCCTCTTTCTTCTCAAACCAGCAGCTCTAGGATTCATAGTCATTCCCTCTTCAATTCTTCTTGGGGCTAGCTAGCCCTCTGTACAAGGAATGGTTCTAGCACACCTCAGTCACAGCCACATACAGTATGAAGGAACCACAGGTTACAAACTGTATGGACTGATTCTGACCTGGAGTAGGAAGGGGCCTCAGAAGCCGTCAGAATCCGATCCCCTCATTTTAGAGATAAAGAAACAGAGTCTCAGGGAAGTAGACTTGCCCTAGGTCACACAAAGGTAATAGTATCAGAGGTGGGATTCTAGCCTAGGTCCTTTGACTGGATGCAGTTTCCATTGTCCTACCTTTCCTCCAATGGTGGGATTCTCAGAATGAGCAGTCCCCTTTATTAGTTTTTCTCCATCCCTCACCAAGGTTAAGGCCAGAGCTCTTTATTTCCTCAACCCCCTCACTTTAAAGGACTTCTCCGTTCAGTTTCAGGAGGTAGCTCAGAGGTAAGAAAAGAAGAATAATTAAAGCCGTCCCAAGGTAAAATTCAAATCCCCAGGCATTTGTGAAATTCCTACTATGTGCCAAGCAGTGTGCAAAGTACTGGGGATAAAAATGCAAGAAGAAGGGAAAGAAACTGAGACTTTTTAATAGCAGCAATATCATTTATTTAAAATATTTTTTTCATCTCTGAAAGCTCTTTTCACATGAATTCTCATCTAATTATAGAGATCAAAAATAAAGCAAATAAAGCCACAGAAAAGTCCTTTGCAAGAAAAAAACCCACAAATGGATGTTTCTGTATCTCAAGAACAGTCTGTATCTGAGCATCCAAGCTTCCGACACGCTGCTGAACACCACTATGGGTCTTGTCGTTCTTTACTGAGTAGATGAAGTGTGTTAAGCTGTCAGAGGGCTTACATCCTAAAGGGAGAATATATGAAAGGAGGCTAAAAGGGGCAAGGGGCAAGGAGTGGAGTCCAGAGAAGAACGATGGTGGGAACACGGTAAGCCTGGGCATTTTCCTGACAATGGAGGTTTCAGGAAGGACTGACCAATCATAGGAAGGGGGAGTAGGGGTGGCAGGAAAAGGAGAGCCTAGATCTGAAATCAGGTCCCACATTGACAAAGCTCCCTTGCCTAGCTCCTCACCCGGTACTGCCCAGATAGCTCTGTCTTTACTGCTTTCTGCCACAACAGATCCTAGCGTTACCGTATTTGGATGTCAAACCTCCCATATTCCCCACTCCATACCCTTTCCACCTTCCCCCCACCCCCACCTTAGGAATCACCTATTCAGGCTTCTCAGCTCCTGGTCAGTCTATTCTCAAACGAACATTAACACAGACTCTCTGCTGTGCCTACAACTCAGTTACGGTTTCCTTGCTCCAACCCTGATTAGACAAGGGGATCTTTAACCACAGGAGCTATTTGAGAGAGAGAGGCATTTGGTTTGATTTTGATTCACCCCCAACCTCCCAGCCCTACCCTCACCAAGGCTTTGGACAATTGGAAAGCGTCTTTGCTCAGATTCTGAGCCTTGTGGAGCAATGACAGCTATGATTGCTGCCAGACCTTGGAGGCTTCCTGGCCCATCTCCCCTCTGGCTTGGCCTGAATCCTAGGGACAGAGCTGAGGGCCATCTTGTTCTGGTCAATCCATTACTGGTCTTTTTAGGGAAGATTGAACATCACTGTCTTGTCTGATGGCATCTGACACACCCCACTGGCTTTGATGAGAGCAGCTCTGCTTTTTGTTTCTGGGAGCTGTGAAACTGCTGGTATTTCCTTCCCTTGGAGAACCCTCCCACAGAGTTCTGATGGGAAGCAGCAGCTACTTCCCCCTCCATGGCTTCCCATGTCCTGCCAGATATGGATGGGAAGAAGGGGGATCTTTGGATGCCTGCCATGGGCTTTCCTCTGACCAGGTTGGGGGGAGGAACAATCTGGTTCAAGGCTGAGTTCAGTCTGAATAACTGAGGGCAAAGCCTCCCGGAGCATGGCATTGGCACAGAAAACAATTGGCAGGCGCAAGACCCCTGTCCTGTTCCTGGCACCAAGACTTACTTTTAATCCTCTCCAGATACTTATCTGACACTTAATTAATTATATACCAGTTAATCTCTGCTACAGTGTGCAAATAATTCCTACTAAGAAAGGCATTACCAGGCCTGTCATCCCCTCTTGGGAAGGTTGAACTCAGAGATTCTGAACCTCAGGAGACTAAGCTGCTCTAGTGCCCATGCTAACTCTGTCACCAATATGGTGACCCCCTGGAGTGGGGGAGGATCACCAGTCTGCATAAGGAGTGGCAAACTGACCCAGGTCAGAAACAGAGCAGGTCAGAGGTTCCATGCTGACTGGGGCCACGAGTGACTGTGATGCTTCCAGCTTAAAGGAGGCAGAGACCAAGCCTATAAAGGAAAAGAAGAAATACACAAAATCAATGAACAAAAGAATGAAGGAATGAATGATTAGGACATTGATGAGCTGGAGAGCGTCCACAGGAGAGCAAGCAAAAGGATGACGAGTCTTCAGATTAAGCTGAAGGAGCTGGAGATGTTTCGCCTGGAGAAAAGGAGACTAGAGGAGAGCGGGGAACCCAACAGATGTTTCCTAGCATTGGAAGGGCTAACATGTGTGGGAGAGGATAGATTGTTTGGTTTGGTGCTAGAGGGAGGAACTGGGAGTGGATATTGCAAAGAGGCACATTTAGGCCTGATATAAAAAAAAAGAATCTTGAAGCTGTCCCAAGGCAAAATGGATTTCTTGGGAGGTGATTTGCTTTCCTTCCTCAGATTTCTTCAAGCGAAGACTCGACAGCCATTGGCTATCTATGTGACAGTAGGATTTCCTTCACTGATGGGTGAGACCCATTAGTGGATTGTGAGGTCCTTTCCACCTTCATATTCTGTGATTCTGTGTTCACTTTTTGAAACCTGCATTTTTGAAATTCTATCTATCCTTCAAGGTCCAGTTCAAATGCCACCTCTTCCATTAAACCTTCCCTGGAAGCTCCTGTGTGACCCTATCTTTCCTCTTGACCACTTAAGCACTGTGTTCTTCTCTGATGAGTTTATTATATTCTATTGTGCTCTAGGATTATCAGCAGGGAATGTCAGAGCTAGAAGGGCCTTTAGGTCACAGAAAGTTTCTAGAGCATAGAATGTTCAAGCTGGGAGGGACCTTAGAACACAGAAGGTCAGAGCTGAGAGGGACCTTAGAACTTAGAGTATTAGAACTGGAAAGGGTCTTAGAACACAGAAGGTCAGAGCTGGAAGGAGCCTTAGAACACAGAAGGTCAGAGCTGGGAAGGACCTTGGGCCCTAGACTGGTATACATATAATGGGAGAAAGATGAGAGCCACTTTCCTATATTTAAAGGACTCTCATGTGGTCAGAGATTAGACAGACTCTTGGGCCCAGAGGACAGAACTGGAGCAAAGTGGAAGTTGTTGAGAGACATTTCCACATAGATGCATAGAAAACCTCCAAACGAGAACTCTCGCCACATAGACCAGGCTGCCTCACTAGGTGGGCTTCTTCCCCAGGTCCTCTGGTCTAATTCCATTCCAGTTTTGTACGATGTCCCTTTCCAAGTTCACAGGAAGGGGAAAGGGAAGGCATGTAAATACACTTAAAGAGGCCTAATGATCCCTCCCAGCTTACGCCTGGGGATCCACTTGGGGAAGTGTGAGTTCACTAAGGCAATGTGGGGGCCTGCTGGCTCAGAAATGGGGCAGATGCCCCAGTGTTTGCCAAAGGAGCAAGAGCTGAGGAGAGGAGCAGGAGCTCATTTCTCATTTCTCAGATGAGAAAGAAGAGACAGACCCAGAGATAGGAAAATCCCAAAGCCACCAAATTCAATCCTCTTTGGAGATGCACAGGGCCTGAATCTAAGGTGTTTGAACAACATCAGCTTTGAGCTGCTTCTCACAGTGCCTCCCTGACAAAGAAAGTGTGACCGCAACTTCCACCTAGGTGGCAAAGGAGAACATTCTTCTCTCTTAAGAAGGGTCTAAAAAAATTATTCAAAAAAAAAGAGGAAGAAGACAGACATCCCCAGAGAGATAATGCAGGTGGAGGGGGATTTCTTAGGGGTAAGCATCAGGGATGTTGATATCTGAGCAGGCCTGGGCTCCAGGGAAGGCCATGTGTCAAGGATCACCCTCATGAAATAAAACCTCATAGGAGGCTTATGCAACTCTCAGCATCGTTATGTTAAAGCCCTTTAACCAAATCTAAAAACTGAAGGCCTCTGCTTGTTCCAGATCCATGGTTCTGCTTGGCTTGCTGGTCCAGGGTCATAGCAGAGAGAACCAAGGTGACTTCCAAAGCCATTTTCTTTCCAGCCTAGGATGGCTCACCTGGCTCCCTCCTTTCCTTCCCTCATGCCTCCTCTGTCCTCCCCTTACCCTTTCCTCTTCTCTTTCTCCTCTACCCATTCCCCTTCTGCCCCCAATCTGATTCTCTCTGCCCACCCCCAGCACAACCTCATTCCAGGAGACTACACCCAAGGCGGGCTCCAGCCCTCCAGGGAGGGCTAAACCCTTAGCAATGCCTGGGCCCTGCCTGCTCAGATCTGTCTTGGAAGATGAAAGGCAGAGACACTAACCCTCCTTTCAATAGCAGTTCAAAGGCATTCCTGGTTTCCCTGCCCAGCCCTGGAAAAGAGACAATGAAATAGCTTCTGGAGGCTGACAGTCCTAACCTGTCCTCACCTAATGCTTCCGCTAAGCATGCCTTCTATAATGGACCTCAGCTGATAGAATGAGTCACAGGAGGTTAGGGCTAGAAGGGATAGAATAAATACTTTATTTAATAAATGCTAAAACAGAAGCACAGAGAGAGTTTGTGACTCTCCCAGAGTCACCTAGCAAGTTAACACCCAAGTCTTTTTTACTCTAAACCCACATGTTACATTGTCCTCACAGCACCTGGGTTGCCTTCACTCTCAGTGTGATGCTGGACTGTGAGTAGTCAGGGTCACAAACACAGTGAAGTGTCCAGAGTCAATGAAACCCATGATTGGAATAGGTATGGAGTTAGATGGTGGTTACTAGGTCTACCTTCCTGCTTCCAAGCATTTCGGTCAACTGCAATAAAATACTCCTTGTATTGACTTTCTGAGATCTCCCCAGAACGAGATTATATAACATGATTGCTAATATGTTCCAGGAGTTCCCCAGACTGTAAGATCTAGAAAGAAGGACCTCTGAAGGTGTCTAGTCCTGCCCAGAAGACCTCTCTGTAAAGTCTATCTTTTCCAACATACCTGACTCATCAGCAGTCATGTCTATTCTCTACCTGAACATCTCTAGTTAGAAGGAGCCAGGAACTTCTCAGAAAATCCATTCCCCTTTTGGGTGGCATTCCTTGCTAGGATATTTTTCTATTCATCCAGCCTGAATTTCTTTTTTCTGAAGTTTCCTCCCATTGTTGCCTTCTGGGCCCAAACAGAGCAAGCCCAGTCTCTCTTCTGTGTTACCTCAAATTCTTAAAGACAGTGCTCCCCCTCTGCCTACCAAACCTTCTCTTCTGCAGACTAAACATACCTAGTTCCTGTGATTGCTCCAAGCATGGCCTTGTTTACCATCCAATCAACATCCTGAGCAACTTATTTTGGACCCATTCTAGCTTATCGATGCTTCTTAAAATATTGTACTCATAGCTGGATGCAATAGTCCAAATGTGTATGTATTCATCCTTCATTGCCAAAGAAGACCATGCCATCAGAGAAATAATGACATGACTTGCACTTGACTTTGTTTTGAGTGAGGGAAGGCTGTTGCAGGTCACCAGCTTCACTTCTCCTCCAGAGCCATCTCAATCAGGATCACTGGAGATGACCTAGGTTGAAGCAATTGGGGTTAAGTGACTTGCCCAAGGTCGCACAACTAGTGAGTATCAAGTATATGAGGTAAGATTTGAACTCAGGTCCTCCTGACTCTACACTGGTCCTCCATGAGCTGCACCACCTAGCTGCCCAATGGTCCAAACAGAGTCAAGGAAAAGGAACTCTCAGTGGGACTATCAATTCTGTGGCTTTGCATACTATGAAGGGACCCCCAAGGTCCCTTCCATGTCTTAGCATAGCCTAGGACATGAGAGCTATGTGGTCAGCCATGCCATACATATTATTGATTCATAATGAGTTTACTAAAACCCCCAGATTTTTTTCCCACATGATTGACCTATTTGCTAATCATGACTCCCCCATCTTCTCCTCATGACGTTGTTGGTGGTTATTTTTGACCCATGTGGGACTCCATCCTCAACCCCTTTGATTGAATTCATCCTTTTGTTTTAGTATGTCAAGATCCTGTTGTCCAACTTGTTAATGACTCCTCCAAAATTTGTCACCTGAAAATTTGATAATCATATCATCTATACCTACCCGAGTCATTAAAGAAATATACAGCATAGGCCATAAACAGGTGCTTGGGGCATTCTAGTAGAGACTATTCTCCTAATTCAATCAATTAAAGAACAAGGATTGACCAAGTGCCTACTACGTAACAGGTCTCTCTTGATGATAAAAGTACAGTGAATGAAACAATGAAATAACCCCTTTTTATAAGGAGCATACATTCTAAGGGATGATACAAGTACATATTATATACATACATATATAAAAACATGTACGTACACACATACAATTCAAATGAATACACACATGTATATGCAATGAATGTACATGCACAGATATGCACACATATACAAATACACACTTGTAACATATATTTACATATACAGTGTGCATATAGCCATATATACAAAAGTCTATGCATATACAATATATAACATGTATACGTATATGTACATATGCAAATAATGCATGTAAAGACACCAAACGCAATGAAATCCAAAGCTGTAGAGAGGGAGGGCACTAGCACTTGAGGGAAGGGGCATGAGGAAGGGTTTCATGTAGAAGCTGATACTAAAACTGCAACTTGAAAAGGAGAACGATTCTGTGAGGTGGAAGTTAAGAAGATGTAAGTCTCAGGGCTGGCCAGTGAAGGCCTCAGGAGTGGGAGGCTGGAATGTTGTGTGTGAACAGCACAGAGAAGGCCAGTTTGTTTGGACTATGTGATTTGGGGAGGGGAAAAGAGGAATTTCCAACGAGATTGGAAAGACATATGGGGCAAGAAGGGTTTTAAAAGCTAAACAGATGCGTTTATATTTTATCCTAAGGGGCAACAGAAGCCTCTAGTGTTTACTGAACAGGGGAGTGATGTGGTGACCTCCTCAGACAAGGGCCATCGGTGTGTGGTTTGGACAAGAGTGGAGAGAGCCAGGCAGAGGCTGTTGCAACGAGCTAAGTGAGAGGTCATGCGTGAGAGCCTGAACTCTGACCTCAGCAGTGGTTGTGTGAATGGAGAGAAGGGGTGAGATACGTACCATGTGGTAGGGGAAGAAACAGGAAGACTAACCAACTGATTAGATACATGGGGTGAGAGAGTGCGGGGAGTCAGGGTCACATATGGAAAGCAATTTGCAAACCTTAGAGTGTTATATAAATGCTATTATCATTATGGTGCTCAAGGTATGAATCTGAGAGACAAGGGAAATGGTAGGATCTCATTTTACATATGAGGAAACTGAGGCCCTGAGAGGCTTGCCCAAGGTCATTCAGGTAGAGACAGGACTTGCACCAGAGTCCTCAGACCCTAAATCCAGTTTGGCCCTCCATTGGGCCACACTGCCTCAAGATACTAGCATGCCTATTTTATAGGTGGCATAGCTAAGATGACTTTCTGCCACCCAGAAGGGTCTAAGGTGAGTTGCAAACTGAGGTCTCTGTTGCTTCCAGGATTGGCACTCTTTCCCATTAACCAAGAAGGCTGTATCAGCTTTACATCATCATATTCTGCTTGCCAACTCCTTGTACTCATGGGAGATGGAAGTGCAGGGCAAGGGACTTTCTTCTGGGACACTGTGTATAGTATCAGATCTATGGGAAAACAGCTGAAACGTTCAGCAGTGAGGTAGTCACACTGCCAAAATAAAAAGTGGTGTAACGGAGTATGAACACCACTGCTCCCTTGCCCAAGCCAAGGGACCTCCTACCTCCCACATAGACCCATTCACCTTTGGGGGTCCAGCTTCCCTGCTCCCTGGCCCCTGCACATTATAAGGTGTAGCCAGCTGCACCAGAAAGACATACAGTGCCCTCTGAGAAGTAAGCTATTTGGCTACTCTTCCATTCTGGATGCAGAACCTGCTAGTTACAACTCTGTTAACCAGGGATGGTAAGCAACCAAATCACTGGAAGGGGGCTGGTGGATTTTGGATCAAGCCAGCCTATATATGGTGATGAGAAAGTGTTTGTTGGGTGGGAAGAAGAGGGAGAGCACCGCTTGGTGAGGCTGGGACCAAAGAAACAGGAATACATCAATGGGATTTGTTCTGGGTCTCCTTCTTTTGTGTCAGGATTGCTGCCTAATGATGCTTGGGTTCAGATGTAGTCTAGAGTTATCTGCTTAACTTGGAGCCACTGAGCTGTCTTCCCATCTCCCTCTCCCCTCCATGGCATGTGAAGGGTGCTCCCAGGTGAGAGAGTATATGATGATATGATCAAGCCTATAGGTAAGACATTATCCACAGGATGAGATGGTCCCATGACTTTAGAGAAAAGAGGAATCTCAGAGGTCACTGTCCATGACTCCAGTTGTCTTCTACTGACTTCCTGGTCACTCATCTGTATGTATATTGGCCTCAACAGACATAGAAAGGATTTCAGAAAAGAAATGAAAGGATCTATGGCCATGACTTTTTCAGTCTCAAAGCACTTGAAATAATGTTACTTTGTTCATTGGAGAATGACCTGACCAACTGTGGTACATAAATGTAAATACAAAATCAACATGCAAATATAATCAAAAGATATCATGAAAAATAAGATTTAACAAAGTAGAAGATAAAATTTATGGAAAGGAAGAGGAGAGGCATTTCGGACGACTATTTTGTGTTTAAGAAAAGAAGTAGCGATGCTTTAGTTCTGGACTTTTCTCTGAGCCTCATCTCTAGAGCAGTTTTTGCTCTTTGACTCCAGGATTATACAAATGAAGGGTAGGTATGGGGTTGGGGAGGTGGCCCTGTCTTGATTGTCTTGGCAGTCACCATCATCACGCCATCCCCATGACACATGGAAGGCTCCTGCCTCTAATGATGGGCTCGAGTGTGGAGCCGTCCCCTTCTTTACCGTCCTACTGAGTCACTGACAGCAACACAATCCTGGACCACATTCCTCTGTGGGCTACAAAATTCCTTTGCTTCATGCCTATGGACTGAAAGGGCATAAGGTACTCTGAGGAGATAAACCACTTGAGGTCCTTGGAATAGCTGGAGGGCAGCTTTGCTTAGCACAGTCATTAAGTCTTTCTGAGAAATCCATTAAACCTGGATCCCTCTGTCTTGCCCCTGCAGAAACAACGATTCACTTCTCAGGTCCTTCTGTCATGGGTTTCTGCTGAAGCAAAAGGCACAGTGGAAAGACTACTGGATTTGGATCCTAACAAGAGCTGCGATCAAATATGACTCTCCTACTTTCTACCTGTCTAGTCTCTGGCACTGCTTCAGAGCAGTTTACCCATTTGTAAAATGATCAGTTTGGATGAGATGACCTTTAATCTGCATCCCCAGATTCTGACCATCCTCTACCTTGCCTCTGGAAGAGTTGTCTTTCCTCCTTCCTTTACAAATGTCTCTAGACAAAAACATGCATTTCCACAAAAGGTCAAGAGCAGGGAAGGAAAATGGGGAAATGGAAGGGAATTAGGCTCAGGAGTCAGGAAACCTGAAATGCTAATCATTGGTGTGCTGGAGGGCAAAGCATCTCATCTCTCTGGTCCTCAGTTTCTTCATCTGTAAAACATGGTCCCCAAGATTTCTGAAAGGTTTCAGTTGTTCAATTCTAAGTTCTAATGTATCTTCCATTTCTGAATTTCTATGTTTCAGCTTGGGCATTCAAGTTCCAAGTTCTAAAATCTTTTCCCCCTCTGGCTTTCCATTATCTAAGATTTCTTAAAGCTAGCATGTAATGTTCTATGTGCTAAGGTCCCTCTCATCTCTGATATTTATGTTCTAAGGTTCCTTTCAACTCAGATATCCTAAATTCTAAGGTTCCTTCTCACTCTGACATTCTATCCTTCTACATTGTGAAGGAACCTTCAGGTCTGCTTCCTCCATTTTTTGCTCTTATTGCCCTTTCATGTTTTAAGGTCCCTCCCAACTTTGACATTCCATCTTCTAAGGTTCCTCTCAGCTCTGATGTTCTGTGTTCTAGGGTTCCTCCCAGCTCTAAATATCCTGAATTCTAAGTTTTGTTCACACTCTGATATTCTGACATTATACATTTTAGAGTGCTCTTCAGCTGTGACATTCTCTGTTGTATGTTCTTTAGGTTCTTTTTCATAGTAGCATTCCATGTTTTAAGATCCTTCCTAGTTCTGATTTTTAATATTCTAAGATGTCATGTTCCAATGTCTTTACCCACTCTGCCATTCCATGTTTTAAGGTCCCTCCCAACCCTGACATTCTCTGTTTTATATTCTCAGATCCCTTCTAACTGTAACATTTAAAGTCCCTCCCAAGTCTCACACTTTTTATCCCAGTACCCATGCTACGTGTTTCCCTGGGGAGAGCGTAGGGCCATTCTCCCACCCAACTTGGGGACAGAATAGAGTGTAGTGTATTTAAATAGCGACCTTTTTGTTCAATTTCTCCAGCCAGTCAGTGGCTATCATCTAAGGGAAAAAAATGTTAATGGGATATTCTCCACAGCTTATCCTCAAATGTCTCTAAAATTCCACCAAATGGCTAATCAGCTCCATCCATCTCTCCATCCTCTCCCCCCTTTTCCATCACCCACTCATCTCTTTGACCCAATCATCAGGTAGATATGTACAGAATCTCTATCACATAAAGTCAAATTTGAAAAATGAAATGAGGGTGGAGGGAGGGCAAATGAGGAGATGGAGAGGGAAAGAACTATATATAGAAGCATTTTCCTTTAGTGGCCAGTTAGTTGTCTGGGTCCCCTGAATTTTAAGCCCAGAGACAGGTACAATATTCCCATCCCCACCACAGCCTGTCTATTAAGAGCCCCATCCCCAGCAAATGAGGTCACCAGCCTGGTATCTGACATCAGTGTTGCCATGGTGATGCCCACGATGTCATGGGCTCAAAGCTGCACCTTGCCCCCTCCTTCATGATGCAGTGGGAGGAAAAGATTGACTCTGGAGTACGCCAAGCCTGGTGGCTGACTTGTTTGGTTTAAGGGATTTTTTTTTCCTTCACTTAAGCACAAACATCACCATTCACCAGCTCACGTGACCCAGATGCTTCCAGAGGCATTGTGAGAAAGAGGAAGCAGGATTACAGTGTCGGAGTGTTGTCTGTGAGTGTGTGTAGACTTGACATACATAAGCTCTGAAAAAAAAATGTGCATTAGCTACCCTTGTGTGTGTCTCTTTCTCCCATCCATCCTTCCTCAGTCAATAGGCAGGAAGCGGGGGAATAAGGAACTCATGCCAAAGGACTTTGTCTTTGACTTGTTGCTAGTGATAAACTCAGGATGACATTGACAGCATCCTGATTTCCTAGGAAACCATCTGTGACGTCAGAGGTGGGCAATAGACCCTTCTGCCTTGGAGTGGGAGGAGGGAGGTGGGGAAATCAGCTGCTCTAGACTCCCTGGTTCTTCATTCCTTTTGACCAGGGAGAGGATAGGAAGCCACCAGGAGGTGTGATTAGACTCCCAAGACAACAAGTTTCTCAGTGTTTTGGAGGAAGCTGTTAGATTGGGGGCATGTTTCTGGGTCTGAGAGACCTTTTTTTCTGTCTTTCAGGAGGAGTGTAATTTCAGATCCCAGAAGGCTGATTATTGCTTTCTGAATAGACTAAGTGCAGGCATGTTGACTGAGAAAGGGAAACCACAGCATCATACTATGCCAGGATTTTCCACCATGATACTTTCCCCTTCATTGTTGGTGTCATGTGGGCCCCGTCTGGGGCATCCCTTCTCTTGGTGATCCCATGAGCTCCCATAGAATGAACTCTGTGTAGAAGATTCTGAAATCTACATATCTAGCCTCAGTCTCTCCCCTGAGGTCTAGTGCTCAGTCACCACCTGCATGGTGGATACCTTCCTTTTCATGTCTCATAGGTATTGCAAACTCAATATATCCAAAATAGAACTGAGATGGATCATGGTACAGGGGGAAGATTGCTGGATTTGTAGTCAGGGCATCTAAATTCAAACATTTTTTATTAGCTGTGTGGCTTTACAGAGTTAGTGTCTTCATCTGTAAAAGGAGAGGATTGAGCTAGTTACCTCTAATGTCATTTTTAGCTCTAAATCTGTGATTCTTTAACCCTGCCCCCAAATCCACATGTCACACAAATTTTCCTATTTCTGTCAAAGGCACCACCTGGACTCACTACCTCAAAGTCATCCTTGACTCTTCACTCTTTCTCACATCTTATAGCCAATCAGTCGCTACATCTTATTAATTCTACCTTCATAACATCTCTCACATGGTTATCTTTCTCTCCATTCTTATGACCTCTGCTCTAGTTCACATCCTCATCCCCTTTCACCTAGACTGTTGTATAGTCTTGTAATTAGCCTCTCTGGTGTGGTCTCTCTCCATTCTATCCTCCATACCAGAAGCACCAGTCACAAGGCCTATAGCTGGCATGTCACCTGCAACACTCCTGAGTATAACCCTAAACAGAATAAAATGTAATTTGGAAACATTTAACAAAATAAACATATGCATATGACAAAATATAGATGTACACACATATACATACATAAATACACACCAGTATATATGTATGTGCATACATGCGCATACAATAAGACATAATATTAATACATGTTTTTCTAAGTCAGTATGTGGCCCACAGGGGTCCTTAGGTTGGGCTTAGTGGACCTCATTTTCATTTAAATTTGATGCCACTGCCCCACACAACTTCTAAAATAATCTTCCTAAAATATACATCTGATTATGTGTAATAGCAAGGACCCTGGCATACACAGGGGAGGCCTGCTGTATAGGTTCTTAGATCTGCTTTTCTAAAAGGAAAGCAAGTTAACAATCTACTTTAATCAAGCACATATATCATTCACTTAGTTCAAGGGAAAAGGTCAGCACCCTGAACTTCAGAGAAAATACAAACAGAGAAATAAAGACCAAACAGACAGGGCTTCCAACCATCTGACCATAAGCAATACATACATCAACAGACAGATCCAATTATCTGACCATTACATACATACATAGTTGCCAGACAGAGAAGCACCAGCATCTGGGTTTTCTAAGTCGGGGGACTCCTTAGTGGCTAACCAGAGTCTCGACTGGCCAAATACTTCCAATGAGTAAGCCCCAAAGCAAAACCTCACCTCAGAGTATATATATACACTTTTCAGAGTCGGAGGGAATCAGAACCTTTGGGAGCTGGTGCCTCATTAGAAATTATGTGGGCCTTTTGACAAAATAAAACATCTCCTAATCAAGCTTTCCTTAATGGGCAAGCCCATTAATGGATGGGGAAGATCTTTAACTCTCATTAACATAATTAACATTATGCTACTGTCATGCCATTGCTCTAGAGCCTTCAATGGCTCTTTATCCTTTCTAGGATGAAATATAAGCCCTTTCACTTGCTATTTAAAACTGTTCACAGTGTAGCTTTGGTCAAATCTTTCCAGACTAATTTCAGATTCCTCTTTTTGCACAGATGTGTAATGAGAGCCTCCCTACTACTGTTGAAAACTTTCTCTTGAGCTAATTGGATGATCAGACCCAGAGTTATAACTAGGGTTGGGAAAATCAGGTCCTGAAGTGAAGAGGCAGAGAAACAACTGGACTCAGCCTAAAAAGCAATGGAGATGAGCAGAAATGGGATAGCATCGCTTCCTTCTCCCAGCCACCATACCATAGCCTGCAGCTCTCCTCTACCCAAAAAGGGAGCAGCCTTCCTGCTTCCACCACCCTCAGGGGTTGCTGGCCCAGAGTTGCTCCTTGGAGTGGTATCCTGGCTCTCTACCCATGCCCCAGCTAAGGAATGTTTTTATTGCTTGGTTGGTTTGTGGATGGTGGTGCTGGTTTTTTGCCTCTTTTGTTTTTTTTAATCTAAAATTGTTCAGGATCACTCTGCTTGGGCTCTTTAAAAACAGGATGTTTTATTTGTCCCCCAATTTTCTTATTTCATTGCCCCCCAATATTCTTATTTTCCTATGATTGATTCATCTGTCTTGAAGAAAGTATATTCCTTTGTAGCAAATAAGTTTGATCAAGCAAAACAAATCAATACATTGATCATGTCTTAAATAAAATGTATGGTCTACTCTGTACCTGTAGCCCACCACTCTGTCTTGGTTTCTTGTGAGCACAACATCTTCAAAGCATTGAGGTCACAGTGATAAAGGAGGCAAGGAGACACTGAAAATTAAATTCCTGAGCAGGAGAGGGGAGAGTGCAGATAGCTTTTGACTAACCATTTGAGACCCTTTCTTGAGGGCAGAGTCAGTTTTTCTTTTTTGCTTTTATATTCTCATTACTGAGCATACCACTTGGCTCATAGAAAAGGTACCTAATTAATGAATATTGAACTGGATAGTTTATTTTATTTTTTAATGTATTTATTTATTTTTAGTTTTTAATGTTCACCTTTGCAAGGCTTTGAGTTTTAAATTTTCTTCCCCTTCCCAAGATGGTATGCAATCTGATAGAGACCATACATGTATAATCATATTAAGCATATTTCCACATTAGTCATTTTGTAAAGAAGAATTAGAACCAAAGGGAAAAACACAAGAAAAAAAACAAAAAAAGAAAAAGAAAAGGAATAATAGTATACTTCAATCTGTCTTCAGACTCCATGGTTATTTCTCTAGATGTGGAAGGCATTTTCCATCATGAGTCTTTTGAAATTGTCTTAGATCATTGCATTTCTGAGAAGAGTTAGGTCTATCAAAGCTGATCATCATGCAATGTTGCTCTTCCTGTGTACAATGTTTTTCTGGTTCTGCTCACTTCACTCAGCATCCATTCATGCAAGTTTTCCAGATTTTCCTGAAGTCTTCCTGCTCATCATTTCTTGTAGCACAATAGCATTCTATTACATTTAAAAACCACAGCATGTTTACCATTCCCTAGTTAATGGACATCCTCTCAATTTCCAATTCTTGGTCACCACAAAAAGAGCTGCTATAATCTCTTTGGGATATAGACCTAGTAGTGGTATTGCTCAATCAAAGGGTACACACACTGTTATAGCCCTTTGGGGATGTGACCTAGATAGTTTAATTGCAACTTTTTCAGAATTCTTTTTTTTTTATAAATTCAGTTTTTTAAGTTTTTAATTTCATAAGATTTTGAGTTTCAATTTTTTTCTCCCTTCCTCTCTTCTCCCATCCCCAAGACAGCAAGCCATCTGATATAGGTTTTATACATATGCAATCATATTAAACATATTTCCACATTAGTCATGTTGTGAAAGAAGAATCAGAACAAAAGGGAACAACCATAAGAAAGAAAAATAAAAGAGAAAATAACATGCTTCAACACCCATTCAGGGGGAGGAGCCAAGATGGCAGAGTAGAAAGATGCACATACACTAACTCTTACCCCACAGCCCATAAAATACCTGTAAAGAAGAACTCTCAGCAAATTCTAAAGCAGTAGAAGCCACAGAACAATGGAGTGGAGGAGATTTCTAACCCAGAGAGACCTAAGAGACCAAGGGGAAAGGTCTGTTGCACCAGACTTGGAGCAGAGCCACGCCCAGCCTTGGCTACGCTGCACCAAGAGGAGCAGATCTGAGCAACCTCCAGGGACAGAATCTCCAGCATCAGCACAGGTCCCTCAACCCACAGGCACCAAAGGTCAGTGAGAGGGTCTTTTCAGCTGGTCAAGAAGAGAGCAGGGTGTCTCTATAACTCAGGCCTCTTCAAGTGGTAGAAGTGGAGGCAGCAGCAGATGGGGGCTCCCAAAGCAGGCAGTAGCCCTCATCCATAGTTGAAAGTCGCACTGTAAACCCCCTGACAGAACTGAGCCCTGTGTAGTGACCCTGCCCCCACCTGAGCAGCTGATCTTAATCTCACACTGAATAGTGGCCCTTCCCCTGCCCCTGCCTAAAGGCTCTGAGGGATTGGAGCAGCTCATCTGAATCTCAGCCCCCAGTACTGGCTTGGTGGAAGTGGAGGTGAGATGGTTTTGGAGAGGAAACTCAGAAGTCAAGTCAAGTGGCTGGGAAAATGCCCAAAAAAGGGAAAAAAATAAGACCATAGAAGGTTATTTTCTTGGGGAACAGGTGTCTCCCCCCATCCTTTCAGATGAGGAAGAACAAGGCATACTGTCAGAGGAAGTCAAGGCCTCTGCCTCCAGGGCCTCCAAAGGGAACTTAAATTGAGCTCAGGCAATAGAAGACGTTAAAAAACAAGTTAGCACCTTAATAAAGGAGAACCAAAAAAATGCTGAGGAAAATAATAGTTTTTAAAAGAGGCTAACTCAATTGGAAAAAGAGGTCTGAAAAGCCAACGAGGAGAAGGAGGTTTTGAAAAGCAGAATTAGCCAAATGGAGGAGAAGGTTCAAACGCTCACTGAACAAAATAGTTCTTTAAAAGAGAATTGAGTTCAGGGAAGCCAATGACTATGAGATAAACCAAGCAGTTAGGAAAACAAAACCAAAAGTTTGAAAAAATAGAAAATAATGTGAAATATCTCGTTGGAAAAACAACTGACCTGGAAAATAGATTCAGGAGAAGCAATTTAAAAATTATGAGATTACCTGAAAGCCACGATCTAAAAAAGAGCCTAGACATTATCTCCCATGAAATTATCAAGGAAAACTGCCCTGAGTTTCTAGAACCAGAGGGCAAAATAAATATTGAAAGAATCCACCAATCAGACCCAAAACAGACCCAAACAGAGAAACTCCTAGGAATATTGTGGCCAAATTTCAGAGTTCCCAGATCAAGGAGAAAATAGTGCAAGCAACTAGAAAGAAACAATTTGAGTATTGTGGAAATACAATCAGGATAACACAGGATCTGGCAACTTCAACATTAAGGGATTGAAGGGCTTGTAATGAGATATTCCAGAGGTCAAAGGAATTGGGATTGAAACCAAGAATCACCTACCCAGCAAATCTGAGTATAATACTTCAAGGGAATAAATGATCATTCAATGATGTAGAGGACTTTCAATCATTTATACTGAGGAAAAGACCAGATCTGTGCAGAAAATTTGACTTTCCAAGAATCAAGAGAAGCATGAAAAGGTAAACAGGAAAGAAAAATCATAAAAGACTCTCTAAAGCTAAACTGTTTACATTATTATACGGAAAGAAAATATTTATAACTCTTGAATCTTTTCTCACCATTTGGGTAGATGGAGAGATTGCATGTACACACACACACACACACACACACACATATAGACAGAGAGTACAGGGTGTGTTGAATCAGAAGAGATGATATCCGCACAATAAAATAAAATAAAATAAAATAAAAATTAAGGGTTGAGGGAGGAAAATACCGGGAAGAGAAAGGGAGAAATGGAATGGGGCAGGCTATAACTCATAAAAGAAATAAGAAAAATCTTGTTCAATGGAGGAGAAAAAGGAGAAGGGGAGAGAGGAAAAATGAAGCTACTTCCTCCACATGTGACTTAAGGAGGGAATAACATACTCACTAAATTTGATATGAAAATTTATATCACACCACAGAAAAGTAGGGGAGGAGGTGACAAGTGGGGTGAGGGGAATGATAGAAGGGAGGGCAAATGGGAGAAGGGAATTACTAGAAATAAACACTTTCAAAAAGGGACAAGGTCAGTTGTGCGGGGGGGGAATAAGGGGGGATAGTGTAGGACAGAGGGCAATTTAATTAGTATTACACAACATGATTATTATGGAAGTCTTTTGCAAAATGACACATATTTTAGTCTATATTGACTTGCTTGCCTTCTCAGTGGGGTTGGGGAGGGAGGGAAGGAAGGAGAGAAGTTGGAATTCAAAGTACTAGCAATGAATGTTGAGAATTTTTATTGCATATAATCAGGAAATAAGAAATACAGGGAATGGGGCATAGAAATTTATCTTGCCCTACAAGAAAAGAGAGAAGATGGGGATAAGGGAAGGCTGGGGTGTGACAGAAGGGAAGGTACATTGAGGGAAGGAGTAATCAGAATGCAAGGTATCAGGAAGCAGGAGGATGGGAGTGATGGGGAGAAAAATTGGACATGTTACAAAGTGAGGTAAAAGGAATTAGTATTAAAACAAGTGACTGAATTAATTACTGAGAATAAATCAATGACATCTTTAGTTTGGGGAAAAGAATGTTTGTCTAAATTTCCTAGAGGAAGGTAACCTCAGGTAAAATTTGGCATTGATGGAAAAGTTAAGGTTTTAATGACAAATTTGATTTTATGATTGCTATTTAGTCAGGAACTAGAACACGTATAGAAAGGCATGTAAGCCGCTTAAGACTTGCCTAAAAAAGATGTTCCTTAGCCAAAGTGAAATCATAATCATATTTGAAACCTGGTTATTGGAACTTGCCATTTTTACATGCTATGGGACTATTACATCACGATTCTTCTGAGTCTAACTCCAGGTATGGATAGCAAGAAAGGAGATCTGAGCCTCCAATACATGATGCCAGTAAGCCTGTGAGATGCTGGTATGTACTGCAAAAGGTGATCTCATGGGAAGGGTGGGAGAGTGGCTGTTCAGCCTGGGCTGAGGTAGGATTCTCCTGACTCAATTTCCCCACTGACACCTAGCAGACTTTAAGCCTGACTGAATGCAAGTGGACAAGCTAATCCTTCCTGGAATTGACATGAGGTTGGGGAGATATTGTATCCCTGCAATGTCCCTACTCTTGGTGGCAATTTCCTATAGTCAAAAGGTTTGTAAGCTTAATACCAGGTCTATTCAATTATAGATTATTGGTAGGGGAACATCCAAGGTTGTCTAAAATTAAGCTATTAGGCATAGGACTTTAGACCAAAAACAATAAGTTAGGGTCCTTTAATTCTTAGTAATACTGTGGAGACAATTAGGTCAAGAGTTTTTGAAGTTAGCAACATAAATATTATTTATGTCTCAGTTGGTTAATGTTTAAAAAAAATCCATATTGTAAATGCTTTAAAAAGAAGTATCACCTGAAAAATAAAAGGAATTAAAAAAATTTACTTGATATCTTTGTTGTATATTTGAAGGGGATAGCAATGTACATGGTAGATTTGCACTTTCATGTGCAATCATCTTATTTATCTTACTATGTTATGGAAATGCTTTTTGTTCTGTGAATTGAAAAATAAGTTTTAAAAATTAAAAGAAAAATAAAAGAAAATACCTAAAGAGGAAAAAAACCATGCATTCAGATTCCATGGTTCTTTCTCTGGATGTGGATAGCATTTTCTACCATGAGTCTTTTGGAATTGTCTTGGATCATTGTATTGCTGAGAAGAGCTGAGTCTCTCAAAGCTAATCCAGAATTCTTCCTTATGCATAGCCCTGGTCTCCCCCTGCCCCAACTTCAGGGATGATGGCTGCAGAATTAAAAAAGCTGACTTCTAATCCTATGCCTGGAATTTTCCACTTGTGCCAGGCAGTCAGTTATCAAACACATATTCCTACATACCAGGTACCATACCAATCACTGGGAGTATAGAGCCCTAATCACTTCTCTCTGAACTTCTATTTTCTCTCTTTTGTGAATTCTCTTGGGGAGTGAATTGGTTGATCTTTTCTAATATGTTGTAGTTTCTTTGAGTCCTTCCTCTAAACCCACACTTTCTGAGAAATTTTTCTTGGGTTCCCTAAAGATGCCCAAATACAAAATTGATGCCAACAAGGCATCCTATGTCGCCTCCCTTCTACCTCTGGAAAGCTGCTCTCCTCTCTGCCCCCTTCCCCCAGCTCCCTCAACTCTCCCTTTCCATACAGGAGCTGTCACATTGCTGGCATCCATAGATGTTTATTAATAAAATGGCCAGAACAACCCAATGTGCTGGAAGTCCCCAAAGTTCACCAAGGTCCCCTGTGTTATTAGGGAACAATGAAGGGTCATCCTCAGGATGTTTGTTGCTGTCCTAAGCAGTATGACATCTTCCCAGGCATCACTTCTGAGCTCCCCCAACCACTGAGAAGTTGTCATGTTTGAGAGAAAGCTTTGTGTGGTTGTCTATTCATCATACCACAATACACACATACATGTATGCACATATTCATGTATGTATATGTGTGTGAACTTGTTGCTGACGGGCAGTTGAGTGGCACAGTGAATAGAGTGCCAGACCTGAAATTAGGAACACCTGAATTGAAATCTGACCTCAGACCTCAGACACTTACTAGCTATGTGACCCTGGGCAAGTCACTTAGGCCTTTTTGCCTCAGTTTCCACACACACACACACACACACACACACACACACGAGCATATGTATGGATGTTTCTATTTTGATATATCTCCACATACATCATGCATATAACACACATGCATATGCATGTAGATATAACCATACTTATGTGCATCCATACATTTTACATGTGCATGTGTACATATACACATATGAACACATATATAACATATGTGCATATGTATGTATAGTATGTTTTGGTTTTTTTCTTTTTTTTCTGGCTGCTCTCCAGATACCAATATCCTTTTTAGACTGCAGCATCGGAACAATGCCCAGGTGGGATCCGATACAGCAGGATACTTGTTCCTGGAAGATGTGACTCTCGCCGTTCGGCACAATACTGCATTCACTCGTCTGGCAACTGTAATGTGCTGCCGACTCATATGGAGCTCACAGTCCCCTGGAGGATGAGGATGAGGACAGCTGGCATAAGGTTTGCACCACTCTTGATTTCCTTTGAATTTCTCATGCTCCCCTCCCTGCCCCCTCAATTCATGCCCTTATCCTTATGCATTTTCTGCGTTTTCTTGGTTCTTGACTGCCCCTCCTCCATTCCCAGCTGTGTCTTATTAATCTTTCATATTTAGCTAAAATACTAAATCCTTGAGCGAGCCTTTGCCATCTCCCCAGGCAGTGGGGATCTCCCTCCCATACTTCAACTATGACTGCATCTTTTCTACGCACTTATAACTTCTATGGTATACACTAATGGTGTATATGCCATATCTCCCTCCTCAACCATAAACTCTAGAAGAGCAAAGGTGGATATAAGGACCATGCTTTAGCTGATTCTCATCTTTCTCTCTGAGACAAGCAGATTTCTCTAAATGCAGTAGTCACTTAATTCAGTGTTGCCCAGGCTCACACAGCTAGTAAGAGTCTGAGGCTGTGCTTAATCACAAGTCGTTCTGACTCCATGTCCACCTCTCTATTCACTGAGCCACCATCTGCCCCCTGGGATATTGGATAGGGGGTGTCTATTTCAGGAAAGTACTTTGTGATTCTCAGCATCATATAAAGTTGTATGATGATGATGATGGTGATGGTGGTGGTGGGGATGAATACTGTTGAGAGGCAGTCAGATTGGCACAGTGGATAGAGAAGATAAGCTTTGATATTGCTCTTTGATACGTGAAAAACTCAGCCCACTATCAGTTCATGGCCAGCTTACTGATGAGCTCTCCTGAACTTGGATCAGCCCTCGGGTGACAGATGAAGAGTTCATCACCAGCTCTGCCTTTCAAGCCTTTGCAGACTAGCAGGACCTACTAGAGCTTGTGCCTCACTGGTACAGACTCTGAGGGACCAGAACTCCCTCTTCACCACCATGAAGCATCAGAGGAGTATTTCAGTGAGCGATTTTCATTGTTCAGCAGTGATTGGATGAAATGACCATTCTGGGAGGCTTTCAAAGTCTTTCAGGATTTGGGGGGCTATCCATTGAGCCTAAAACATTTATGAAACACCTGCAGTGGGCTACACACTATGCTAGGTGCTGGAGATGCCAAGACAAAATTGCAACAGCCTCTCCCTCCAAAGAATTTACATTCCCTTGAAGTGGCAAAATCAACTCAATCCTATAGCATAAGCCAGGTTCATTAAATCTGGTAACACTGGCTTACCTGAGATCAGATCTAGCAGGAATAAAAAGAATATTGGATCTAGAGTGAGAAAACCTGGAAATCTTGGACCTGCCAATGACTACTCAGTCAATCTCAGATGAGTCATTTTCCTTCCTGGGGGTCAGTTTTTACCTGTGCAAAGTGAAGGGCCCAAAAAGGATGATGTCTAAGTTCCCTTTCTGCTCTACAGTCTTGTGATTGAGAATATGTTATTGTGGGAAGACCCCAGCCCCAACCCATGCACTTTCTGTCATAGCTGACCAGGCACCTTCATCATTGGCCATGTGCTGATTCCCCAGACCCATTCTCACAGCCTCATCCAGTGACAGCTAAGCAACTCCTGAAGGTGCTAAGTGAGCAGCCCTTCCTTCACACACAAAGATTTAACTCAAGAGTATGGGAAAAGTTCTTGAAGTAGAAGATCAGAGAGACCCAGATATTGACTTAGGGTGCAAATGTGCTTTTGTGCTTCACAAACCCATCTGGTACTTACCCTACCTATGACCTTCACTGGAAGCTTAAACCTGACATCTGAAAGAACCCTAGCTGTCCCATTCAATTTAGCAAGCCTTTATTAAGTGCCTACTGTCTACCTGGCAGAATGGTACATTGGATAGAGGGTTAACTTCAGAGTCACAAAGTCCTGCCTCTGAAACATACTGGCTATGTGGCCCTGAGTAAGTCCCTTAGCCTCTCAGTGCCCCCAGTTAACTCTATAGAACAAGTGCTAATGTATGTTGTTAGAGGGATTTCCTCATTAGGAGTACCCCTAGCCCCAATAGTGTCAGGCACTGAGTGTACAAAGCCCAAAACCAAAACAGTCCCTGACCTCAAGCTTACTGCATTGTGTTAATCACCTTGAAATGGAGGCACCTTTTGCCCTGGTTGTGTGATTTTCCTTAGGCCACCCGTGATTTCTTTTAGACTTTCCTCCACATAGACTTCTTTTCATGACTGTTCTGTCTTGTTTCTCAAGTGCACTTAGAGTGAGCAAAAAGATCGCTGGACTGGGAGGTAGGAGACCGGGGCTCTCCCTCCAGGTCTTCTAGTAATTTCCTACATAACCTTGAACAATTCACTTCCCTTTTCTGTGGCTATTTTCCCATACTAAAAAATTAAAGAGGGCTGCTGAGTGATCTCCATGGTCCTTTCTAGCTCTGAGGGTCTATGTTCTAAGCTCCCTTCCAACTCTGACATTCTGTGTTCTAGGAAGCCTCTGTTTTCTCAGCTATAAAAGAAGAAAGTTGGACTAGATATCCTCTGAAGTCCCTGGAAGCTCCAGATCTATGATCCTATGATCCTGTGTTTTGTTCATTCTGTCTCTGACCATTTGTCTTATTTTCTAAGACCCCTTCCAACTTTGACATTCTATGACCTAATGTGGTTTCCGACTCTAGGAAGCCATAGCTCTAGTCACTATCTGTGTGTTCTATCTTTTCTTGGTATAACACCTTATTTATAATAATTAACTTGTTTTAACCCTATAAACCATACAAATACCCTCTCTAGTCCTCATGATTCCATCCTCAGCTGCTTTAGAAAGTTTATAGCAAATTAAAAATTCAGAACACAAGCAAAATTGCTCCAACCCCCAAGTAGGAAACTTCCTAACACTGGGGAGATTTGGTTCTCTGCTTTAAATTTTATTTCTATCTGTTTCTTGTGAACTTCTGGCTTATTTGTGGTTGAAGCAAAATACAGATTATCAGAGACATCTGGGTAAAAAAGTAGCAGGTTATATTATAGCATCTGCTGATAGGCAGTGGAAGTCTTATGTTCAGCACTGAGTGCCACAGTTTAGAGAGTTTCAATGACCACCTATTGTGGATGGGGTAGAGGGGATTCTTGTTCATTGGTATTGTTAAGGGGAGGGAAGTCTTCTTCAAGATGATCTAGAATCAGGAGTTCCTAATCTGGGATCCATGAACTTTTAAAAAATATTGGGATGATTGTATTTCAGTATAATTGATGTTCTTTGTAATTCTGTGTATTTTATTTTATGCATTTAAAAGCATAACTCTAAGAAGGAATTCATAAGTTTTTCCAGAATGTCAAAGGGATCCAGGACCCCTGGGCTAGATGGTTTCTGAAGTTCCTTCATGCGTAGAGATCCTAAGATTCAGTGCCAATACTACTTCCCACAGCGTCCCACACATAGTAAGCGCTTAATATACGCTTATCGACTGGCTGGCTTCCAGCCTTTAATACACAGGCTAACACTAAACCATTGACTATCCTGTATCTGCTCTGTAGGGGGCATCTCCCCAGCCCGTTTGTAAGCTCCTCAACTGGGGTGAGGAGGGGAGGGGGGAAGAAGTGATAGAATTTACATTTTCCTTGAACCTATTACAGCGCTGGGCACACGGTAGTGCTTGATAAGGACTTGACTAATAGCCCTGCTCTCATGAGCAAGGAGATTACTGTAGTTCTTACTGCCTTCTGTGAATTGTGTTCATCCTTTGTTGCCAAAGAAGACCATGCCATCAGAGAAATGGTGATACAACTTGCACTTTGTGTGGAGTGAGGAGGGCTGTGCAGGTCACCAGCCTCACTTTCTCCTCCTGAGCCATCAGGATCCAGTGACCAGATATTCATCAGGATGACCGGAGATGACCCAATATGCACTGGATCAGGATCCAGTGACCAGATATTCATCAGGATGACCGGAGATGACCCAATATGCACTGGATCAGGATCCAGTGACCAGATATTCATCAGGATGACCGGAGATGACCCAATATGCACTGGATCAGGATCCAGTGACCAGATATTCATCAGGATGACCGGAGATGACCCAATATGCACTGGATCAGGATCCAGTGACCAGATATTCATCAGAATGACCGGAGATGACCCAGGATGCACTGGGAGACCCTGGGTCTTTGCAGGTACTCACTTAGGGTGAGGCAACACCCATTCATTGAATAGGCCTGTGGCCCCTTTAATGAGGCCAAGAAAGAAAAAGACATCATGCTGGGTGGGAAACAGCAACAGTTACTACAAATAATCACTATAAAGCTAGGAGGGTCCACAGGAGCCTTAGGCAGGGGCCCACTGATGTCCCAGTTTCAGAGTGCAGTAGATTTAAGTTTTGGGAGAGGGGAGGGGAGGGGAGAGGAGAGGAGCTAGTAAAATCCAAGTCAACTGGGTATCTTTTGGCCATCCAAGTTTACCTTCCTTTGGAGAGGAGAAGGAAGGAAAGGGGGAGGTGGACAGGAGAGGAGGAGTTGAGTTACCCAGCTAGTTCATTCAGCCAGCTGCATCTACTCACAGGATTGTGTTCGTTCTTGGTTGCTGAAGAAGACCAGAGAAATGATGACATAACTTGCATTTGACTTTGTTTTGAGTGAGGGAGGGCTGTGCAGGTCACCAGGACTGCCCAGACTCTCAGCCCTGATCCAGAGCGGAAGAACCTCCTGACCTCAGGCCACCTGGTTTGTTAAGGCTGGGCTCAGTCAGAGGTACAGGGAATTTTCCCTAAATACAACAGTATCTACCTCTGTTTGGACTGAACCTTCTGGTCCCCTCTTAATGCATGCTTCTGCCCAGCTGTCATCAAACCTGACATTTCTGTGAGTGTAAATATGTATGTGAGTGTGTGTATGTACATGCATATGTGTGTATGAGAGAGATTGAAAAGGAGAGAGGGAGGGAGGGAGGAAGGGACAGAGAAAGAGAGAATGGGAGAGACAGAGACAGAGAAACAGAAACAGAGAGAGGGACAGAAAGACAGACAGAGAAACAGAAACAGAGAGACTGCGAGACAGAGATAGACAGTCAGAGACAGAGAGACTGAAACAGAGAGACAGAGATTTTTTCCCTAGGCTGAAGGAACAGGGAACAGGAAAACTAAGAGCCCCAAAGGAGAGGATTGCATCCTGAATCCCTGAGGAAACCAATCTGAAACAGCTTCAGAGCTGTGGGCTCCTCCCCCTTAACCACAGAATAGCAAAGCTCTAAGGGATTTAAGAATGGGGGGGGGGGGGGGGGCGGGGCACGGGGATTGGGAACAGAACTTTAGAACTAAAAGGATCCTTGGCATACAGATGGTAGAAGTCTGAGCTACACGGGTCTTGCAGATAAGGTAGCTTAATTTTCTCACTTTAGGTTTTATATGTGACTTTTTAAAATTATAAATCATTTCCTACATCCTGCCCTGGTCCCAACCCACACATTCACACACACACACACACACACACACACACACACACACACACACACACGCATGCACACACATATTACCTTGGAATTAAGGTTTAGCCCTGTCATTTTACAGATGGGGAAGCTAAAGGTAGGAGGGAAGGAGACTTGCACAGGGTCACCGACCCAGGACTACCACCCTGAGTCTCTTTCCCAAATATTTCTTTGCCTCCCATACAGATTCCAGAATTCGTGCTTTAGACAAAGCTTCCACCCAACTATGGGTTAATATTTGTCAGTCATCCTCTCCATTTCCTTTGGGATCTTAGCTTGTAAATTCTGTGGTTACCAGGGAGCCAAATCCCTCCCATCCCTGCCCCAGGCACCGAAGTCTCAAGAGTTTGGCCCCCTTTTCCAGGAATCTTGGGTGGAGCCAGTAGGTGCTTATAGTCTGTACCAAATCAAGCTCTTTTCATGGAATTCTTCCCACTCTAAGAGTCCATCATTACAAGATATGGAACCCCTTGCTCACAGCTTCTGCCTGACATTAGCCAGAGAAGATGCTTCTGTTGGCAATGGTCCTGGGAGCACAGAGAAACAGCTCAGAGGATTCTGTGTGCACAGGGGTATCTCTGAAATCTTAGTTCAGCTTGAGCTTATTAAAGTTTAATTAAATTTAAGCTTATAAAAATAGTATTTTAAACAATTTAAACTTTTTAAAGCTTAAACTTCATGAAGGCTTAGGGATGTCCTGTACTTATTTGTGTCTATTGCAGGGATGTACCAAAGGCAAGTCTTACCAGCTTCTGAGAGTAGAATGTCAAATTTGGTGCATGACCATTGACCCCCTTGAAACTCAGCAAATCAGGGCTTGATTTATTGTATTAATGATTGTCTAGATTTAAGAAAATGAAGGAGAAGATGTCAATACTTCAAATTAAACTTAGGGTATGTCCTGGGCATATTTTCTTTTCAGATAGTCTTATTAAACATTTACCAGTGCATCCCTGCCTTATTGTCTCCTCTATTATAATGTAAACTTCTTGTGAGCAGGATTGATTTGGATCACCCCTGTCAATTCAAAGCCTGGTACCCAGTAGACTTTTAATAAATACTAATTGAGGATGGATTCCCCTTCACCTAAGGTCCCAACTGGTATCCAGAGTCTCCTTTGATTCAGCCATCTAGGTGAACTCATAACTTGGGCACTCCATCAGTACTCCCAGGTTGACAATTGCAAAAGCATCGACTGTCACAACTAAAAGGGACCTTGGTATATTTTTATCATTCATTCGTTTCAGTTGTGTCTGACTCTTCATTACTCTCCATTTGGGGTCATCTTGACAAAGATACTGGAGTGGTTTGCCATTTCCTTCTCCAATCTGAGAACTCAGATTGCAGAAAGTTAGAGTTTAAAGGCTCTTTAGAGTAGAGGGCATGGAAGAGACCCTAAAACATAACAGAAACTAGGAGAGGCATTAATATTGAGCTAGAAAGGACATCAGAGCAGAGAAATTGAAATGACACAAATGGAAGAGACCTTAGAATATAGAACACAGGACTTAGGAGCTAGAAGGAACTTAGAATATATAATGTCAAATGTTTGAGTTGGTAAGGACTTTCAATAGTGAGCATTTATAATATGAGAAGCATTTCACATGCTTTATCTCATTAGACATTTACAGAGATCATTGAATGTTAGAACTAGGAGGAGTATAATAACACAGAACCTAAACTTATAGACCATAGAGTTAAAGCTGGAAAGGACTTGGAAGGGCTCCTTATACAATTTCTTCATTTTTATAGATGAAAACCTGAGGCCCAGGGAGGAAGGAAGCCAGCATTTATTAAGTACCTACTATGTGCTGGGCACTGGCCAAGCATTTTACAAATATTATCTCCTCTGAGCCTCACAATAGCTTGAGAGGGGGATTAGGTGCTATTATCCCTATTTTACTTATGATGGGACTGAGACCAACAGGGGTTAACTGGTTTGCCCAAGATCACACAGCTAGGAAGTGTCTGAGGTGGAATTTGAACTCAGGTCTTCCTGACTCTAGGCCAGTGCTCTATCCACTGAGTCACCTACCTGCTTGCAGTTAAGGAGGAGATTAAGTAATTTGCTTAAGGTCAGACAGGTATTAAACAGCAATGCTAGGATGGAAGGTGTGAACTGGAAAGGACGTAGAAGGCCAACATCAAAATGGGCCTAGACCATAGAGTGAAGAACTGGAAAGAACCTTAGAACATAGAATATTTAAAGCTTAAAGAATTTGAATGATCATCTAGTTCAATCCCTTTTCCAGATCCTGGGACTGAGGAGCAGAGAAAGCACCTGCCTTGTCTAAGACCATATTATAAGTTCATTATAATGAACTAACTCCGGGTGCCACACTGCCACCCCTCAGTGTTCTCAACTATAAAATGGGGCCAATGACACCATAGAAGTGTTGTAAAAATGAAAAAGCCTTAATGGGATGAGAGATGTGAAAAATAGAAAGGGTCCATGCCAACACACATGTCTTGTTCCTGGTGTTTTGGGGGCATGGTCCATTGCAGCAGCTGGAGCACAGCAAGTAATGAAGGGAAAGCAAGCTGTTCCAGGGAAACAAATATCCTCCCCTCAGAGCTGAGCAAAGTGTGAGCAGACCTTCTTACCGAATGATTAAACCTTAGAACCCAGCCATGTGGGAGGGGAGAGAGAGACAGAGACAGAGACAGAGAGACAGGTAGAGAGAGGCAGAAATGGGGGAGAGAGAGAGAGAGAGAGAGATTTCTGTGCACAACTGTGTGTTCTTTTACTGGTAAATGAATAATTGTAGAGCACTCCTTGGGCATCTGTTGTTTACCCTTTAAGGGAATGAGTCTCTGGCTTCATTGGGGCCAAAAAAAACCTCTCCACAGGCAAGGGCAGAGGGTGAGTCAAGTGTTTCTCTAAATTTCCTTAAGGAAGCACTGGTAATATAGAACATGAGACCAGTTTCCCTTATATTCAGCTCATATTCAATCAGATTTATCTAACCCTTTACAAGCACTTTTGGTCCAAAGACCCTATTGAGGGGGAAAGAGAACAAGTATTCCCACTTCACAGATGAAGAAACTGAAGCTTTAAGAGGTGCCAGTATCTCTCCTATCTGTCTCCTCTAATTTTGCACAGGCACACATTTCTCCCTCCCCCATCAAGCCCTCTTGCTGACTATAAGAACCAACAGATTCTTATTCAATCACAGTTTCATATTTAAAACCTTTCAAAATCTACTCCAAGTCATCTCTCAGGACTGACTTCACTCTGTATTCCCTCATACAATGTGACAGTTATGCTGGACAACTTGGTCTTCCCCTTCCTCTTCCCCATCTCCTGTTTTTATGCCTTCAACCCATAATTGGAACACAGCTAGATGGCACAGGAAGACCTGAGTTCAAATCCATCCCCAGACACTTGCTCTGGGTTATCTGACCAGGGACAAGTCACTTAACCTTTGTCTGTTTCAGTTCCCTTTTCTGTAAAGAGTGGATAATGATAGGATCTACATTCCAGCCTTGTTTATATATACATATAATATACACAACATGATGTATAAATGCTAAGGTTTTTATTGTTACTGGAAAGAGCACAGATTTGGTGTTAGAGGACCTGAGTTTGAATCCCAACTTTGCTACTTATAACCTGTGCGATCTTTGCCAAGTCAGAGCCCCTTCACGCCTTAGTTTTGTCATCTATAAAATGAAGGACCAGAGCAGTGGCATCCCTGTGAGCCACATATTGACTTCGTTTTAAAATGTAATATTATCCATGTTTTATTGTATTTTACTTATTTGGTTAAATATTTCCCCATTGCATTTTTAATCTGGTTTGACTGCATATGGGGGGGTTGGGGGCTGCACGTGTGTTTGTCTGCTCTGAACTAGATGGCCTCAAAGGTCCCTTCAAGTGCTAAAGCTGTTACCCCTATGCACCATCCTATTTGTGAATCTCATACCCCCTTCAGGACTCAGGTCCAGGAATTCTTCCTACTATATTCCTTTCCTAAACCCCTCCCCCAAGTTATAAATGCTCCCCCCTCCCCAAATTACTTTGTCTTTAAATATATATCTTCTATTGCCTTCTCTGTGTTCATATTGTTTCCTCTGCAGAAGGTAAGCTCTCTGAAGGCAGGGACTGACTACATCTTTTTTTGGTCTTTGTATCTATCCTCAGTGCTCAGCACTGTGCCCAACATACAGGAGTTTGTGGCATTGAAACATTGACTACAAGAAATAACTTTCTAAATACCTTCCTGGGAGAATCTCAGTGACACGGGATTTTCAATATGGCTGCGTCTGAACCAGATGTCAAATTCTCCTCTGGGGTAGGCTGAGTCTGGCTCTCCTTTGCCCATGGCATCTCACCTGTGCTGTCCATGGTGCCAACTCTCTCTCTCTCTCTCTCTCTCTCTCTCTCTCTCTCTCTCTCTCTCTCTCTCTCTCTCTCTCTCTCTCTCTCTCTCTCTCTCTCCTCCCTTTGCCCCCTCTCATGGTACCTTGCTGATTTAGCTAGGCTGGCCTGCATGACCTAAGTGGTGGTTGCTGGGGATGACTGGATGAGGGCTGTGATCTGGAAGCAGGACCGACGGTTATAACAATCCTACAAATACATGAAGAAAATTATAGCCTTTCCCATCCTAGCCTTCATTTCTTCACAGCCAGTCCTCACATGGCATGGATCCCAGGACCAGGGAAATATATAATGAAAGGAAAGAATTGTGACCCTGGAGTCAGAGGGGCTGGGTTTAAATCTTACCTGTACCACTTACTACCTGTATGAAAAATTATTAATCTTCTTGGGCCCCACTTTAGCCATTTATAAAATGAGAGGGAAGGGGTCAGACCAGATGACCTTTGAGGTCCCTTCCAGCTCCAAATCTGTGAATTGTCCTGGTGAATTTTCTCTGGCAATCTCTCGTTCATTAATGTCCTTCTTGAAAGGAGGTGCCCAGAACTGACTGTGATGCACCAGAAAATTTGACCAAGGCACAGAGAGGATCAGACAACTTTATTTTGCAGACATCTGATCAGAAATGGAGGTGGCCTCCTCACTTTACGAGAGCAAAGGCTAACAGATGGCTCATCTGAGTAGTGCCCTGATGCCCATAAAATGGTAAAAGATTTAGAGAAGGCCTTTAGTACAATCCTAAGATTCCCCTATGGAAAAGGAATGGAAAGATATAAAAAGGGATCATTGCACCTGGAGACAGGCAGACTGGAGTTCAAATCCTGCCTCAGATATTTACTAGTTGTGTGGCCATGGGCAAACCACATAACCTCTGTCTACCCCAGTTTCCTTATCTATTAAATGGGGATAATAACAGCACCCACCTCCCAAAGTTGTCATGAAGATAAAATGAGACAATATATGCAAGGTGCTTGGCCATCCTTAAAACTCCATGCAAATATTAGCTCTTATTTGAAAGGCATAAATGGGCTGCCATCAGCACTAGTGGAGGGAGGTGCCCCCACAGATGAGATCAAGGACTTGCTGATATTTTGAAGAAATGATGATAAGACCACTTTGATCCCTTGAAAGATCAATGCTTTCCCAAGAGAGATCATTCCCCTTGCCAACACTTATTGCAACCCCTGCCTGAATGTCTGTGGCCAAAATCAATCATCTAGTGGCCAAATTTCTGGTAATAAAATTCTCCCCACTCAGCTAGACTGTCCTTAGACAATAGATGGCACTTGAGTGAAGTCTCCTTAGTGCCTATGAGAGCTCGAAGGAACCTTGAAGACACAGTCGCTTGAATGTGTTTGTTGCTTCTCCTTCATTCAAAGAGGACTGTGACATCAGGAAAGTGAATTGGATTTCAGAGAGGGCATGCTGCCCTAAGGCACTATTCTCGATTTCTCCTCCAGAGCCATCTGGGTCCAGTGGCCAGGTAGAGATCAGGATGACTGGAGATGGCCCAGCTGGATGCTCTGCTGAAGTAGAGGAGGGGGAAGGGGACTTTAGTGGATAAAGGACACCATGAGCATCCATTAGCACCACATAGGTACTAACTAATACAGAGGAAAGAGTATGGGACTTGGAGCCAGAGAAGCTAGGTTTGAATTCTGACTCTGACCCGTAGTAGGGGGTTTGTTGTTCAATATTTCAGTTGTGTCTGACTCTTTGTGACCCCATTTAAGGTTTTTTTGGCAAAGACACTGGAGTGATTTACCTATTTCCTTCTCCAACTCATTTTACAAATGAGAAAACGAAGTTAAATGATTTGCCCAGGGTCACACAGCTAATAAGTGTCTGAGGTTGAATTTGAACTCAGGTCCTTCTAATGTCAGGCCCTGGCACTCAATCCACTGAACCATCTAGCTGCCCCACCTTCACTAGAGGGTTTCTAGGTCATGATTCTAACTTTGGAGGTGAAAGAAGAGGAGTGTGCCTTGTCTGGTCTGTCCCCTATTCCTTTTCTTTTCCAAAATGGTAGCCTTACCTGGAGGGCCTCAAAATCTATTCCAGGCACAAACATCCCTGGCTAATCTGCATTTGAATTACTTTGAAACCCAGACCCAATTAGCAGGTAGTCTGAATCTGGGTGCAGGGCCATTTTACTGGGGCCTAATTGCTCTGTGATTAACCAGCATTCAGTGTTAGCTGGCAATTAGCATGTAATTACATGGTCTGTTGAGTCAGGTGTAAGCCTGGAGAAACACAGTCCTCCCTCCACCCATTCCTTTCCTCCCCATTCTCTTTCTATGGGAAACCTGAACTGTGACCTGGCTTCTGTCACTGACTTTGGAAGGGAGTCACCCCTCATAGAGAAGGAGGTGGAGGGTTGTCTTTCTTCTGTCTTCCTTTGACAAGGGAGTTTCACAGCTCTCCTAATTAAAAAGGGGAAGTGCAAGCTTTTGCTGGAGTAACTTACTGGACATGGAACCAGAAAGCCCTGGGTTCTAATCCCACCTTGGGCACTTATTAGCTGCATGACCCTGGGCAAGTCACTTTACTTCTTTGAGAGCCACAGATTCCTCCTCTGTTAAGTGGAGACCATAGTAGTGCTTGCTTCATAGGGTCCTTGGAAGGAACAAATGAAATATTTGTAAAGTGTTTTGCCTGCCTTAAAACACTACATCAATGTCAGGTGTTATGAAACTAAACTCTTAGCTCAGGAGAGCTCTATCTCTGTCTCTCTCTCTGTCTCTCTGTCTCTGTCTCAGTCTCTCTCTGTTTCTCTCTCTCTCTCTCCCTTTCCCTCCCTTCCTCTTTCCCTCCCTTCCTTTCTCCCTCTGTCCTATTTCCCTCCCTCTCTTCCTCTTTCTCCTTTTCTTTCTTTCCTCTTTCTCCTACTCTCTCACTTTCTCTGTCCCTCCTTCCCTTCCTCTCTCTCTTTTCCTAACCCCCCACTCGTGCTTTTAGAGTTGTCTTAATCTCCATCCCCCCAATTCCAGCCATCAAAAAGAAAACAGAACAATGTATGGAATTTAGAACAGGAAGGGCCTTTAGAGCTCATTTTGTCACCCACTGCACAACTGTATTTCACAGAAAAGGAAACTGAGGCTCACAAAGGTGAAATGAGATTCCCAATGTCACAGTTGGGCAGTAGGAGAGTCAAGATTTGAATCCAGGTCTTCTGCCTCCACCTTGGCAGTTTTAACTCTGACAGACTGGCTCATGCCTTTGCCTCCCCAGTGTTCTCAGTCCTTTCCTAGTCCAGCTGATCTTTCTGTGGGCAGGAGTGTGGAGACTGGATCTGCCCCAGCCTGGAGGCTGACCAGAAAGTCTAGCAAGATCCTAAAGCCTCTCTGGAAGAAAAGACTTTGTTTCCCCAGCTGTGAGGAGGAGGGAGGGAGAGCAGGGGCCAAAACCAAGCCAAAACACAAAGCAGCCCTCATCCTCAGCCCTCAGAGGCTCTGTCCTAGACCTGGGTCCAGAGCTGGCTGCCTTGCAGTTCATTTCACTTGCTGCCTCAGCCTGAAAAGAGCAGCTGATGGTTCAGACCCAGGCTTCTTGGGAAGAAGGTCTGGCCCCCAGAAGACATGATTCCATCTGTGTGCTGAACACTTGGAGAATTGTCTGGACCTTGGAATAATTAAATGACTTGCCCAGGGTCACACCACTAGTAGGAGCTAAAGGCAGGATCTGAACTCAGATCTTCCTGAATCGGAGACCATGACACAGTCATTACTAGACTGTGAGGTACTTGAGGGCAGAAATTCTGCCTCATAATTTTCAGTGCAGCCTCATAGGAATGTGGGCATATTAGTTATTATTCCTATTATTATTATTTTCACTCATTCAAATCGACAGACCTTTACTAAGCTCCCTCTCTATGTAAGAGATTGAACTAGGGGCTGGGCGGATACTGAGACAAAAAGGAAAACAGACCCGGCCTTGAAGGAGAATGCAATGAAACAGATCTATAAATATAAAATACGTTGAGTAGAGGGACAGACAGACAGACACAGAGACCTCAATGAGTAGGAAAGGCTTCTTGTAGGGAGAAAGAACTAAATTAAACCTTGAAGAAATCTAGGAATTTTAAAATGAAGAGAGAGTGAATTCCAAGTATCAATTAATATACATTTATAATCAATGAGTTATTCTTTTCACCCTACATCTTTGTGAAGTTTTTCTGACTTCATTTAATTTATATACATATGTATATAAATGTGTGTATGTGTGTGTGTGTTTGCAAAGATACTGACAATCCTAATGATGTCATTGGTCCTTTTCAAGAACAAGGATGAACCACATTTATTAAGTACCTACTGTGTACTAAGTGCTTGGGGGAAATTTGGAAGACAGTCCCTGGCCTCATAGAGCCTACAGTCTATTGAGCAGTAGCTGTAAAGGCATGGGGGCAGGAGGTTGGGATACCAAATCTGGGGACTGGAAAAGTAGATCGATTTGACTGGAAAGGACAGTGCATGAAAGAGAAACATGAAATTTTGTCAGAGGTCGAATGGCCCTTAGAAGTTAGGACATCAGAACTGGAAGGAATCTTAGAATGTATAATATTATTTATGACTTCAGATATGGAATACACAACCTCATAACGGATAGAGACTTAGAATGTAGGACATGGAATGTCCAAGTTGGAAGAATCTTGCAATGGAATTTCAGAACCAAGAGAAAATTTAGAACATAGGATGCTGGAACTGGGAAGTATCTCAGAACCATGAATGTTCCAACTGGAAAGGACTGGAGGGCTCTTCTAACAGGACATTATAGAATGTAAGAGTTGGAGGAACTCTATTTGTTCATCTAGTCAGAGCCTCTAATTTTACAGATGAATAAAACAAGAAGTCAGAGAAGGGGAAGTTAGTTGCCCACGGTCTTGGAATTTCTTATTGCCAAAGTTTCTATTGGAGGACAGGTCTCCAGCCTCTCTGATGGATACTTGCTCTGTTGTATCTCAGTTGTCTTTGCTTTGAGATCTGTTTCTCTGAGATACTCACACCTGTTTCTATTTCCATCACGGAGCCAAAGGTAGCATCCAAATTCCCTCTTCCAGAAAACTACTAGCATTTCTCTTCCATTCTTCTCCCTTTATCTTTCACCCTCTCACTTTTTACCCAACCTGCTTGAATCCCAACCTTCACCACCCTTCCCCCACTCCTGATTCCCCTCTCCTGCCCACTAGGAGGGACTCCTTAGGGGCCTCTGATGGAGAGCAAAAGCTGGAAGACATTAATTAAATTTGCCTAGCATTGCAGAGAGTGCCCCTGCAAGGCGTTCTCATATTTATGCCGATTTTATTTTCTGCCTCTTGTCTCCTTGACTACCTGGCTCACCCTTTTCTGTGATGTTGCCACAGTGTTCTCCCAAAGCCTGTCCTGGGGAGGGGAGAGGAAGAGAGCAGCTTCATTAACCTCCAGTGGAGATAAGACCGTCGGGTGAAGGACACCCCCCCAAACACACCACACACACACACACACACACACACACAGGTGTGGGCCTCAGGTACTCCCCACCACCTGCTATTTCCTCTCTCTGCTGACCACTGGTATTCCTGGAGAGAGGGGAGGATGGGGCTGAGGTTGGTGGTATGTTCTTGCCTGGAAGGTGGTTTCAACTTTAATTCAAAGAGATGAAGGACAAAGGGCTAGCTAGCACCTGTCATGCCTACCCCACCTTCTGCAGTAACTGCTTGGCCTTTGTACTTCCTAAGGTACCTTGTTTCCTTTGTTTCCATGGTCTCCCAACCTCCCTGGGCTGTCTAGGATACATGTCATTATCTCTGTTTTCCACACAACCATGATAGTTGCCTGGCATAGTGGACAGAGGGTTGGCCTAGGAGTCAGGAAGATCGGGCTTTGAATCCTACCCCTGACACATTTTAGCTGTGTGACCTTGGACAACTCACTGAACCTCTTGGTGCCCTTGGCAACTAAGTCTATAAATTGCTGATAGAATGCTCATCTGGATTACTAAATAAGAACAAAACAGATAAAATCCAAAGAAGGAGGAGAAAGGTCAGAAGAAGGAAGAGGACAAGAAAAGTCTGAATAATTAGAAAGAAGGCCTGCCTCAGCATCCAGAAGACCTTGTTTCAAATCCTGATTCTGACACATGCTTTCCTCTTCCTGGCTGTGTGACCCTAGGCAAGTCATTTTCTGTATGAACAAAGGGATTTCCCTCACTGGGAGTTCTCTATAGTAAGGAAAGGTCTTGTTAATAATAATAGTAACAATATTCTATAAGGAGACTCGTACATCATTATAATAATATTGTATTATATATAGTATATTATATTATTATATAATTATTATTATATTATAATAAAAACTGATTGGCTCACGTGATCCTATCTTTAAGGTTTTCAAAGCGTTTTTCTCACAATACCTCTCTGAGAGCTAGCATTATGAGCCCCACTTTACAGATAAGGAAAACTGAGGTTCGAGAAATGAAGTGCTTCGTCCTAAACCATATAACTAGTAAGTATCAGAGCAGGGAATCAAACCAGCAGGGCTCTTTCCATTCCATCATGCTCCTCTTCTGCACTACTCTTACAAGTATCACAGCACCAAAGACTTTGAGAGTCAGAAGGGAACTTGGAGGCCATCTAATCTAACCTATACATGAAAGGATCTCACCTATATCACACCCCACACATGGTCATCTAGTTTCTACTGGAAGACATTCCAGGAGGGTTCTGCACTACTTACTGATCATTTTTTCCTGTAGATTGATTTAGGTTCTCTGTGTCTTCCCCCCATTACTCCTCTTTTGGCCAACTGGAGTCAAACAGTTCAGGTCTAACATGACCTCTTTGAGATAGCTATTCAAATACTTCAAGGCAGAATTCATTCTTGACCCTATCCCTTCGAGCCTCCCCTTCTCCCAGGTAAACCTGTCTGCTTTCTTCAACAGATCCTCCTAACCCTTTGACACAAGGCTCTTCATCCTGGCTGACCTCCTTCGACACTTTCCATCTTTTCGCTGTCCATTTTAAATCTCAGTGCCCAGAATAATTTCAATACAAGGCAAACACAGTGGGATTCTCCCTTCCCAATAGACTCCAGAGCCCAAGGCTTCCAATGCAACCCAAAGTTATTTCAGTTTTGTTTTGCTTTTTGGATGTCCCACCACACAGCTAGCTCATATGGATCTTGTAAACCACTGAAACCCCTAGACACTTTTGTTTTTTAAAACAACTGGGGTATAACCATGTCCCTCCCCGAATCTTGTACTTTTGGTGATGTGTATGTGTACGTGTGCATAAGTGTACGTAAGTAAGACTTTGTGTCTTTCCCTAAGAAATTTCATCTTATTATATTCAGCCCAATGCTCCAATATCACAAGATCCCTTTGAATTTTTATTCCATCATCCATTATGTAAGCCATCCTTCTCAACTTTGTCTTTTCTGCAAATTTGATAAGGTTGCCAGCTAGGTCTTTATCTAAGTCATTGGAAAAAAAAAGTTAAATGGTACAGAGCCTGGGGCTACTGCACTGGAGAGTTTCTGGCATGAGGACATTTCACCATTAACACTTACTCTGTCCTCATCCAGCAGTTAGCCACTAATGAGTTAAACTTAGTAAGTCAATAGACTGAAGAAATTGCCTCCTGATGTGATGTAAAGGATACTGACAGTCATTTCCCCCATATGCCTGAAAAACCCTCTAGCCTACTACTAGTACCCAATATCATCAATAGAATTCCTTTTTGTTTTTAAGATTAATTGCTACCTTTTCCCTGTGGTCTTCTTTACTCCACAGATTTAGAATTGAAAGGGACCTTGGAGGCTGTTCAGTCCAATTCCCTCATTTTACCAGTGAGGAAAGTAAAGTAACCTGCCCAAGGTCGCTGAGGTGAGATCTAAACCCGGGTCCCCCTGACTCCTAATCCAGTGCTCTTTCCACCAAGTCCATCTGCCTGATTCATAGAAAAAAAAATTCTAAACAAAGCTGTCTAGGAATTAGAAGGCACTGTCTTTGAAGGTAATGAATTTCTTGTCATTGGAAGGCTATATTCCACTTGTCAGAGATGTTTCTGTAGGGTCTCAGAGCTGTGTAGACTGTCAACTATAGATCAAGTTAAGAAGACCTTCGGAAAATTGACTTAGTTCGTGGAGTCCTTGGAACATGAGATAGAGGTGCTCCCAACAAATGATATTAGAGAAAGATGAGACTCTATGACATGCAATATAAATTGTCCATGATGGGAGTGACCTTTAAGCATGAGGTCACAGAAAGGCAGAAGACCTCATGGCTTTTTCCAGTTCTAGAATTCTAATCTAAGAAATAACCGAGGAATCCCTAACTTCAATGAGGCTATGGTCATAGGACTGCAGAGTATTATGTCTTTTCTTTTCTTTGTTTTTTTGAGTGGGAGGGAGTACAGAACACTGTTTCTTTTTCCACCACCACCATCACACACACACACACACACACAAATGCATAAGATACAAAGAATTCACAGGCTCCCATGAATAAGTGCTAAAATATGAAGCTCTCAAATAGCCCATTAGACTTCTTCCTGGGAGGTAAGGACCTTGACAAATATATTGACCAAATATTTCTCATTTACTTTAGACCTGCACCATCTGAGGGGTTCACAGCCATAACAGGACTGGTCTGATTCTTATCTCCCATCCCCATCAACTTCTAATGGCTTTGTTTTCTTCTTATAGCATTGATCTAGCACTTGAAGGTATCATCGCAACAATGCTGGGAGGGAGACACTAATTATTTTCATTTTACAAACGGGAAAACCTGAAGTAAGGTAAATGACTTGCCCATGGTCATACAGTGACTGAGGTGAAATTTGAACTCAGTGCTTCCTGATTCTAAATCCAGAACTTCATCCGTCCACAAATCCTAACACTTGTAGGGCTCAAAAAATCCTTGTTGATTTACAATCTGCCCACTATTCTGACTAGAAGGCCTGGGTTCAAATATTACCTTTGATTCTACCAATGTAGCCTTGTTGATTAAATAGTTTTTACCCTACTTTATGCTGTGTCGTTGCCATAGGAATCTTGTTCAGAAGAAGAGGAAATGTAGTGTGGTTTAGACATTTGGTGTGCAATCCTGGCCCAGGAATCAATGGGGCAGAGGAACCATCTGGAAGGTTTCTTGATCTATTAGAATCCCTGATAATGACCCTAGAGTGCCAAAGAGTCTTGGGTGGTGCTACATAGCTGGATACCCTCCCTTCTTTCCCCTATCCTCTATTTTCAGGAATAATGATGAAAGGATCTAGATGGAAAGAAATACAATGAAAAGCTCCCCCTAGCTTCTGCCACTCACTAGTTATCTGACACCGAGCAAAACACATAATGCCTTTTCCCTCTGGGCTTGACTTCCCTTATCTATAAAATGGGGAGTCAGTGATAGATGACCTGGAAGGTCTTTATTAATTTTTAATCCTACGATCTTCTGAAATGTAGAAGGTATTTCTTCAGTAACTTCTGGGCACCAAGAGTCACTGAACTATTACTAGTCTGCTGCTTACCTGAAAGGCAAAAGAAGAGAAAACCAGTGGTACCTGGGAATTGTAAGCAGACTGAATAACTTCTAAGGTCCCATTCAGCTCAAACATTTTATGTATTATGATTCAAAGTCTATCTAAGCTCTAAAATTTTGGGTTCTAAGGTCACTTTCAAAGTATATATTAAACATTTTCAATGTGCCAATACTATGGTAGGAGCTGGAAGCACTGTGCAATGACAGGGACTGAGATAACGCCTCCCCTCAAGGAGCATAACCCTGATTTATAGGTTCCTTTCAGTTCAGCCAATTTTTGTTCTACAATTTCTTCTATCTCTGATATTGTATGTTCTAAGGCCCCACCCAGCTCTGATATTGTATGTTCTAAGGTCCCTCCCAGCTCTGACATTCTGTGTTCTAAGGTTTCCTCCCCATATCTGACATTTTATGTTCTAATGCCCCTTCAAGTTCTGATAGCCTATGTTCTAAGGCCCTTTCCAGCTCTGATATTCTATGTTCTAAGGTTCCTTTCATCTCTGACATTCTATATTCTAAGGACCTTCTAGCTCTGACATTCTAGGTTCTAAAGTCCCTTCTAGCTCTGACATTCTATTTCCTAAGATCTCTTCCAGGTTTGGTATTCTCTGTTCTAAGGGCCCTTCTATTTCTGAAACTGTATATATTCTAAGATCCCTTCTAGCTCCAACGTTCTATAGTCTGAGGTCCCCACTACCTCTAACAGTCTATGTTCTACGTTCTAAAGTCCCCTCCAGCTCTGACATTCCATAGTCTAAGGTACCTTCCAATCCCGATATCCTAAGGTTCGATGTTTGAAGATCCCTTCAATCTCTGAAATTCTGTGTTTTAAAATCTCTTCCAGTTTTGACATTCATTGACTTTTGTAATTGGTCCCGGTTGGACAAAAGACGCAACAAATGGTAAGCCAGCCTTGTTAAGTGTATCATCTTGGACCTTTGGTGGTCAGAAATTGTCGCCTACTGCCTGTGAGTCAGGCTGAAGAGATGCATACCTCCTACCTTGAATTGAGGGGGTGGGAAGCTGTCTGAGCTCCCCAAGATAGCAGAGGCTAGACAGAGGTGTCCCTCTGTTTATCAGGGAGAGAACAGGAACAAGTTGGCAGCAATTGGCAAAAAGACAAAAATGACAGCCCAAAAAACTATCCCAAAGCTAGAACGCAGCACGTTAAATTGGCTCCTATGGTTGGGGCCCTTTTTCTTAATATAAGCGTATCAAATGCAGTTTTATTTATAAATATGGAAGAAAATGAGAACAATCCTTCTGCCCAGACTGCTGGGTCCTTCTCCTGTGGAGCAAAGTATTCCTCCTCCCCCCTCCTGCTCTCTAGTGGATATGGCACTGAAAATACCATACAGAAATAAAGAAAAAAACCCTACTTAGAGGTGGGAGTGATGTTAAAGATTATCTAGGGCAATCCTCTCACTGAATAGATGAAGAAAATGATGCCCAGAGAGAGTAAATGACTTGTCTGAGGTCACACCCCTAGTAAGCAACAGGGTCAGAATTTGAAACAAGGTTTTTGTTGAGGCAGCTTGGTGATGTAAGACCCAAGTTCAAATCTAGCCTCAAATACTTACTAACTATGTGACCTTGGGCAAGTCACCTAACCTTTGTCTGCATCAGTTTCTTCATTGGTAAAATTTTGATAATTAAAAGCACCTATAACAGCACAAAGCTGTTGTGAAGATCCAGTGAGATAACATGCAAAGTACCTTACGAGACTTAAAGCTCTATAAATCCTTCTCTTTCTTTTTCAAAATACAGTGTTCATTTCCTGACATCATGCTTCAGAAGACAGTAAGGGGCAGCTAGGTGGTGCAGCAGATAGAGTGCTGGACCTGGAGTCTCAAAGACTCATCTTCCTGAGTTCAAACCTGGTCTCAGATGCTAGCTGTGTGGCCCTGGGCAAGTTATTTAACCTTGTTTGCTTCAGTTTCCTCATCCGTAAAATGAACTAGAGAAAGAAACAGCAAACCACTCTAATATCTTTGTCAAGAAACCCCAAATGGTGTCACAAAGAGTCTGAAATGACTGAACAGCAAGGAGAAATAGTAAAGACATGAATGCATTTGAGAGTGGGAGAACACTTACTTTTGAGAGAGAGAGAGAGAGAGAGAGAGAAATTGGAAAGTTACAATTACTGTCTACTGTCACAATACTTGACTCCCTTGAAGGTTAACCATGGTACCATTTAAAAAATCATCTATTCATGGAATAGGATTCCCCATGGGCAAGGCATCAACTTTAACTGGAATGTTCTACAATGTGCCAATGGACAAAGTGTGGGACACCATACTGAGAAACCATGGGGCTGGAAACCCAGCTCTCACACTTCTCAGCCGAGTAATTCTGGGTAAGTCACTGACTTTTCTGGACCTCTCTCTCCTCATCTGTAAATGGAATTGATGATATCCAGGGTATCTTTATCTTCCTAGAGTGGTAAAGAGGCTCAAATGAGATAATGTCCTTAAAAACAACACTGCAGATTTAAATGTTTATTTAAATATTTAAATAAAATAGCTTAAGATAGTGATTTTTTATTTAAAAAAAATATTCAAGTGAGGACATACCTCACTGGAAAGATGGCCCTCTCTTCCTTACAACAGTCCAGGAAAATTTTGAAGGGTTTGAATCAGTGCAAAGGTTGGATGAGTAAAGAGATAGAGATGGAATGAAGAGACAGGGGTGGGGGAGGTCTGTAAAATGAAGGGATTGACCTTCTGGGCTTCTAGGGTCTCTCCTAGCTCTCAGTCATACATAACTCAGAAGAGTCAGGGTCTCTCCATACTTTGCCAGGCACCCTGTATAGTAAGATACTAAGTCTTTGTTTTCCAGTTTCCAATGTAGGGGTAGGTGATGAGAATGAATTCTGTTAATGGCTCTCTCAGAAAATCAAAGCTAGAAAAGAGCTGAGGGATGACCTAGGTACTGGGTGAATACAGTTTCAGTGCCCTGGGAAAGTATATATTTAGCTCTCTGGGTAGTCCGTTAGGACAGGGCCTGAGTTTTCAGTTCTCTTGGTTCTCAGCATTTATTAAACACTTCCTTTGTGTCACATTACTGTTACCTTCCTTCTCAAAGAGGACCATGACATCAGGGAGATGATGTCATAACATGCAAGTAAACTGGATCTAAATGAGGAAGGGCTGTGCAAAGTCACCATTGTGATAGGCAATGGGAATACAGAGACAAAAAGCCAAACCAACTCAGAAGTGACATTCGAGGAAGCAGAGGAGAGATTATTCTGGTTAAATTTCTGAGAAAGAATCAATTGGAGTGGGGAGGAGCAGAATTCTTGGTCTCCGTTTTGGGTTGTTTTTATTTTCTCTGTTCTCAAGGATTTTACATTCTCTTGGGAAAAGTAAGAACAACATGCACATAAAAATTAAATACACATGTATACAAAATATTGACTAGGGAGGGGAAGGCACAGGTCTAATAGGAAGGGACCCATGAGGCATCGATCCCAGTTTCCTCAGCCAGTATGATATTCTTTCTATGCAATGTCACTCCAAACAATCAAGAGTTTTTAGTCTAAAGCCTATGGTTGATGGGTTGGTTGAGATGTGTTCCCACCTGATTACAGTATGGGGAGTAAGATTTTCTCAGTTACTTTAAATAGGCTAGGACAGGGATGGGGACCCTCTGGCCTTTCAGCCACATGTGGCCTTCTAGTTCCTTGGGTGTGGCTTTTTTACTGAGTCCAAGTTTTACAAAACAAATCCTTTTATTAAGGGCATTTGCTCTGTGAAGTTTGGATTCAGTCAAAGGGCCTTAGTCGAGGACCTCAAAGGCCACATGTAGCCTTGAAGCCAAAAGTTCCTCATTCTTGGACTAGGAGCACTTGATTGACATACTAAGCCAACTCCTGCTCAGTACAAGAAAGTGACTAAACTGTCTCTACACCTTGACCTAGAGATTCCATTGGTAGGCACATACCCCCAGGAGCTCAGTGACAAAAAGAAAGGTCCCATATAAACTGAAATAGTTAGAGAAGTCCTTCCTTTTTATAGTAGCAAGAACCCAGAAACAGGATGACTATCCATTCACTTGAGAATGGCTGAACAAACTGTGGAACAAGAATCTTAACTGTGCTCTAATAAATTGTGACTATAAACAATACAGAGAAGCATGGGAAGACTTATATAACTGATGCAGATTGAACTGATTGAACCAGGGATCTAAAAAATGACTATAACACTGTAAAAGAAAACAACAACACAATCACTGAAACAACGCTGTGACTGAGCTTGGACACAAAGAAGTTAGAGGAGAAGGCACATCTACTTTGCAAAGGCAGGGGACTATGGACATGGGTCTCAGCAGATAATGTCAATCTTTTATTACATATTGATTAGTTTTGCTCATTTTTGTTATAAAGTTGTTTTTGCTCCCTGAGAAGAGAGAGGGATCTTTGGGGAATAACCAATTTAAAACTAAAAGGTAAGTTTATTTTTTTAAAAAAAACCTATTTTTTAAATTTATATATCAGAATTGGTTGGTAGAGGTTCCTAGATTCTAAGAGACAGATTAGTTTATTTGTACAATGGAGATAATTCTGGCACTACTTTCACTGGGTTGATATGAAGGTGGAAGGAAATGATGTGTGCAAATCACATTGTAAACCTTAAAGCTCTATTTGCACAATAGTTAACATCACCATCCTCATTCCTGCCCTCTTGAGTTCAGATAGATCATAAATTAAATGGCCTTGTAGGGGCCCTGTCCTATGTTGCTGGAAAGTCTAACTGGAAAGGTCTGATCATGGAGTCTGAGTCTTCTCCACTGGGGCTCCCTCCATCACTCTCTAGGAGACAGCAGCTCTGAAATCCTGCAACTCCTGGGGCTCAGGGAAGAATTCATCAGTGAGAGCTGCAGGGCCACCCTCCAAACTGGGTGTACTGTTGCTGCCTGCATTTGACAGGTACCATCTCCCCTGCCTGGTTTGTTGAGAAATTATATAATAATGCATTTTGCAATCACCCCAAGCAGACTGCTTTTGTTATAATATGCTATAGTAATAGTGTGTGCCCCTATTAATAAACCTATCACTCTAAATGCAAGCTAGGTTTTATTTGTTGATATTTGGGATATGGTACTACCCTAGGAAAAATCAACACATTCCCCCCACCACCCCCAGATAAGAGAGGGAAGTCAGTGGGGAGGGAGGGAGCCTCCTTTCTCAAGTTTCATCATGGATCTTGGCTCACTCTAGGACCCAGAAGCAGAACTGGACAATGCCCACACAAACACAAACCAGTAAAAGGAGTCGGGGGAAAGAGAGAAAGAGCAAACATTTATTAAGCAGCTGTTTAATATGTCCCAGGTATTGTGCTAAGTACTTTACAAATATTATCTTATTTGAGGGCCTGGATTTGAAACTAGAGTTGGCTATCTATTAGTTGTATGGCCTTAAGCAAATCCCTTGGTTTCTCTGAGTCAGATTTCTGTAAATAGGGGTTGGATTGGATTGTTAAAATGTTTGCTAGTGAAACTCTTGAAAAAGGAAGCAAGAGTCAATGGATCATATATTTAGAGAAATAAGGAACCTCCTTATAGGCTAGTGAGTTGAACTCCCTCATTTTAAAGAAGAGAAACAGTGGGTAAAAGAGTTAAGTTATTTGGCTAAAGTCACATAAAGTAATATATATAGGATGTCAATCTAAACCCCTGGGCCCTGTCCTATCCTGCCCTGGTTAGTCTGGCATATTTGTTCTTGAAAGACTAGAACCCAGGTCTTCTGACTCCAATTTCTACTTTAATGTACTACTATCTAAGTCTCAGTTTTTTTGACTGTAAAATGGGGAAGATAAACAATGACCAGCCAGCCTCCTATGTGCTTTTGTCACAGGCAGCATCCAAGATAATGGGCTTGGGGCTTTATGATCAAGCAGCCCAGGATCCTTGCTTCCTACCCTATCGACTGGCAGTGAAGGCGCATGTGGGGTTGCCGTCTTTGAGACAATTAGGGACAGAGATTCTGGGATTATCCCCTCGCCAGGGAGCATGCAAAAGGGACAGATGTTCCCTTCAAAGGGAATCCTTTATATTGTGAGTCAGGTTTGGAGACGAGAGTGAAATTCCTTCTGTTCTTTTCTCCTCCCTTCCTCCCTCCCCATGGCCAAGGACTTTCATGTCTGAGGTGTGAGATTTTGTTCACTTAGGGATTAGGCTTTGATAGAAACACTATCTCCTTTTGGTTTGAGCTGAGTTGTTTGGAACAGCCATTGACCTCCTGGGACTGTCAGAGAGAGGCCCCTGGGTGCCTTCTCCCCCTTAGCCTTCCTGCAGCTCATTTCCTGAAATCTGTTCACTCATCTCTCTGCACTCATTTGCACATGGAGAGGCCTGGGCAGTGAGGAGGCCAGAAGATCCAGTGATTAGATGAGAAGGGGAGAGGAAGTTCACCAGAAACACTCATGTTTTGTTGGTGGGAAGGCTTGTGCCAGAGGTAGAGAGAAGGGTGGGCATAGGACAGGAAGCAGAGCCTAGGATCTGGCATTCAAGGGATCTCAGCTCAAAATATGGTTCTGATCCTCAATAGCTAGACCATTTAAATTCTCCAGACTTTTTCATTGTCAAGTGATTATAGATTTGAAGGGGAGAGGAACCTTAGAGGTCATTAAGTCAAACCTCATTTTACAGAAGGAGTTTGGTGGCATAGTGGACAGGACTCTGGGCTTGGAGTCATAAGTTCAAATCCAGCCCTAGATGCTTCCTTGCTGTATGATGCTGGCCAAGTGACTTAACTGCCCCAGATCTCAGTTACCTCATCTATAAAATGGGGGTAACAATAGCACCTACTTCCTAGGGCTGCTGTGAGGATGTACTATATAAATGACAGCTATTATTAATACAGGTGAAGACACTGGGGCCCTTCAGATCCTCTGAAATAGGTATTTCTGATGGATCCAGGGAGAGAAGTGATTTACCCAAGGTCACACAGGTAATTAGCACAGAGTCCAGACTGGAACACAAGTCTGACTTCCTTGGTGGCCAGGCTTGCTCTTTGTGATTTTGCTACCTTGACTTTTGAATGTTTCACAGTTCTTCTTTCCATCTCCATTGCTGCAGTCACTGTTTGCTTGACCGCTTATTTCCCTCTGCATTAATTCATGTAAATCTTCCTATGCTTATCTGTATTCACCATTTCTGTTATTTTATTACTATTTATAATATCTATATAACAACACTTATTAATATAGATGATATTAGCATCACAATATTCCATTTTATTCATATACTCCATCTTGTTTAGACATTCTCCAGTCAATGGGAACCCACAAATACTGCACAGAGCCCCAGAGAAAGGCCTCTAGTATGCTCAATACATGTCTTGTGGAGGAACTACGGGAACATATGGTTGAGAATCACACAGGAAAAAGTGGACAGGTGCTGATCTGTGCCCATGGAGGGGAGGCACTCCTAAGGTCATGGATCCATGGAGCCAGCGACACAGCAGAATTTCAGCATCTTCTCTTATAGTCCTTGGGCAGACATTGATGCCTTTTTCTGGGGATAATCTCCCAGTGCTGGGAGGAGGATGGAGAGGGGGCCTTCATGTCCATCTTCCCAAATACCTCTCAAACAGAGTCTCTTCCACTTGCAAGTTGGAGGCTTCTGTTGACAGGCCATTGACCCACTACAAAGGAGATGGACTTTACTGAGCCCAAGGTCAAATGAATGAAGGCCAAGGGCATGAAAGGAAGCTTCTCTTGAAAGGTTTCCTAAGGGTGTTCATTCCTGGTCAGACATGAAAAACACTGAGGTCATCCACTGCATCCCAGACCATTGGCAATCATCTTGATTCTTGTCTTGTCACTGGACTTTGATGACCCTGGAGAAGAAAGTGAGACTGAAAGCTTTGTGCAACCCTGTCTCAGTTAAATCCAATTCACCTGTAAGTCAAGACATCATCTGGTGATGTCACTGGTCCT